>ML681963.1:135362853-135413056 GCA_007922195.1 Podocnemis expansa
CATGTTGTATCTGTGGATTCAGATATAAGGCAGATATCTGCGGATATCTGCGGATTTGCAGGGCTCTGCCCATATTCACAAAGAAACACTGTTTGGTTGGACAATAAGGAACAGGTAAGGAGAAAAGAAAGCCTGAAATCAGGCACAGCAGATGAGTATAAGGAACTGCTTTATAGTAATGGCAGGTAAAGCCATTACTAAAAGGAACACTGGAGAGTAAGACGGAATAAGTAGACCCCTGCAAATATGCAGATATCTGCAGATATCCGCATTATATCTGCATCTGCATCAACATGGATATCCACGGATCATTTCTTGTGGATGCAGATTGGATACTGGTACACACATTTTTATCTTCACAGAGTTAGAGCCCTGCAAATGTCCATGGATATCCGCATTACATCCACATCTGCGGATACAACATGGATATCCATGGACCATTTCTTGCAGATGCAGATTGGATACGGATCCACATATTTGTATCCATGCAGGGCTCTAGGAATAAGATCTTGCCCAAAAGATTCATCAGCTGCTTAGTTAGGTGAGAAATAAGCATAGTCAAAGATACTCAGTTGAATGGGTTGAGGTACAAATTTGGGAAACAAGCAAAGCAGTAGTGGAGGAGCATAAGGACTCAAAATTAACAGCCACAGAGTAGTTCAATGCTTCAGAAAGCCAGGAAAAACTTCTGGTCTGCAGGGGTGGATTACCACACTGGCCTATGGGGCCTGTGTGCAGGGATCCAGCATCCTGCTGGCACTGGGGAGGGGGGGAGCGGGGCCACTCTGGGCCAGAGGCCAGGCTCCATTCTCGCACCCCACCCCCAGGCCCACTGGTTTGTCCCCAGGGGCAGGGCAGGCCAGTGCAACTGGTTGCTTCACTCTGGGGGCAGGGTTGGTTGCATGTAGCATGGCCTTCAGATGTATCTGATGGAGTGGGCTGCAGCCCAAGAAAGCTTATGCCCAAAGAAATCTGTTAGTTTTTAAGGTGCCACAGGACTTTTGTTATTATTGATTTTAATGGGGCCACAATTTTACCCATGATTTTAGAACTGTCACCTGGACAAGGATTATCATTCTGAGGTTTATGTGCCAGGCTAAAATGCCAAGCATGGCAATGTCTGTTCCAGAATGAGATTTGACAAGTATTCCAGAAACCTAAGCTGAACACTGCTTTAAAATTAGCAATAAGGCAAACATGATTTCCAGGCCAAGACATGGACTAATCTGTATTCCTCATCTTCTTCACGTACACAGGTCCAAAAACATGGGCAGTTTGCATATAAAAAGCCTCATGACAGTATGCAGGAAGTGAAAAGAAAGGTAAAGGGGCAAGATTCCATTAGTCAATCAGATATTTAAAGTGGCAGTGCTGGAAGTGTTGATCAGTGCTGAAAATCTAGAACTAGGGAATAGCCTAATTTAGGATTTTACGGTAGCATTTGTGAAAGCACTTAAGTGATATAGGAGCCTAAATCACTTAGGAGCTTTTGCAAATTTGACCTGAAGTGGCTTAAGAGCACAAATCCCACTGACTTTCAAGAAACTTCACCTTTTGAAAATCACACACTTAGGTCTTTTCTCTTTTTAGGAGTTTAACAAGCTGAATTCCCCTTTGGTTCCTTCCACTGTGATTGATTTAGTAAGAAGCAGGAGACCAACAATCACATATAAAACCATACCTGACATCTTCCCCTGTCTCGCTGTCAGGAATACTGCTGCATCACAAATAAAAAGCAGACAAAGATGGTTTACTTAAGTAAATACGAGCAATCTGCCCCAGAGAGAGTAACAATTAAATTCCACTTTGTGTGTAGATTGCAAACAGTGTTTATCACAGGCTGCTGCTGCTGCCATTTGAAGAAAGCAGCATCTGTTCCTTCTACAGAAATGGCACTTTGTTTTAGCAGTCATAAAAAATATGAATTTGTGACCAGCAGTTTTTTCCTTATAGTCAGCTCATTCACCTTTAAACAGCATTTGGGGCTTTCAAGCTACCCTGCTCTATAAGTGCTTGGAGAGAGTCCAGGGATCTGTCTACCCATCATGGATCAATACTGTTCTTAGGAGAGGTGTATATGTATGTAGGTGTGTGGGAGGGAGAATTGTTGTCTAGAGTAGACTACTTTCAAATGTATCAAGCTGTCTAAAAATCTATTTGTTCTGACATAGCAGTCTGCTGAATATATAAATGCACCTTGCCATTTTTGAGTAATACTAATTTCAGAACCAGTGAGAAGCATGTAAATCTGGATGTGTATCCAATGGGGAACACCAAACAAAACCAGGAGAAACACAATTTTTGTGATTTAACAGGAGCAATCCAACTGCTCAATCTGTGCAAACAAATGCAAGTTTGTGTATGCACATGGTGAAACCTGTACCTGATTTTTATAAAGCTGGATTGAGGTCTCTGAAAAGTTAATCCATAATATGTTATCATGGTACTCAAATGTGATTGACTACAGAATTCCTGAGAGCTTGCCAGCATGTTGTTGTATTTTTTCTAAGCATTATTGTACTAAAATATTTCCCCCAACACACAATTATCTCACATTTTACTGATATTAGCTACCACATAATGAAAAGCAAACTCTACCATATCTTCCTCTCCAAAATCCCAGGAATCTCAATGCATAACAAGTTTATCCAACACCAACATATTTCTTATTGAAACATTGGAAGAATTATTATATTGAAAAGCTTTTCCACCCCTTACATGCCCCATATAAGGACCAGGGCCAGTCTCAGTCCTTGCAGCACACATCACTCCTAAAAGCAGGGCAGAGAAGAGGAAAGGAGAGCGCCTCACTCCCCAATACCTGCCTTTGTAGTGGGTTAAGAGCAGGATTGTGTGGTCTGCCTAGTCCCTTTCTTCACTGGGTAGTGAAGGAAGGGACTGAATCTCTCACAGTGCAATAGGCAGCACAAACCCTTTCAGACGCAGGCTGTTTCTACACTGACTAGCAAAGTCGCTGATGTCAGATTCATTTATTCATTTCATTTGAGCAGCAGTAAAGTCACGCTCAGTTAATCTGGATGTTGATCTAGTAAAACCACTTTCTCAGGTGGAGTAGTGCTGCAATGATGGGAACACATTTCCTGTTGGTGCTGCTCTGTGCAGTTTGCATCACTCCTGTTGACTGACACTAAATTTCACTGACAGTGTAGACCGGGCCTCACACAGGGGCATTCATGGCCTATACGAGTGGCTGTCAAATTTTTTTTCTCACGACCCAGCTGAAAAAATGTATTTATAACTGTGATCCAACAGTCATAAATTTCCTGTGGCTGCTATCCTTGGCTAGAAGCAGTTGCAGGAAACTGACAAGGATGCTGGCTGTCCTGCTGCTACTTGCAGCACCAGGCAGCCGACATCCTTTGAAGTTTCCCGCCGCTGCTTCCAGCCAGGGTAGCAGCCACAGGAAATTGACAAGGATGCTGGCTGCTCTGCTGAAACCTGAAGATCCAAAGTGGCCAGCTTCCTTGCCAATTTCCCATTGCTGCTATCCCTGAGTGGAAGCAGCTGAGGGAAATTTCAAAGGAAACTGGCATTCCAGGGCTGAAGGCAGCAGATGGACCTGTCTCTCCTCTCCCCTGCTCCCCCCACCAAGCAGCAGTGCCATGACCCGCACTGAGTCACGACCTGTGGTTTAATGACCAGTGGACTATACCACTCTTTCTACTGAGCTCTCACTCAGGCAGCTTGCACCACTCTACTCAAGGCACTGCCTAAATGACATCACCCTTCTCTGAAAAAGTAACATGTGGTGCAGCAATACACTGTGATGAGCCTCTATCTGACTTACTGCATTAACTGAATCCTGATCCTATACAGTGACAGTTTTTTTGCAAGTATGCTAACTCCAGGTCCCTGCTCTATGTTTCTGTACAGTATCAAGCACCTGTTCTCTGAAAACACCTGATCAAATACAGTGGCAGTAAAAAAGCTAACAGAATGTTAGGAACCAGCAGAAAAGGGACAGAAAAAAATCATAATGCCACTCTTTAAATCCATAGTGCACCTAAACCTTGAATATTGCATGCACATCTGACAGCCCCATCTCAAAAAAGAAAAAGGAAGAAAGTTGAATTGGAAAAGTATAAAAGATGGTCAACAAAAATAATTAGAAACATCTGATGAAGTGGGTTGGAGTCCATGAAAGCTTATGCCTGAAGAAATCTGTTAGTCTATAAAGTGCCACAGGACTCTTGTTGATTTTGCTATACACAGACTAAAAAGACTACCCCTTTGGTTGCATCTGATGAAGTGGGTTGAAACCCACAAAAGCTTATGCCCAAAAAAATAATGAGGTGTATGGAACAGCTTCCATATGAGGAGAAATTAAGAAGACTGAGGCTGTTTAGCTTAGATGAGAGAAAACTAAGGGATGATATGATAGAGGTCTATAAAATTATTAATGGTGTGGAGAAAGCAATAAGGTAATGTTATTTACCCCTTCCCTTAACACAAGAACTAAGTTTTGCCCAATGGAATCAATAGACAGCATGTTTGCTGTAAACACAGGAAAGAACTTCTTCACACAACATACAGACACCAAGTGTAACTTCTTGCCAGGAGATGTGTGAAGGCCAAAAATATAACTTGCTTAAAAAAAAGCATAAGAGAAGTTCATGGATGATAGGTCCATTAACAGTTATTAGCTAAGACAGTGGTTCTCAACTGCCACCACCTTGCTCTCAGCCCTAAAGCCACTGCCACAAGCTCACCTTGTCCTGCTCCTGAGGTAAGATGACAGCAGAGGTGCTCGAGTTGGCAGCGGTCCTGTGGCTGCCATGCTACAAAGATTTCCAGAACACAGTAGCCTCAGGACTGTTGCTGCTGCTAGCATCCTTGCCCTGCTCAGCTCGGGAGCAGGATGAAGGAAGCCAATGGCCATGGAGCTAGGGTTAGGAGCATTCCAAGGCTGCAGAGTCTCTTGCAGACTCAGGAGCGCTCTCAGCTGTAGCACTGCTGTCAGCTCCACACACTCTGCTCAGCACAGGAGCAGGACCAGAGGAACTGGTGGTGCTTGGGATGGCAGTATTCCCAAGGCTGTGATGCTCTGGAGACCCTCACAGCCTCAGGAGTGCTTGCAGCCCTAGAGTCGCTGTTGCCAGCCCCCCTCACCCTGCTCCGAGGCTGGGAGCACTCCCAAGGCTGCAAGGGTCTCCAGAACATCACAGCCTCAGCATTGGAGGAAGCAGGGGCAGAGGAAACAGCAGTGAGCTTGGGGTGGGAATTGGGGGGAGGTGGAGAGACAGCAAAGGCCCAGGGGGACATGGTAGAGTCTGGGAAGATGTGGAGGTAGGGCTGAAAGTGCTGGGGATGGGAGGCTCTTTTTTTCCTGTTGGCTCTTTATAGCTGACAGCCTTAAAGGGACAACAGAAAAAAAGTACCCCTCCCCTCCAGCAGCACTTGGCCCAAAGTACTGTGGGGGAGGGGAGACAGCGCTTTTTTGCCCCAGCAATAACTTTGCAGGCAGTTTTCTTTTGGCGGTGGGGGCCATTTGAACTCCCCTGAAAGTGGTGCCCCAGGCGAGCCTTGGTGTCTCATGCATGGCTGAAAACCCTCTGAGACATGTCACGACCCTGAAAAGGTTGAGAAACCCTGAGCTAAAATAATCAGGGATACAACTTCATGTTGTGGGCTCTTTAAACCTTTGATGTCAGAAGCTGGGACTGGATCATTTGAGAATTGTTCTGTTCCGTTCATTCCTTCTGAAGCATATGGCACTGCCCACTGTCAGAAGACAGGATACTGAACTAGATGAATAATTGTCTAACTCCGTATGGTTGTTTTTAGGCTAATCTTTCCCCAAATTCATTGTTTTTTCTTTTACTGCTTGTCCTGTTTTCTTCCCCTTCTGATTTTGCTTTACCTACTTACCCCCACTTTTCTGTGTATTTAAGGTAGTTTACCCAGAGAGCATTTATTTTTAAATATAGTGGTGATGCATTCCAAGCATTTCTGTTGTGATCTCTTCATCTAGGGACAAATTTTGAAAGATACCTAGGTATCTAAAGATGCAGACAGTTGTTTAGTGGGAGTTTCAAAAGTGCCTAACTCTCACTGAAATTAATCGGAATCATACATTTTCTTCTTAAAATGTATAAAGGATATACCTTTCAGTTTCATTACAGCAGTTTCCTTTGGGAAGGAATATGCAGACATGGAATTAAGAGTTATTTTGTAATGTGAGTTCCTGGTGCCAAGAATTGCCTTGTACTGTTACACAGATCACGCTGACTTAGGGGGGCACATATTACAGTCTGAGCTAGGAGACCAGATTATGGTGATTATTTGATAAAATTACTTCCTTTGAACCTCAGTGTTGAATCTGCCTAGCCAGAAACTAGGGCAGTTTTATCAAATCGGTGGATCCTGGTAGCTGTACTGTGTGCACAACTTATACATAATAACTGCAGCCAACACTCAAATTGGCACCTCTGCAGAACGTTCTACAGACTGTGTTTCTGAAAAATAAGAAAAGAATCTTGCCCTAGTGCTGCCAGTAGAAGCTGGACTAAGATTGTTTCTGCTGGAAGCCCTTTTACACATATACGAAGGACAGCAAAGCAAATGTGATAATTGCTGGATCTAAACCTCTCATACTTTGGCGTAATGTGATAAAAGAAACTGAACACCAGTCATGACCTTTACACTGTTGTGTAGCACATAGTTGTCCAACAAACCTTTGCTATTTATAAGCACAGTTTGATAAGACCTATTTCATCTGCTTTAGTTTAGAACCAGCAGCTAAAACAACACTTCTTAGTGATGTGATTTTTAAACAAAAATATTTACAGTTTTTCAGAAAAGGAGTTATTTCAGCTAATCACAGTGCAAAAACTCAGTACAGCTTCTGATGCATAACTTACTTATGGTTATATTCTGATTTTCCTTCAAAGGAGCATGGCCTAATAGACAGAACATTGGGCTAAAACTCAGGAAATCTAGCTTCTACTCTTGGCTTTGCCACCAAGCAGCGGGGTGAACTTGTGCAACTAACATTATGACTCTCTGCCTCAGTCGTGGGGGGGCGCCCCCGCGAATGGAGACAATGACCTTCTTTGTAAAGCACATTGAGCTAGGTATCACCATCAATTATGAAAATTCCTTGCAATCTAATTGGCAGAGGGTCAGATTTGATCTGCATAGGAAATAGTTTAGAATGCAAAATCCCAGTTCAGTGATTGACTGAGGCCAATTATTAGTCAGAGTGCAGAGATCTGCACTGTAACTGCACACTTGTTCCTTAATTCTCAGTCAGAATAAGTATTCATATCTGCTAGATTTCTCTGCAACTTGTCCATAGATCTCAGGTAAGCAATTGTACCATAAAGAGGGTCTTGACATAGTGCAGACACTAAAAGAATGAGAAAAATCTATTTTTGAGCACAAGATGCAAAACTTCCACTCACCTTTATATCTGATAATGAGCAGAAAGTTTGGAATCTTACTGAAAACCTTATAAACATGTAGCATACAGTACACTAATTGTAATTTGACTTGAAAGTTAGAGGTCCAGGCTGCAATAATCCCTTATTCAGGCTGTGGAGTACAGTAGCCTTCTCTCTCTTTGCATTGCTCATACAAAAGCCAGATATAATTGCATCCTGCCCTTGCGGGAGCACAGGATCAACTTCTTCTGTGCCCTCTTGAAAAAGACACACAGACAAGCCTATTCTCTCCAGTATGGCCCATAAAATAGACCAAGAGTGGCAGGGGTGTATTCTGAGAACATTGTCATTTATATCCAATTTCTATGATGCAAACCCATGGATGAGACATGGTGACCTTTAGGACTGAATCTGCCCCTTGAACATGTGTTCATAACACCCACTGAATTCACAAGAGCTGTGCACATGGCTCAGAGGGTAGACTCTGGCTGTTTTCTGACATATTACCATTCAGCATAAACATGAAATCTTCAAATAAAGTTACCTGTTCCAGAATATGTTCCCAGAAATCTTCTGCATCTCCCCAAGTGTTGCTAGCAAGAGTGATGACTTACCACAGCCCACCTGTCCTACGATCATTGTTAACTGACCTGGGAGAAGAGGAAGCACATTTAAGGTTCTGAATACCAGATATTTGCTGCAAATACGTTATTCTATCCATCTGCTATAGATTTGTACCTTGAGGGATTCGGATGTCAATGTTGGACAATGCTGGAGATCCTTCAGGTGTCCAGGTGAAAAATCCATTTGTGACCTATGGTGATATGTTGAGAAACAAAAATAGAAAAAATAGCTTCAGGACACACATGTTTATTTTCAGCATATTGGAGAAACCACCATTCATACCCTTGAACTGGACATGGGACCAGTGATTGCCTCTGCTCAAAAGAAATAAAGCTGAGACTTTCAGTGCCTGATTTTCAAAAAGCTCTCTTCTCGCCCTCTCTCAGCCCCTGCCTTCTGTGTACGATACTCTGCCCCATGTGCATGTGAGAGCTGGTTGGAAAATGGTGAAAAGCTTTTGAATTATTTTCTGAAACAATTCTGAATGAATTTTGAAAAATAAACCATTTAACCAGCTGTTTAAGTGCAGATGGTTGCCTTCATATGATTCTACAACAAATTCTACAGGTTACCTTGTGGGTTTACCATACCCTAAGTGATACGAATATATCAGCATGCAAAATAAAGGTGACATTCATCCTTGTGAAGAGTGGGAACACATGGCTCTGTATCTCGTAAATTGTCCACAGGACTTGGCTGTTCCCCATAGATCCCTGATGTCACTCTTTACACATAACTGCAGTCAGGGCTCCAAGTATAATATGCTCCCAGAATGTTCCACATAACACATCCTTTGAAGGAGAAATTAGGTGTTGCTGCCAATAGTCACTCTGATGTTATTTTCTTTCGTGTTTCTTACATACAATTTTCTGTGCAAGTTTCCAGGTAACCTTCTCCCTTATCTGGACTTATCTGGTCCCTTCTTTACTCTCTTTAACTATTTAATTTAATTATTGTAGAGTAGTGCTCCAGGACTTTAACAAGAGGGAGGCTTTCCTCCTTGCACTCCAGTTCATGGAGGATCGGACAGCAATTTCCCAGCATGGTAGATAATATTGGGCAGATCCTCCTTTTTTAGTTGGTGAACATCGGGAACGAATCCACTGAAGAAGCTAACAGGTTTACAGCAATATAAGAGATCAGAGTCAGGCAGGGCCAGCATGTGTGGATCTGAGAGAGGTAGAAGGGGGCATCTTTTGAACTGACTTGCAACTTCCACAGAAGAAAAGTGACGTGTTAATTTGGAAAGCCCCTGTGAAAAAGAATGAGAGAAACACTTTGGCATCCTCTCTTTCTTTCTGGAAGAAAGAAGGCAGTCAAAGAATCCTCACGTGAGAAATAAGGTTCCATGGGGAAAGGAACAGTAAGGAGCTGCCTGGGATGAAAGGGAAGCCAGAGAACCACAGGCTTGACAGAAGCCTTGGGGCAGTTTTTGACAATGTTGATAGCTAAGGGAGCAAAAGATAACAGCTTTTGGCAGCTGGTGCTTGATCAATTTTTTCTACCCTATTTAAGTCCAATCCTGTAATCACTGTCTCTGGCTATATCATTATTCTTCCAGAGTCCTGGGAGCTGCAAAATTCTCTCCCGTCTCAGAGCAGCCTGATCATCTTTTTCCCAGACTGAGTGGAATTCTGAGAAGCAGCCTATCTTCCTGGCAACTGGCCTCTTTTTAGAAGGGCTCAAGGACCGAAAAATCATAACAGGAATGCCCTTTCACCTGTGAGCTGAGTCAGGCTGTGAACTAGAGTCTTTTGACTGTGAAAAGCTAATGCTCTAACCAGTTGTCCTACTTAGTCTCTTTAGCATTAAATGAACTGGCACAGATATGACTCATTTTGTTGTGCCAGGGAGTGCGTGCAACAGTAGGCAGGCTAAATAAATAACTTTATTATTGTAACAGCCATCAACATTTATTACTGCCAGATGTTTCTATATCAGAGCAGACACATCCATATTTAAAGCAGATTGGGCACTTCTAATTCTTTCAGTGGAGAAGATGGGAGTCCTTGTTTTCAGGTCAGGGCTAATTATTCAAAAACACATGAAATGTTAAAGCACTGAGAAATGAAGGAGGACCTACACAGCTATTCACAATAAACTCAAAATCAATTCTGGAATCTCTTCTTTACTTAAAGCAAAATGGATAGAAACAATTTCTTTAGGAAATAGCAGGGAGAAAAATTACTCTTTGTTTTTGGATTCTTTGAGTTGGAATTAGGCATTTGGCAGCTCTAGATTATCCAGTAATGTCTAAACTTGGAACCCTGCTGTAGGAGTTAAGAATGATTATTAGTCAGATTTAGTAACAGCACTATTAGAAAGAGTGACCTTAATATCACCTTTACACAAAAATCATCTCCTTCTGTGATGTTAACTGGTCTTCTCGTGTGAGAACTGTAATTGTTCCAGTCTTCTCTGGCAGGTCTCTTACGGTTAACAACTTTGAGGGGCTGTGCAAGATCAGGAAGACAGAAATACATGGTGAATGGTGATGGGACAGGGACAGTGCCTTAAAAAATGTTATAATCTATCAGAAATGAGATATTAACATGGATTTTTTGCAATTGCAGTCACTAATTAGTAGGAAGTGGGCAAGATTACTGGAGTGACCTCTAAAAAATTAACAAGGATAGTAAATCAGTCCAGCCACTCAGTGTACAACTGAACATAATTACTTACAACCACCTGGTATTTACTGTGGTTGTCTGCACTTCTTGGTTCCAAACATTTGTCTTGCTCCTCTCCAATTTCTTCACTTGACAAAAATTCACTTAGTTTCTGCACACTGAAAGGAGAGAGGAAAGTTATCAGACCGAATGTGGAATGCGAAATTTCTGAGCAGTGCAATATTTATTAGAGGACACCCACTGCACTGCTTCAGCTGTTCAGTTTGCTGGGTGGCTTACACGTTTGTTCACTTTTTGGGATACACCCTATAAAAATATGTAGTGAGAGACATTTCTACAGTAAAATTTTAAAAATATGCAGTGTTTTCTGTTATGATCAGTGACTATTTTTAATAATTGTTCTAGATACTTCTTAGGTTCTTCCTCTCCTAGCACCTTCAGTGTGTAGGAAACAGAAATTAGGACAAATTATGTCTTTAGGTTAAACTGTGAGACAGAGATTAAATCACAGCTCACTTTTGAAGCCATACACTGAAGAAAAACAATTAAAAGGTCATTTAAATTAATAACTTGCCAACAACTAGTCCTGAACAAATTGACAGGTATTAAGACACAGCAGAGCCTGTTCTGTTTCTAATGGGCCTAATGCATCTATTGTGTCAGCTTCCAAGTTGAGTTTATCCAAGGGGGTACGTTTACATTACTCAGCATTTTCAAAAAAACTTCTTTCAGGATAAGTATTTTGAAATAACTATCTCAAAAAAACTTTTTTTCAAAAATGCTATTTCAGGACAACAGTCCATTGTCCCGAAATACCACGGCTTTTTTTATTTTGAAAAAGAAAGTCTACACCAGACTTTCTTTTTCGAAAAAAAGCAAGTCAATGGAAAAGATATCAGGCTTTTCTGGAAAAAAAAAAAAAAGCCTTTGTTGTGTCCAGGGATGGCTTTTTTTGAAAAAAGCTACTCCAAAAAAGGCTTTTTATTTCGAAAAAGCTGGCGGGTTTAGTTTTTTTGAAAAAGCGCTCCAGGATCTCGAAATATCGGAGTGCTTTTTCAGGATTGCTAAACCTAGTTATTTAAAAAAAAAAAAGCTTTTTTCAAGGTACCTTTCTCAAAAAAAGCCATTGCCAGACACGGGAAAGACTTTTTTTTGAAAAAGCCTTTCTATCTTTTCCATTGCTTTGTTTCTTTTAGAAAAAGAGAGTCCAGTGTAGACTTTCTTGTTCAAAAAAAAAAAAGGCTGTTGTATTTCAGGAGAATGAGTGGTCCTCAGACCGTTCTCCCAAAATAGTATTTTGAAAAAAGTTATTTTGAGATAATTATTTCGAATATATTTCAAAATATTTTTTTGAAATTACTTTTTTCAAAAAATGCTCCCTAACGTAGCCACAGCAGAGGTGTTTCCTACCCATTAAGTTATTCCCCTTCTCCTCCTACTACTGCTGCAGCTGCACACACTGTCAAATATGGTAACTTAAAACTGTGAGAAAATGCTCTGTTAAAGATGATGGCTTGCTTCCTATAGTGCTATACCATTACAGGTTTTGAAGTACTAAATGTATACGTGTTACAGCACTTTGGCTGACAAAGCAGCTTCAAAAGTTGAAGCTATGGTTTCTGGATTGCTGATATCTCCAGTAGGAATCTTATTTATTTCTCATAACGTACATATTGATTAGGCTGCCATTGTTATTCGCAGAGCTAACTGCACAAGGAATTTCATACTAATCCCATTCAGATAACAAATACCACATTTGCAACTAGACACCACCAGTGAGGGGAAAGCTGTGTGACTGTGTCCTTCACCCTTTAAATCATCTCTACCTTTTAGCAGTGTATCAATCAGCTGCTTGGTTTTATTTTTGTACCACAAACACAATATAGGTTAAAACTGCTTTTCAAGTAGACACTTCAGAATTCCTCACCCTGTTAGTAGCTTTTTTGCCATGTAAGTTATTCCTTTTTTGAATCATAAATAAGGCTATTTAACCTGTGCGGTTTATAGACCCTGTATGGTACAAAAATCTTGATGCTGTTTTTAAGCAGGACTGGGCCCAGTGTTAATGAAATCCACTATGATGCTTTTAATGTGGAGAGTAGCTGAAGAATTAAAAAGGCTGTCAGAGTTACTAGAGATGATATGACCCAGAGGGGGAGCCATGTTAGTCTGTTATCCTGCAGAACATAGATCATCTAGTATTAAATGTTCTGGCCAATGTTAACATGCCCAGAGCTGTGAAATGGCAAGTGCCCAGAGCCAACATCACTAAAGTGTTGTTTCAATTTACATTCCTTTTGGGCTAGTCCCACTTCTGGAACATATTTTGTTTCACTTAATCAGACAATTCTTTTCAGTTGCTGGTTATTTACCAAACCACAGGTGTGAGTATATAGAGGACAGCTCAGTTTGTCTCAGAGACCGAAGAAAGCCAAACGCCCACTTTATCAGCTTAGATTATCTGATTTTATTGATAAACTATTCATTAATAGAAAGATGAAACAAACACAGCTGATTTGTGCAGGCTGCAGTTGTTTTCACAAGCAACAGAGCAATGGACTCAGCGATTCTTGTTGCATGGACAGTAGGGAAGAAGTAGGACTTAACAGCGTGGCTATGTAGTCTGAGCCAGAAGGTCCTGCCTACTCCGCAAATACAAACGCGATGACTTGGTAACAAGAAAGCCACTGCTAATAAGAGTGAACACATGGCTAGTTGCACTGTTATATGGGTATAATCAATTCCCTACCATTGCAGGCAGCAGCCTTAAGCACTGCTACACCTTTGGTTCCTCGTATTCTCTGCCTGAAGCACATACCAGTATAATCTCCTGAAGTCTGTAATAATGTGGTCTAGTTTCAGTTTGCTGCACAGGTGTTAGTGGCCTGTGATGGGCAGGAGATCAGATAAGATGACTGGGAGGTCCTTTTTGACTTAATAGTCTATGCCACTAACTTTGCTTGAACCATTTGTGTATGATCAGAAACCCTGGTCCCAACCAGTCATGCCACTAACTGGTTACAAACTGTGAGAAGTTCTATAGCTGAATCCTTCCACTGGAATCTCTAAGATCCTGAGACTGAGCTTTTGCAGACCACAAGTCCAGCTTGCCAATTTGTAGTAGTTCACACTGGTCTATTGCACCATCTGGGGATGCCTAGAGAGCACTATATTCTAGCCACTGCCCTCATACACTTAGAAGGGTGTGCATACAGATGGATACACTCGCTTTATATTGCCAAATGAAGTTGTCACATGGGGAATCCTCAGCTTTCTATTTAAACTCCCTTTGAACTACCAGAATGGCACTAATCAGACTAATTAGGAGCTAGGATCTGGCCCATGCTTTTGCTAAGGCTTTGGAGTACTATATGTAATGTCTCAAAGAAACAGAAAACACAAATGAATGTGTATGAAGTACTTTGAAGAGGATAAATGTGAAGAATCATTTAATTAGATCTTGATGTCCTTGATCAGACAATGAAATCATTGAACTGAATGGGAGTTTGGAAAGGACAGGAGTGTTAATTCTGTTATTACTCTTGTTGGTCATGATACTGCCTTGCTTAGCTGGCTCTGAAATTGATGTGCCTTAACCTCACTAGCCTGATGAGCCATTGGTTCGTGGGGAACTTGGACTTTGACATTTACTATGCACATTCATTACAAGAAGGAAATTGATCTGGTCCAGACTGAGAATTTATTCACTCAAACTTTTCCTCACTGACTTCACGAATTTTGTTTGAACTGTTTCATCACAGAGCTTTCCCTGTTAAAATCTAAATCTCTGTGGATTTACAGCCAGAATAAGGGAAAAGGAATGCAGCTCAAATGATACATGTTGATGCCTGTGTGCTTTTGGGTATGTCTACACTGGAGGCTCAGTTAAGTCAACTTACAAGGTCAACTTTAGGTCAACTTAAAGGCAACCTCATTAAGTCAACCTAGAGCATCCACACTCCTGCTAAATCAACTTACAGAGTACCCATTATCCATGTCCACACTGGTACACACTAGCTTAAATTGACTTAATAAAGTCAACTTAAGCTCCATGCTGGCTTAAGTTGACTTAATAAAGTTGATGTAAGAATCATTATTGGGTTAAGTTGACTTATTAAGGTTACCTTAACTGTTAACTCTACCTTAATATGTGGTGTTATTAGCTCGACTTAAGGAAGCCCTTAAGTCAACTTAAGAAATTCCAAATGTGGCCAGAGTGTTCCTCAGGTGGACTTAAGGGACGTTAAGTTGACTTCAGGCAACAGTGTAGACATACCCCTTTTCTGATTATTTTGTTCTCTTTCACATTTTTTTTTAATGTGGGAAGGAGGCATGTAGCTGATTTAACGCAAATAACTTTAAAAGAGCTTTTATCACTTATTCTCCCCCACCCCCCACCCCAACTATACCATACAATAGCCAGCACAGTGTTGATCATTTTACACAACAAAATGTATACTGTGGACCATACAGAGATTCATTAACAGGTAAATCTTTACACTCTGCAGTCTCCATCAGTGAGTTAAAAATGCACATGGCCAAATTCTCTGCTGGTGTAAATGGCTGCAGTGTCAGACTACTTAGCTACATCCCACCTAATTCTGAAAATTTGCCCCACATAGCATAATGTTGGAAAATACAGAATGCAAGTCTGGAAAGCAATTCCCAAATAATGGTGAGAAATTACCACAGCATTATTTTTGAATTGTATACTGATGAATTCAACAATAAATTTGTTAGCCTTAAGTGCCACAGGTCTCCTTGTTTGTTTGGTTCTCAAATGGAGGGGGACTTCATCCAACAACTCTTACCTGACCAAAGCTTTGACAGTAGACCTGACCACACTGGAGAGCAGGAACAGAGGGGTGACAAGAATGTGGAAGAGAGAGAGTGAGGCAAAAGCCACCGATGGGGAGAAGTCAGCATTTACAGTCAAGTGAGCATGGACCACAAATGTCTGCAAAGACATATTGATTACAGTCAAAAACACAAACAGAGAAAACATTTCACTTTATTCTCAATCTTGTAGTGGCCAGTTTATTGTCCTATCTGGTATATCATGCACCCAACCACTACTGGGCTCCTCCTGGCAGTCACTGCACATTTGCTATAATTTACTCTTGATAAGATCAGTTATAAGAAGATTTTTGTGGTCACAGCTTCTGGTCTCATGTTATTGTAATTCCTTTCATCCACTGATGTAAGGCATAGTTTGGCTGTGTGATAAGCAGAAATGAGACAAGTATGCCAAGGGTCAGACTGTTGTATTTAACCATTGGTACACACTGAGGGTAGTATGGAGCCATCCAACCCTAGCAAGAGCTCCAGGTGGGATTGTATTCCAGAGGTACAATGCCTCCCATAGACCTTCAGTCAATAGGGGAGGGTAGGAAGGCATGGATTTTGCTCCATCCCTCTGAACAGTGCAGCCTGCTCCCTTGGGCATCTAGCCAGCTCTATAGGATAGTGTGTGTGCGTGGGAGACAAGGTTCATGAGCATGGTACATTGTGAGGGTGCTATAAGGGAGCAGTCCCAGTGCCCCAAGCACAGGGATTCTAGTTGTAGGGGTAGTTTATCAAAGACAGCTTGGCTGCTCTCTGCCTCCCTGCTGAGTGGTGGGATCTGGCTTGTGGCAGGATCTAGCCCTCACTGGGGTCCTGGAGCCTCTGGCAACAGCAGAGTCCGGCCCCAGTCAGGATCCTCGAGTTGCCTCTGGTGGCAGGGTCTGGCCCTGGCTGGGGACCCAGGGATCCAGCCCTGGCCCCAGCAGTTGAAGCCAGATTAGACTGAGGGGGCTGGATTTTTGGAGCTGCCTCCCCCACGGGCAGCTTCTGAATCTGCCCATGTTGTGCTTAGATGTTGTGCAGTGAGTGAAAAAGGACGGCAAAGTGCCTTGCACCTCTTTCCCACAGCCACTTTTCCTGATGCACCCATGCAAGGGGAGAGAATTGAGCGCCAGCAATAAATAAAAGAATGAGCAAGTCAGCAGGACCTGCATATGTTTAAATACAAACATTTAATGACTCAATCATTTATGACTTAAAAAAAATTCTTTGCTTGAATGGCCCTCTAATCACATCACACCACATACAAAATATCTGGTCCTGAATAATCAGATCCATAGTGGGCCATGGTTTGAGGTGCTTACATGGTTTTCAATCCACTTTCACTCATGCAATCCCCCCCCCCCAATCTATTTCCTGATACTTATTGCATGAGCTCAGTAACTACTCTTCAACCTGAAAATCATTAAACTCTTTTTCCCCTTTAGATTTGGTCTACACTGAGGTTAAAATTTCTCCCTGTTGTAGTAGCACCATTTCAGCTCCATGAGTGGTTAGGACAGAGTGCGAGTGAAGACAAAGTGCCTGTGATTTTACAGCCATGTGTGCCTAGACTTGTTCTAAGCAGGGATAGAGGATAAAATGACAAACATGTCCACGATATTGTCTGCACTAGTGGTCCCACCATGAGTACCATCAGTGGAGGTCCAGTAAGGCTTCTGCCACTGAGGTCATGGTAAGAAAAAGTTCAATGAAGACACAGTCCCAGACCTGCGGTGAATTGGAAGAATAAGAATTTTGTTCCACATAATTCTGTTATTGTTGATTTAAAAGACTGGACTTCATTGGAGATAGGGCTGGAATATTAAGAAACACAGAAATGTATGGCTAGTGAGGATCATTAGTGGGCATCTAAGTCAGCCCCCTGTGGTGAGGTAGCACCAAATGTACCCTACACCACCCCTGACATTTATTCCTTGCTGGAGATTAAGTATTTGGAAAATAATTGGTAGTCATCTATTTTTACAACAGGCCATACTGTATGTGAAGACCTTGCTCCCTCAGTCTTTTCTCAAGACTAAAACATTCCTGGCTTTCTTTAATTTTTCTTCACAAGTCAGGTTATCTAAGACTTTTATCATTTTTGTTGCTCTCCTTTGGACTCTCTCCAATTTCCACATCTTTCTTAAAGTGCTGCACCTAAAACTGGACATAGTACTCCAGCTGAGGCCTCATCAAAGCCAAGCACAGTGGAACAACTGCCTCCCGTATCTTATCCACAACACTCTTATTAATACACTCCAGAATGTAATCAATTTTAGACATCAGATGCTTTTCTGCCTTACTAGCACCTAGGCAGTTATTTCCCATTTTGTATTTGTGCATCTGATTTTTCCTTCCAAGTGTACTACTTTGCATTTGTCTTCACTGAATTTCATTTGGTTGATTACAGATTAATTCTCAGGCTTGTTAAGGTCCTTTCAAACCTGAATCTTGCCTTCCAAAGTGCCTGCAACCCCTCCCAGCTTGGTGTCACATGCAAGTTTTATAAGTATACTACAATATCCAAGTTATTAATGAAACTACTGAACAGTATCAGGCAGGACCAACCTGTGCAGGACCTCAGAAGATTTGTTACCCCAGTCTGACAGCCAACGATGGATAACTCTTTTTTGAATACTGTATTGTATTTTAAGTAGTTTTCATCTTGATTGTGTTTCCCAAGTTTGCTTTTGAGAATGTAACGTGGGACTGTGCTTAAATCTTTACTAAAAAGACAGATAATCAGGTCTACAGCTTACCGCTTTAGCCACTAGGCATTAACATTTAATGACCCCCTTAGGCACCTCATCTGTTTTTAATACTTTAAAAAGAAATCAGATGTTTCTGGTGCAGCATGTGAGAGATCTCAGTTGGAAGTTACCAGTCTTTGCTTTAAGAAAATCAGGTAGATCTGGCTTCTAAACATTGTTATTTAGCAAAGTTCATACTTACTATAAGCACTGCTGCAATTGGTATTGCTGCATTCATGAAAACTGTGAAAGAAAACATGCATCACTATTTAGACGCTTTGTACTGAGAGGTCAAATACATTTACAATACAGCTACTATACAATATAAATTAGTATTTGACTTTACTGTGGCATTTCCTATGCGGTGAATAGGAGAATAATAGATACTGTAGTAAATATAACTAGTGTAGCTAACGCATTTTTTAACGGCATCCACAGTACATTGCACTACAGACTGTCAAAATACACAGTACTCATCAAAGAACCATGAATATATTATTGGTTTATACACGGCATTGCACTGTCAAGAGGAAGTATGTGTTTTTTTCTGGCACTCTTTTGGTTCACTAGGTAGTGGTGGTGCTATAAGTGAGAGTTTGACAAAGTGGGATTTTCTCCCAGGAAAGCTCAAGCAATAAATAATTTTGTAAGTCTTTAAGTGCCACAGGACTCCTTGTTTGTTTTCCTTGGTTGTGTTCACACAGCACTCTTATTTTGAAACAACAGAGGTTGTTTCGAAAGAAGAAATACCCTGTTCACACGACGCACGGTTGTTTCGAAACAACGGCACCCATTGTTTCGAAACAACGGTGTTGTTTCGAAACAATTTAAATCCCATGTGGGGACGAAACAATGTTGTTTCAAAACAATTGTTTCGAAACAATGCCGTCCGAACATGTTGTTTCGAAACAACAGTGACTTGTTTCAAAATAACTGTTGCCTGAAACTGCTATTTCGCTTTGAGCTTTTTTTCTTAATTCGAATTTACAAACTGTTAATTCGAATTAAGTTATTTTGAAATAAGGCATTATTTCGATACAAGTTGTTTTGACACAACTTGTATCGAAATAATGCCTGTGTGTGAACACAGCCCTTGGCTCAGTAACATTTTTAAAAAAATGACAATCATGACTACAGTAACAGAAGCACTTTGAGAGAGAAATTAACTGGCTTCAACTGAACCACTCACTTATATACATCAGGAATGGATATGACATACTCTGTTTTACTATTTCTGGAGAGACTCATTTGAATGCTCTTCTATAAAACTGCAGGATTAGCGTTTCTACTTTGGGAAGAGTGACTAGGTTTTACACTTTTATTTTCTTGTAATAATCTCTCTGAGGAGTCATGCCTCATGACCTAACAGAAAGGGAAATGAATCAGGTTTCTTAGATCAAGAATCTGAAGAGAACTGTTCCAAATACTTCAGATTCCTGATGACAGGAGTGGAGCAGAAGTCTCTTCACACAGAGGGGGGAAAAGGTGGTCTTGTCATTAAGGCAGAGAACCTGGGGGTCCAGAGATCTGGCCTCTGTTCAAAGCTCTGCCATTCACTTCTTTTGTGACCTTGGGCAAGTCAATTGACTCTCTGTGACCCATTCCCCATCTGGGAGACAGGAATAACTATATTTGTTTTATCAGTTTTGTCTGTTTAGATTGTAAGCTCTTTGGGATGGGGACTGTCTCTTGATATGAATTTATACAGTTCCTAAAGTGATGGGGGCTTACAGGTGTTTTTGCAATATAAATAACAAATTGTAGTTTCCTCTCTGCTGTTTATCTATATGATCCCTCCTGTAGCGTGGTGTCGTTGATTTCCCCAATATGGCCAGATTATTAAACACAGATGGCTGGGGACTGGGAAGAATGTGCGGCTTCTGGCTGAGGTCCACTTTCAGACCAGACATGAATATAAACCAACAATTCTACATAATGACTAATTATCCATTTGGAAGCACTGAAAGAACCTTGTGTGTTTGTGTCAGAGTCAGCTGTGGTCACATCATAAGCTATTCATCCCTCTATTTAAACCTTAAAAGATTATTTAGTAAAGCACATTTACTTGAGCTTTGTTTTATCCTGTCTTATTTCATTACCTAAATGTAATTGAGAGAGAGAAAAACTTAAAAATTGACTGAAAGTAAAAGAAAAAAAAAACCAATTCCTTTCCCTAACTTAAATATCATTTTTCTCATTATGAAAAGAGATGAATTTAGAAAGGTCACAGATATGTCATTTGTATATATTCTAGTAATTTGTTTTAAAGAGCCACTGATTTAATTACAAATTTTGTTCTCAAGCACCCACTAGTGGAAAGGCCTGGGATTTATGAAGCAATGTGATCTATGAAATGTGCAGTGTTGTAGCTATGTTGGCCCCAGAATATTAGAAGGACAAACTGAACCAACCTCTACTGGTGAGAGAGAAAATCTTTTGAGCATACAGTTTTTCTTCAGGTCACATAATAAGATAACTCAGGGCATCTATCATCATAGGAAAATACTAGCAGTTTTGTAATACTAAAGAAAGATGTTAACCTCAATTTTTATTTATATCCCTGACAGTCTCTTCTTCTCACTAGGCCTACTCCATGCTCAGAGAGTAAAATATTTCCACGTTATTTTATCTTCTTCTGTGGAATGTTCTCATTTGATCCTCAAAACAGTTTGAGCAGACTCCTTGGCTGTCCTTTTTTGGACATGAACTCCCTGAAGGATTTAATGTACTGTTAGACATTGGTATCATTCCTGCTTTCATATATTAGAAAAAGATCTTTAATGAATCCTGAAATGTATTCTATTCTGGCATGCACTATATGTTTTTTTAAAAAATGAATATGGCATGTTAATGTAACTCTAATTCTTATTTGGAGTATGTTTGCATATATAACTATTACATATATTTATATTTCCAGGCAAAAACTTTGTTAACGCTAGAGTTAATTAGTAGATATTGATTAACAATTAGTTTGTTTCTCCAAAACAACTCAAAAATGTTTAAAACACTCAAAAATTCAAAGTAAAGTTTACACTTTAAAAAACTAAAATTTTTTTTTTTTTTGTGAAAATTTCCCTTATTCAGTCCTGAAGTTCTAAATGACCTCAACTGGATCCCCTTGTTCCTCACTGACCTTCCTGCCTGCACAGTTTTCACGTTTATGAAATATGGGGAAATGCTGATGTAGGACCTATGATAAGGAATACATTTTTAAGGCATTTAAGAAGTTTGCATCTTGCAGCTGTGGACGTCTTAAACCACTGTATCTGAAGTTTAACTATGGGAGTTTTGAAGCACATAGATTTGGTTTTTTGTACACATCTAAACTGGGAATTTAGCAAAGTTTGATCATGGATTCTGCTGCAGACTGCCCATTTACAATATTCTCCTCCAGTGTATGATTGTCACTGTGACCTATTCAACTGATTCATTTGTGAGTAAGGGGAAAATGTTTCTTGTGGTCAGGACTGGGGGTGAATTTTTGACTCTATGGAAATCCCTGGGAGTTTTGCCAGTTATTTCAATGGCGGCACATTAATTTCTTTAAATAAAACAATTGTAATAGCAATGCGGCCATTTCTGGGGAGTTTATCAAGGAAACATTTGGTATACTGAAGTTGTTGGGTTTTTTTTTAATATTTCTAAATTCAGGTATTGCAAATGAGTTAGATTCTGTCAAAAGCACACTGTCCATGGACAAAGAGAAATAGAACTGAGAAAAAAGGAAATTTAATTGAACTCCTTAGGTCTGGGATCTGGTACTGCACTTTTTCTTGTGAGAAAGCCTGGAAACACTTTGATTCTGGCAAGACGTCATGGGAAGGAGAAGCCATTTATTTCTGTCTCTATCTACCATTCATGCTTCATTTTCTAAAACTGAATGACTGTGAATCATAGAGAGATAAGCTGGGTTAGGTAACAGGTTTTATTGGCTCAGGTTCTGGTGGACAGAGAAACAAGCTGTCTTGGAACCAAAATGGCTGTAACTACACTGCATGCAATGTTTGAGTCTCTCATTTATCATATTTTATGAAAACTTACATAGGAGGCTATTTGGTAGCAAATTCATGGTTAAAAAAAGTCAAAACTTGCACTTCACAGAAAATACTTCGCTTCGCTGCTAAGCTGTCTTCTTTGCTTTGATTTTGACGGAGGCAATTAATTAAATACGTGGTAAAAGCCTGTTTCCAGGGAAGTGCAGGCAGCATCCACTGCAATTCCCTGTGAATGCAAAACTCTATATTTAGGTATGTGGGTGAAGAGACAGATATTTAACTACCAATCTCTGTGTTCAGATGAAGGCTCTCTTAAAGCCAGACTGATATACTCGTAATAATAGCCTTTAATAAATAAATTTGTTAGTCTTTAAAAGTGCCACAGGACTCATTGTTTGTTGCCCTGAACTAGACTAACACGACTATCCCTTTGGAACTCTTAAATGTTGCAAATGCATTTATTGTGATTCATTGAGAATTTGCCCCTCATCAAAGGTGCAGTATGTTCCACTGCTTCCTTCAGTTTAGATTAAAGTTAAAGAATGTAGAAGATATCAGCTTCAGGAGTCCAAATTCAGAACATTTAAACACAAATCCTAGAAACTATATCATTTCTTCTCTTTTCATTGTACCTCAAAATATCTATCCTTCCTCCTGTCCACTGACACAAAGTGCCTCTAAAAGCATCTCCCTCACTTTTTTTCCTCTCCTTTAAAAAATAAAGCCTTACACAGGCAATATTTAGCTTTACATATGTGTAAAAAATATATGTTTTTATCTGTACTCTACCATCATATTCTCAGGATGCAATACCTATTTTATTGTGGCAAATGGTGGTATCATATATATAGAAACAGATGCTGCTGTAACATGGAGATAGGTACCTTAGAATTTTTGATAGGCAGGCAGACAGACTGGAATGGCAGAGTCATCCATTCTCATGAATTATCCAAGAGTCTCCCTCAAATTTATCTCCACACTGGCAATGACACTACATTTTTTTCTATGCTATTTTGAGTCACTATCATGAGTCTTCATAACATATTAATGGTGCATCATATTTTGACCCAATTTTTACTGAGACACCTTTGTATTTTTACACTATTGCTTAGAGATGCTGAGTTTCTGTGTGGCAAGTTTGCATTTGTTGATGTGGACAACAAATAAAGAGTAGCTATAAATGATGAATGATATGCAGGCAGCAGATTTAATATTGGTTATGCCTGTCATTCTATTTATACCTATGCTGAGAAAAATTAGTTTTTTGATTTTATAATCCTCATATAATGTGCCAGACCAGATTATCAACTAGTATAAATCAAAGCAGCTCCACTGACAGCCTAAGGGCAGGTCCACATTCCCATCAGTGTAGTTAATCAACTTCAGTGAGAGGCAGTAATTATGTCAAGGGGAGAAGCTCTCCCATCAGCTTACTGCTGTCTAAACTGGGGGTTAAATCGGTATAACAATCTC
Source organism: Podocnemis expansa (assembly GCA_007922195.1). NCBI lineage: Eukaryota > Metazoa > Chordata > Testudines > Podocnemididae > Podocnemis > Podocnemis expansa. Next base: position 135,386,556 of record ML681963.1, read on the forward strand.
CAGGAGTGTGGTTTTTTCACAACTCTGAGCAACGTAGTTAAACTACTGTAAATTTGTTGTGGAGATCTAGCTTATGGTAAAGCAGTGAAGGTGCAGGTACTATTGATCTGGGGCTACAGAACTTTTTACACCTTCTTAAACTACAGGATTGGCTCAGCTCAACTCAACGGGAGAGTACTTGCTTTACAGAAGGCTAAAAGGTAAAGTAAAGTTGAACAGGAAATAGATTGGAATGCCAAAGCTGCTTAGGGTCTCACAGCCTTAGCCATCCCCAGAATGCTAGAATCCTGTTAGAATCACCATAACTTCATAATGAAACCATCGAGGTAAGGGGTCACAGTTTGTATTCTGTCGCCTCCGATATTTTTCTAGTCTGCAACTTCACTACTGAGGTGTACATTCCTTGACACATGGTACTGTGATGCAAGGTACTGTGCAAACACATTGGAAATAAAGCCACAAAGCAATAAGAGCATTCTGCAGCACTTTTCTGCATTTCAAGTTGTCTGTTGCTCATAAAAAAAAATCTTTATGAAATCACAAGTCACAGCCCCAGTTAAAGCCGCAACTTGGTAGTTACTCCTTGTCTGAAGCCAGAAGAACTTGTTACAACCTGAAATGATTCACAGAATGACACTGGGTTGCATTTGTCATCTCCCAAATCCAGCATGATTCTTTCACTATTTCACAGGTAGCAATATGGACTGCTTCTGTTAGTAACTACATCTACCCCATGCAGCCAGTCTCAAAGTGCAAATGCTCTACAAGCAGACTTCTTCACCAATGCATCACAATGCAACAACAGGCCCTCCAAAGGTCATGCTAGCTGTCTTACACAAAGTTTTATATCTTGAAATTCAGATAAGCCTGGATTACTGGGAGTGTAGAAGAAAATGTGATGACTTTTCATATCTGCACATGAACAAACATTAACTTAATCTGTGCATATCACAAACCCATCACATAACTGGCACTCTTCATGCCAGTAAGGCCCAAGACTAGAAAAACAGAAAGTCATGCTGGATGGGACTGGAGAGTACTGGCAGAGCCAGGGGAGGAAGGCTACATAGCACACAGCTCCCCCATGGAGCCCTCCTCTAGCTGCTGCTCTTTGTCTTTCACCCTGACCTTCAAACTGACATTTCGTAAAAGAGAAAAGATTCCATAGATTAGTTGACTGGACACATTTTGAAGATATTTAATTTCTTTAGCCCATTAAGAACCTAATCATTCAGGGCCCACCTACATATTCTTTATACAGACAGAACTGTTTTGAATTAAATGGAAGATGTGCCTGAAACAATACAGAGTCTGGGATCAGACCCAAAAGCTGCAGGTTCTACATTGGCTGAGAAATGGCAAATTCATCAGGAGGTAATAATGTACCAGTGTATGAGCTCATCAGGGTGATAAAGGAAGGAAGCAACTTACTTGATATGGAGGTGTAGAGGGCAAAGGCCTTGAGGCTGGTCATTTCCTTTTGCCGAGTTTCCTCCACACTGCTGTGAAAGATGTGTTCCCAAGCATAGAGTTTAAGGAGTTTAATGCCCCGAAGCATCTCATTTGTTTTCTTCAGTCTCTCATTGGAATATTCCTGAAAAAATGACATATAAATTAATTTAAGGAAGATCATAAGAGGACCTTACTACTTAGAATGGCTGTGTCCTTATTAAACTGCCTGTATTCCCTAGCAGGTTGCATACAGTAGTCAGTCAATATCTTAAATGGCTCTGCCCATTCGACTTTCCCTTTCTGCGGTATGATTTTCAGAAGTGTTTAGGAAACTTAGGAGCACCTAGTCCCTCTGACTTTCAATGCAACCTGTGTTCCTCAATCATTTAGTTGCTATTGAAATCTCACCCCTACATGGGCTTTCAATCATATCCAGGGTTTGCTAGATTTCTACTACCAAGAACATGTGCTGGATTTTCACTGAACCATCCCCACAGAAAGTAAATCTCAGTAACTGCTGACACTCTGAAATAAACATTTTAGCTGGCAAATAACCACACAGACTGCTACTGCACAATATACAAGCAATAATGTACTCAGCTAAGCACATACGTTTTTTCTTAACTTTCTTTTTCTTTAAGGCAACCCATTATTGTTCAGATATCAGGATGAAGGCCAAATCCATTTCTATATGAATTGATGTTGTGGAGCGCATTTGGAGGTATGGTTTTTCCACTGGAGAGATGTTCATATAATTCCCATTAATACTCAGTGCTACATGAGCATACTGAGGGCAAAGTAGATCCCAGACAGAAAAATCTTGTCTCCTGACCCCACAGATGGGTTCTCATGGTTGGAAAGGCAATGAAGTAACGGTGATTGTACTGAGCACAGGGATAGGCATCAGAGTGGGGCTCCGCATTCTCTGTGCTGTTCAGCAATGATCTGTGGCAACTTTTAGTGCAGCAAGGTAGGGGACTGGTTGGAGGAGAATTTATGTGCAAGTCCAGTGCAGGATTACGGAATGGCAGTGACTATGTAAACTAAGTGCTTCTCTGAACCAAACTCTTCATGTATCATACCGTGTGACTGCTGGTGCTTTCCAGAGGCTGAAGTAACAGCCATGGTGAGTTTCCACAGATACTCTGTGTCTTGGCTCTGAGTTAGAGTGGAAGGATCCTTCCCCTTATATCCTTTGACTAGCTTAATATTTTTGACCTTTCCATGTGGGACAAACATCCGGCTGTGTTATATACAATGGCATTTCAGTGGCTAGAATGATGACTGACTTTCTTTTAATTTATAAAGACAGAAAAGGAAAAGACTGTTCCAATCTCATGTTACTGGATGCAAAGAGAAAAATCTAAGAGAATAGATCTCAGGCATTGTGACCTTGCAACTTGTCTTTTCATCACTTTCTCATCCTGCCTTTGACATACTAGAATGTTACAAAATCTCTGAGAGGCAGTCTTGGATCAATGTCATCAGTTTAGCTTTTCAGTTCTAAATATAAATGAATGTATAAACAAATGCCAGAGATATATACACCATGTTTGAAGATACTTACTAGTGTGCTTCTTTGGGCCTGGGAGAGTTTTGTTGCCACAAAGTACTGGACAGGTGCAAGTACTATGATCACTACTGCTCCAATTAAGGCACTGATTCCAAGGAGATAGTAGAGCAGAAGCACTCCTACAATAATCTGATGTGAGAAAGAGGGAAAAGATGAGGAATCACCTCATTGCATATGCACAGCAAAGAATAAGCAGACAGTAAAGGCCATAAATGTCTCAGGATGGTGCCCTGAAAAGATAAAGCCTGCCTCCGGATTTCATGAACAGCTCCAGAAGTTCGACTTGATATGCTGCATTACTAACCTACTGCACAAAGTGTTTCTAATCCATAGAAATTGTACAATCTCCAATGAAAGCATGTGGTCTAAACAAAGATGGGAGGAGCAGAGGTCAAGCCAAAGTACAAAAAAAAACAAACGCTCACCCCAAAATCAAATCAAACCAAACCCAAAATTACAGTTAAATTATTCCGCATAGAGTCTCATTATTTATTACTGGCAGAAAAAAGCACAGCTTCATGTGGAACAACATGGATATTCCAATGTGACTCTAAACAAACGTTCAAGTGTCTTGAGTTGCTGGGCTGGGTGCTTTTAATTTCAGTTTGCAAGAACTTCAGAAAACCTTGCTGAACATTTCTATATTGCAAGGACTCCCTGTTACAGATAGCATATAAAAGTAGTGCAGTGCTGGGTACTGCAACAAAGCATGATAGGCGCTACTGTAATATAAATAATAAAAATATTTTCAAATCTTTTTGTTTAGTATTTTTAGTCATGCAGTTACCAGTTACTAAGTTCTTTTTTCCCTTAGTGATTGGATGACACGATGTGTATTTTATTGGACTTGAACTTATTTTTGTCATAATTTTTGGAAGCTTTAAGGTCCTCCCCTTTAAAAAAAATTAGAGGAAATCTACAGCTCCAAGCCTGATCTCAACCTTTCAGTCCATGATACATGGGAAAAGTTTAATTTAATTTATTAAGACTTGCACATATATAAAAGTCGCAGTTTCCCACAATCAGGAACCGTATTAAAGGATGTTAAAACGATAGTTGATATTCTACTTATCTTGAATTTAAAGGAGAGCAGGCTATTGTATTGCACAGTAATAGGGCATTACTGCAGGCAAATGTCACACTGGGTATCATAAAACACAAAGAAATAAGGAACAAAATCACTGATGAATTTATGCAAATGAGAATCTGCACCTCAAATAAATGCTGCAGAAAATTTATAAAAAGCTTCATGATCTTGTGTGTCTAACACATAGTCCCTTAGGAAATGGCTAAAAACAAAAGGCTCATGAAGACAATGGCTAAAGAAACAGCTGAAGGACAAATTTCACTGCCAGTCTATGCTGCAGATAATGAGGTTCAAAACTGCAGTGTAAAGTAGAAAGAATTTTGCCCTTCAATCCTATGAACATCCTATTAAGGTAACCCATCAGTCAAGAAGTTTCCAGTAATGAGGTATTAATGTACAAAGGTGCGAACAATTTGGGCCATTCACATATTGCCCACCACAGATTATATAAACTCAACTCTAATCTTCCACATAAAATCAGGGCATAAGATTAAAAAGTCAGCTTCATGTTCCATTTCTAAAGTTAACTAAAATATATAATTAGGTAATTTCCCTAACACTTTGTCTAATGCTCTCTCTCTATAGGGTTAGTCCTATAGTGATTACACATGCTTAACCATTGATTTCAGTTACGTTCATGTTTGCAGGGTGAACCAAGCCCATAGCTTCCAGTGATATTAATGGAAGTTATGCATGCATAGGGAGAGCAGAATGGACTCTCTGTTTTGTCTATTGTGCTCTGGCTATGTTTACACTAGCAAATTAGCTCACATTAAGGAGCCTTAATTCAAAGTAATTTGAACCCTGTTGTAGCGGAGAGAGGTCGCTGTGGCCACAGAAGCTGCCGCGCTGGGCAGAGAGCACCAGAAACCTCCTGCACTCTCCCCACTGGGCAGCAATGACGTCTGCACGGGACTTGACCCAGGAACCTGAGGGAGGAGCTAGGGAGGGGGGAGCCGGATAAAAGGGCGGACCAGGGACCCACTGGGGAGCCTTTTAGGAAGTGGACCAACTGGCCACCAGAGGTCCAGCCAGCAGAGAGGCCGCAGCCTCCTCCTGTGGGGCCTGAGGATCGCTGGAAAGACCCGGAGGCAGGCCCTGACTTCTACTCCATTCCCAGTGAGGACTTTGAGGAGTTGCCCTCAGCCGAGGAACTGGAGGACCAGACCGGGGCCCCGACCACGGTGGGTGAGAACCTGGAGCAGCTACCCTCGGCCGAGACCCTAGAGGGTCCAGCGGTGCCCAGCCCCCGCAATTTGGACGAATTACAACTGGCGGATGGACCCGAGGGGCTGCCAGACCTCCCACCCATGGACAGCAAAGGCCTGACTGAGATCCTGCTGGCCGTGTACCCGGGGTACAAAGAGAACTATGGACCCCAGGTAACCTGGAAGGGGATGGGGAAGAAGTAGCCCAGGGACAGTGGGTGCTTGCCCTGCTGTGGTGAGTCAGTGTGCTTTGGCAGGAGCCCCACTGACATAGTGGCACCCTGTTCTGCCACCTCTAGGGCTCTGGGCTGGAGCGCCATGGAGTGGGCAGGCCTGCGTTCCCCTCACCCTTCCCGCTTTACCATCCACTGAACTGCTACTGAGTTTGCCTTACACTCCCTGAGGGTTGAAGGCCTGAACTGCTATGGTGTTTGCCCTACACTCCTTGAGGGTTGAAGGCCTGAACTGTTACTCTGAGATTCTGGAGGCTGTAAGTCGGAGAATTCTGCCTTGCCCCGCCGAAGGGGCTGGAAGGTAGAGGACATTCGGGGCATGTTCACCCAACAGGTGGACCAACTCTCCCAGCTCCAGGGGTCTCACCTGCCACACCTGTCTACACTAGGCTTTGCCTAGTTCAAACTAAAAATGCTTTTTAGTTTGAACTAAGCAAAGCTTAGTTCAAACTAGTTAGTTTGGCTGGTTTAGTTCAAACTAACTGTTTAGTTGGAACTTATTTGCATATTTAGTTCCAACCAGCACAATTTAGACACGCTAGTTTGAACCAATAAATTCAAACTAGCGGTTAGTTTGAACTAAGCGCGTTTTTTTTAGTTCAAACTAAAAAGTTAATTCGAACTAAAAGTGCGGCTAGTTTGAACTAAAAGTTAGTTCAAACTAAACGCACTTAATTTGAGCTAACTTTCAAACTATTTCGTTCAGACTTACCAAGTTCAAACTAAGATTTTAGGTGTAGATATAGCCTCTGAGCTTATTCAGCGGGTTAACGCAAAGCATCCTTTGACCCTCTGCAACCTTTTTTCCCCTGAATAAATCTTTGGCACATCTCTACAGATAATTTAAAATGTATTAAAGACGACAACAAATGCTTTTTAACAATTCACAGTGTTTACTTAGGAAAAAGACAGTGTCAAGAAAGGAATTAGGGAGTCATAAGAGTGTGATCCTACAAGTCCTCCATAGGCCTGATGGGATTTTTTCCACTGACTTCCGTAGGGTTTGTTTCAGTGTAGAACTGCCACTGAAGAACTCTATGCAGTGTTGGATTTAGGCACAAGCCAAGTAAAGCCATGGCTTAGTGCCTCACGTTATGAAGGACCTCTATATATGTCAGAGATAACTAGGAAGATTAATCATAATTGGCTATGTCTACACTTTCAAGTTATTTTGAATTAAGGAGGCTTAATTCAAAATAATGTATTCCCTGGCCAAGGAGGCCTTTTATTATATCGAATTAAGCAGTTCCTTAATTTGAAATATGGAACTGCTAATTCAATATATTAAAACTTCCTTTTACTTCAAAGTATCACTTACTTCGAAGTTATTATTTCAAATTAAGCCATTTTAAGCCATGGAATAGGCTTAATTCAAACTAATTTCCCTATTGTTTTGCCTGTCTTCCCCTAGTTTGAATTAGAGAGTCTAGTGAAGACTCTCTACTTCGAATTAATAATACCCACTTTATTTCGAATTAGAAAGTCTTTACTGGACTCCTAATTTGAAATAATAACTTTGAAGTAGTGCTAATTTGAAATAATAACTTTGATTCAAATTTGAAGTACTTATTTTGAATTAACTACTTTGAATTAATTTTGTAAGTGTAGACATAGCCATTGAAATTAATTATCCAAATAAAACTTTTGCAAGATGTATGTTTTACTTGTTTCTCCTTGCCTCTTTGCCTATGTATAGTTGCAAATATAATGATTTATCATTTTATTTTTTCATTACCCTTTCTGCTGTAATACACTTTTATCACTATTTTTTTTATGTTATGGGGGCCTCTCAATCTTGACACAGTTTAGGGCCTCAGCATAGCATAATCCAGCCCTGACTCTCTGTCAGTTCCTTGCAAGAAGCTGTTTATAGGAAGAGGTCCAGTGCTTGATTTGTGTCAGGGTTGAGCCCCGACACCTCTAGACATAGCAGACCATAGCTGCAGTACCTCAGGGTTTGCTGCATCAGTTATGAATGTAAAAAAATTGCTTGAGCTCCTACACCTAACTGCTTGTACCCTGACGCTCTTTTATTACCAATTAAGCACTGAAAAGGCCCTAAATCATAAAGAGACGGATCCTCCCACACAAAAGAGAGTCTTTGAAGGCTGTCAGCATGCCACAGAACCCTCTAAGAGGAGCGGCCTGGCAGCAGAGCAACAACTAAGGCCAGAAACCCCACACATTTGTCAAGACAGTGCAAGGACCCAGGGACTACAAGCAAACAGCCCTAAACTTTGTGGACTGACAATGTCCATACAGTTCTCAGAGGATCCATGGATTCTGAGGATGGAGCCTCCTGCTAATGAAATAGAAAGGATAGGGAAACCCATTCATTTTATCTGCCCCAGAGACAAACTCTGGAGGTGCAAATTCAGGTGTTTTACTGCCCTAACTGGGGGAGTGGCCAGCTGCTGGGACAGGACTATGATCCTATACTTCACAGTTGATTAAAAGTGATCCTATCCTTATCATCTCCCCCCATCTTGTGATATCAGAGGTAAATGTTTTCAATACACAAAGCACAGGCTGGATAAAAATACCTTTGCAATACAGAAGTATGGATATTAGTAGTCGAAAAACATGCTGAAATATTTAATCATTGTTGCAAAGAATTCTAATCCAAATCATACTGTTTTAGATGCCACATACTCATGAATACAAACCAGTAATTATGCAGTGTTGTCGCTGTGTGCATCCCAAGGTATTAGACAAGGTGAGTGAGGTAATATCTGTTGGCCCCACAAAAGATATTACTTCATCCACCTTGCCTCTCTAGAAGAGTAAATAGCCAGTCACTGTCCTCAGGCAGTTCAAATGTTATCTGGCAGCTATCAAGTATTTACGTCACAATTCCCAGAAGATTATATTTTTGAAAAAATCCTGTAATGAAACTTTACATAACTTCCCTTTAAGCAAAACCTCAAAGCACTTATCTGCCTTGGACTAGAATATTTATAACAATTTACAATGACCAAGAAACTATGACTGATTCTGTTACAGATGAAAGAAATCTAGAGTCTTGAATATTTCACAAGGACTGTGCATAATTTGAGGTGGCAGGAAACTATCTTTTGTCTTGTTTTAAAAGTAAAGTATGCTGTTTAATTAAAAATATAAATTATTCTTCCCAATGACTCAGGGTTTTAAGGATGTAGGATTTTCCAAGGGCTGCAGTTTACATAAAGAAGGACATCTATGGCAGAAATGTAAAATCCCTTACCAGGCCTAATACTGCTCTAAGGACTTGATTCAAAACCCATTGAGGTGAATGGGAATCTTTATATTAACTGTCATAAGTTTTAATCAGGTACCTTCTGAAAAAAGTAACTAAACTCCCATTCCTTCAGTTGGACCAAGGATAGAGCTCTAAGTCCATACATACTCAGAAAAATACATCTATGCATAAATCTTCTAGTCAAAGAAAGGTTATGAAATTCATAACAATGACTAAATACATAGATTAAGTGTCTCCAAAATAAAAACTATTTTGCTTTAAGCAATTGTTTGGTTTGTTCGATTTTTCACTAGAAGAACTCTCTTGAGCATCTACTGCTTTATTATGAAAAGCAGTGAACAGATAAGGGGCAAGCATCTTGGAAAAGAGTCTGAAAAACATGATGCAGAACTCATTGATTTCTATAGCATGGTGCATTTAGTATTCTACAAAAACAACACAGGAATTATCCTGGTTTGCTGCAGAACACTGTACAATAACAATTCTTTTGAATGTAGATATATAGGAAAGAAGACCAGCCCTTTAGCACCTGGGGCCAGCAGCCCCAAAAGTGCTTCCACCTCCCCCACAGCCAGATTGGGCTGGCAGGGAAGGGGGTTCCTGTCCCCTGCCTGGGGACAGGGACCCCTGTGGGTGCCTCCAGCCCCACTTGCCTGCAGGGGAAAGAATCCCTGTGGTGCTGGAGCCGCATTCCCTGGGCTGGGGAAAGGACCCCCATGCACGGCAGAAGCTCCCCTGGCTGCGCATGGGGCACAGATCCCCGCACATGGCAGAGACCCCCGTGCATGGCAGGAGCTCCCCTAGCTGTGCGCAGGGCAGGGACCCCCATGTGTGGCAGGAGCCTTGCGTATGGCTGGGAGCTGCAGACAAGGTTTCCTTGCCCCGCATAGCCAGGGGAGCTCCCACTGCACGCAGGGTTCCCTTCCCCATCTGCAGCCAGGGGAGCTCCTACTGCGGGCGGGGATCCCTTCAGTGCCCTGCTGCGCTGTCAGCGCCAGGGTGAAGGGATTCGCCCGGCCCAGCGCTAACAGGATGCATGTGGGAATCCCTTCTCCCCTGCTCCCACTGTGCTGTGTGTGTGGGTGCCCTAGTCCCAGAGAGCCCTGCCAGGGGAAAACAACACCTGCTAGGCTCCTGCCTTCTGAGCCCTGCCTGGGAGCCTAGAGCTGGGCAGGGGATGCTTTTCCCTGGGCTGGGCTGTGGGAGCTGGAGCCTGGCAGGAGATTGGGTGGCAACATGGCCACCTGGCAGGGCCATGTTCAGGGCCAGCGCTAGACGGTAAGCAGCCCCTGCACTGCAGCGGGGTGCTGGCATTTGAGGGGTGCAAAAAGGGGACAGCGCCATCGCGCTCCCCTGATGACGTCACTCGGATGCGCCGGCATTGCTCTGCTGCTGGGGGGGCACAATCCCCAGCACCGTTCCTGGCCACGCTGCCACACGTCCCATGGTTCGCCTCTTCCAATTCAAAATGGCAAGTCCAGTCCATGGACATGCTAGTTCAAACTGGATTTTCTAGTGTGGCCATGTCAATTCAAATTGACTGAATTCAAATTAATCATTATTAGGTCGAATTGATTAATTTGAATTTGAATTGACATCCTAAGCGTAGACATAGCCTAAAAGTGCCACAGGACTGCTTTTTCGTTTTGCTGAATGAGATTAGCATAGCTACCCCTTTGGAACTTATAACTATGCTATGGTTTTTCCCATTTAGGAAGGAATTATGCTGTACCAATATAAAACACCTTTATACTGGTGTAAGTGCATTCATCTTAGGGCTTGTATTGGTATAACTGTATCAGGAAAAAAAAAGATAAATAAATCACACTCCCTAATGGACAGTTACTTTCAAATGTAAGCCAGAACCTAAACCATGTAAAGCGCAGTGGAGCTGTAGCTGTTATACCTTAATTCTCACACATTAACTTGACACCTGAGATCTGATGCAGCTTCTATTGGAGTCAATGGGAGTTTTGTGACCTAAGCCACCCACAATTCCTCCCGTTCCGCATGTCATGATTTAGGGAGATTCAATCAAACCTGAGATGATTAGAATGACAGCAGAAAGTAAATACATTAGATATCTCAAAAGTGTGAGCATTCTCCAGGCAACTCTAGAGGACATGATTAATTAGATTGCAAGTGTAGAAATAAAGCCACCTCACTCACAAAACATTACTTCTTCCTCTCTATATAGCTCTTTAATAAACTTCAATTCAGACTATATGACATAACATTGCCTGAGACTTCCTCAGTTTGAGCACTGTCCATTAAATATAACTTCTGACAAGCTTTGGGGGAAATGGGTTTAATGAATAACTCATTGCTTTGCTTGCTCAGTTAACTGTTTGAGTCAATGCTCCCACTTCTGACGAACCAATTCCTTTTTCCCTATAAAAATTAACACAATTATTTTTCACATAAATCAGAAGCTGGCAACAATAATCATGAATGGGGTAGACAAAAATGGGCTGAAAGACACTGTTGTGAAAAACTGGGTATAGCTGAAAAACAAGAATTCTATTCTGTGAAAAATTTTGAGGTCTGAATATTTCTTTTTGTTCATAATTGGGATAAAACTGAAATCTTTCAAAAATTCTGACAGAGAGTTTATGTATACATAGTCACACACACCTCCCAGAATAGCTAAATAGCAATGACCAGTATCCCAGGTCAGTGTCCTAACTTCCTTGTTATTAGCTATTCTAGACTCATTCACACACCAAAATATTCCATCCTAGAGCTGAGAAATGAATAAGCATTTTCTGATGAAAATATGTTCAAATCAGAAAATTCCTAACCAGCTCTAGAAGTAACATTTTCTTTACAACATCTGGCTTATTAATAGTAAGTCCCTCTGTTCTTCTAACTGACGAACTTGCCTATAGATACCTCAGTCCTGACTTGAGAACTGTGCATGTGACAAACCAATTTATGAAAAAAGAACGGATGGTGAATCTAGTGCATTGCCCTGGAATGCCAAAAATCATTGGGTTGTGATCTTTACCATGCTCTCTGTCTGCACATGAAACCCCCATTTATGACAATAATTCTAACATTAAACATACAATAATTAATGATATATTAGTGGAGAAAATGTATCACTAAAATGTAAGATTTTTCACACTTTTCTTTTTAAACATGCTGTATAAATAAAAATGTGGTATATTTAAATTTTACATACATTTAGGTCATGGTATGTGTAGTAACCCTGGGGGAGGAAGGGGTTAACACTCTGGTCAGTAAGTCCCAGGACAGCCAATAGGAATGAAGCACAGCTTTTTGAATTGGAACAGCAGCCTGGCCTGTGCCTGTTTGGATGCAGCAGAGCTCCTGGAAAGATCAGGAGGAGGCCAGAGGGGCCTGAAGAAGAATCCAGCAACATCCTTACCAAAGATAAGTTAAATTTGTTACTGACCAGGTGTGGGTAGAACAGGGAATGTTTATTAGATGCGGTCAGGGTATTTTCTTTGTTTTGGGTTTGTTTTTGGATTTCTCTGTGCTGAGCACATGTACCCCCTCCCACTACCCTGTAACTACCTAAGTTAGTTCCCAGAGAAGCAACTCTCTGTATTTATTATCTGTTCTTTTTGATTAAAGAGTTTACCTTTTATGTAAGTTCTGGTTCTGCGTCCTGGAAGGGCAAGAGGTTTGTGTGCACGTACCTCAGACTGCACAGGCAGCTACTAGAGGGAACCCTATTCCAGTTCCAGCTCATATTGCAGCTGGGGTCCAGTCACTTTCCTGAGAGAGAAATAAACAGGATTGCAAGTACCTCACAGGGAGGAATTCCCAAGTGCGCCTTCCTGGGTCTCAAGAGGTTTTTTTGCATTTGGGTGGTGGCAGCGATACCACTCCAAGGCCAGGAATTGGAGGCCTTGGAGACTTTTAAGAGCAGGCTTTAAGGCCAGTGGCTTTTAAGGCCTGTTGCAGGCCCCCACCTTCTGCACTCAGAGTGCCAGAGTGGGGAAAAAGCCTTGACAGTATGAATTTAGGTATAGGCTTTGTTTGAGCTCTGCAGACCTTATACCATTTGACTGTTTACATTTTTTCCCTGCAGTTTTCAAAATACTGGAATTGAAAACTAGTACCTCTCAATTCTCTGTGAAATGACTGTTCATAAAGCCAGGAGGATCAAACAGCTCCTGCCTTTTACTATGAATTAAAATTCCAGGGTTGCTGAATTCTATTTAGGTCTTCAAGTGCTTTACAAGAGACGGCATAAACACCAATACTCTGATTTTACTGATGCAAAAACACAGAACTGAGATATTAAGTGGCTTGCCAAAGGTCACAGGGACACCACCAGGAATAGAACTCAGATCACTTGACTCTGACTAGTCTGACGTGCTGAAATAGTCTAGTGCCACCTCTGCTGAGTATTTTTGTTCTAATGCAGTAGCCTTATTCCCTCACTGCCAAATGGATGATTATATTAGCAACATCCATATGTTGAGGTCAGCTGCAGCCCCTTTCATGCTGTACCTGCTTGGGGCAGAAATAATCACCATGAAGCTTAGATCAGGTGTCTGACTGTATCTCCACCCTTCTGACTTTTAGACTACCCAGACCTTCCCTAAGCACAAGTACCTTTTCAGTATGAACAGAAGAGAAACACCACTGATGTATTTGAAACTGATGTGTCTATTTTAAAAAAGCAGCAAATCAATGTGGAGTGTGTTGTCTTTTTCATTGTTGAGTATTCATATTTGGCAGGTCAGCATTTTTGGCAAAAATAAAAAAAAGCAGCCCAATAAAACAGAAGAAATACAATCTGAGCTGCTGCATTTATCTCAAATGAAATAATTTGCATAGAGACACTGCAGTACTGTAAACCTCCTCCAGAAATTCCTAGTGGGAGTCTTGGGAGGTTTTTTATGATTTTGCTAAATATTGACTTTTGCAAACTAAGTAATTTCCACTCTCTCTGTTTTAGAAGGTTAAACACACAGGAACTTTGTGCTTTCCTCATTTTAAAGCCCTGATGCAGGCAAGTCTGATTTCACTGTGCATTACATAGGTACAAGAGTTGTTGGACTAGGTGGTTAAGAGCCAAAAACTGGTGGTGGCAGTACTGTACAAGTGTAAAAAGAAGACTGAAGAGCTGTAGATGGATACATATATAGATCAGAGCAAGGAAACATGAGAGGACAGAAGTAGTGAACAGATTTCATGTGACAAACATTTATCTCCAGTGAAAAGCCAGAACAAAATACAGTTCAATTTTACATGATATTGGCACTCCCTGACTGACAAAAATTGAGGGCTAAAACAGCAAAGGAGTCAGGATGGAAGGAGGCATACCAGCGAGGATTTGGTGGGAAGTGTACACAGGGCCAATCTGCACAAAAACCCTGGTGGCAGTGCTATTAATTAGTTTCCCACTGTCGTGAGAACTAAAATTCAAGACTAATATTTAAAATATATATTTGAAAACAGCTTAAGAAAAACACCTATGATTATTAGTCCAAGCGAGAGAGGCTGACTCTTACTGTCAAAGGGCTTGCCAGGGAGTTTGGCATGCACTCGCGACAATGGTAATTTTGTTGAATGACCAAAGAATGCAAAACTGAGCTCTAAGTAATTTCAATAAGCCCTGTTGTCCCTTACACCTTCCAATGAGTCACCATTGGAATTTAAGTGATTGTAATGTTCTACAGATAACCCTTTGATACTGTGTCACAATGCAGTGAATTTAATTGAGCTTCACAGTAATGCAGTTAGTACAAAGGGCAGCACCTGATGGTATTTGTGGTGCAAGGCTAAGTCTGTTTGGCAGCACTCCTAGAGTTAAATCCCAATATAAGACTAGAATACTGTCAAAAAACATGCCATTTTCAACAACACCTACACATTCTTGATGTCATTTATCTGACTTTCTAGGAGACTGAAAATCCTCTCATTTTTCATGTAATATTCTTAATTCTTAGTTTCGTTAACCAGAAAAGTAGAAATATATTTATCTCTAGTTCAATAGAAGTCATAAGCGAATGATCACTGTAGGTGTAAGTACATTAATAACATACGTACGTTCAACATTCTTACCTGCACAGGCATAGCCCAAAGGTTAGGGCAGAGAAAGAAGAACCACATCAGTTGGTTTGTGTCTATGGCAACCAGGTTACAGATCTGGCCTGCAGTCATTTCCCCCATAGACATGTTGGAAGTAGACAGTTGCATAATCTTATTGTATATTTTTGTCTGGAAATTAGAACATTAAGTTTCATGTTTATAGAAAAACCTGACTGTGTTGACAGCTTCACACTATCATTAAAACTGATGGCTTCTGTGTTCTAGAGGAAGAGATGATCTTAAAATAAAAGATTTGTTGTTTAGAAGTCACATGCAGAGAAGGTGGCCAAAAAGCATCAGTGAACAGCCAAAATCAAAATCTCAAGCCACAAAACAGAAGAGCCCTTTATACTGTGACCAAGAAAAACTTCTGCTACCTTCAGTAGGAGTTGCATGTATGTGTGTGCAAGAAATGTATGACCAAGTCCTTCATATGGGACTTAAATTTTCCAAACATCCTGTCCGTTATTCCAGTGGTAAAACCCACAGAAAACTCTGAGATCAGCTTCGTAACATTTAGCTGACTATCCCCTGCTAGGGAGGCAACTGCTGCCCACTGGACCAGAAAAGAGGTGAAGCCTCTATTTTCCATACAGCCTCAGGAACTCCTAGAGGCAACTTTCATGAAAACTGCAGATTATGCATGGAGTGCTGGTGCTGACTGTGGTACTTACGCTATTCTAACTTTCTTTAGTGTTTGGTTCAGGCCTCACCCTTCCCCATGAGATACTTATATGTGCTGAACTTCACTGTGTTGGACTTGAAAATTTAGCTCTAGATGTGCAATATAAACTTCAGAAGCCCATGGAAAAATAATATAATGGACCTGATTCTCCTTTCAATTAAATACCATTCTTAACTGAGGGGAGAATCAGGCTCCATGATTCAGAGCACACATAATATACTGTATTTTAGGAGTGCTTTTTACCGATTCATTTGAAATTTAGATATTAACGCTATACAGCTTTGCTTCATGGCTCTTCATGAGCCTTCATTTCATGAAAGGCACCCAGATTCCATGTATCCATACTCAATTCCCAGCCACAAATCACAAGGAATTAAGCCATTTAGGACTTCTGCATATTTATATGAGGGAGGAAAGGAGACAAAATGTTGCCAGGAAATGTTAGCTTTCTAAAAACCCTATATATGGCTGGAGATTGCTAGGCAACTGCTGCCATTCATTCTCCTGCCACCAGGGTGTTTTCTAGAGCTCCTCACTGGAATGACAAGAGAAGTTCTTAGTGAGTTGTACCTTTGTGCAACATGCAGTACAGAGAACAAGAATCTTAGCTTTTGACAACTATCCTGGAAGAAGTGGTCAGCAAGTGCACTTATTTTCAGCAACTCAGTATCCCTTTTAGGGAATTATGTATCTATTTCTGACAATTATATTTTAATTATCTTTCAGAATTTTTTGTGGTAGCTAAACAACTGTAGAGAAAGTGTGAAACCAAACTAATGAGCAGAAGAATCAGTTGGTAAAAGAACACTTGGGATTTCCTTTCAGGCTTTGGGTCAAAATCTTGTTTTCATAGAAATTTTCTGATCAGTTCTAATCAGGGCAATGGGTGGATGGAATCCAGAAATCTGGCAGCTACGAATGTACAAGTGGATGATGAAGAGTGGATTAAATAATTAGATAGCTAATAAGAGTATCTATTTATTACAAGGACTCTCAGTGGCTCTTAGAGTACTTGGAAAGATAGGATGTCTATTTATTGCTAGCTATTAGTAGACTGACATTTCATGTCTCTTAGGGTATGTTCTGGCCAGTTTACCTGGCAATGTTAACTTACTACAGTAAATTATTTTACTTAAGTAATTATAAATAATCCAGTAATTAATTAACTATATTAACTACATAACTTTATATAGTAAATAAGGCCATTCTGATCCAGTGCTTACAGTTACACAATATGGATCTGGTTCTGCCACCATTACTTAAGTAGACATACTACTAGATATTATCTTGGGTACCTGTATTGCTCCTCTCAAGTTAATTCCAGTTTCAATGGCGACGTAGTACGATGCCTGGAGAATTGTTCTTTGCAACAGAAGGGCGAAAAATAGAAGGACAGCCAAAACATAAGCATTGGCCAGGAACTCTTGAGATGAAATAAAGAAAACACCAAGAATTTTCATCTGTAAAACAGTTAGAAAACAGACTTAATTGCACAACTCACTTTTGAGGAGTTCAGTATTTTTCTTTGGAAGTTTTTACAAAATTTGACCCAATACAGTCACAGTCTGAAGATTCAGGAAGACTGGTGTTTTGCGTCAGACTGCAAACGCAATCAGAAGAATTAATAAATCATTTTTATTTAACTGCAAAACTACATTCAGTAGAATTTCTTCATAGAATACCAGAAATTCACAGAGAGATCCTAACCCCTGTAGAATTCTTTGAAATGGGGGTGGAGCTAACTCAGGAAGAGGATGTTTTAAAGAAGTCAGTGTCTAAGCAGTCAGAGTATCTAGCAAATGTGGGACTTTGGTAAAGGGTTCAGAGAGGGATTGCATGAGGCAAATATACCTAACAAACGTACTTCAACCTTAGGCCAATAATCCCACCCCTTAAACTTCAAGCAGACAAGCAAACACTGCAATTCCCCACCAAAACCTTCCTGCAAGAGAAAAAATAATGCAAGCAGAAGTTCAGCAGCTAAATGTGGGCTCTCCAATTTACCGCATTGAATACAGCATGTAAAATTAACTACCTTGTGTGCAGGTAGTGTATTCATGCAGACAGTGGAAGCTGCTTCTGGCAATACAGGGTCTTGACACTAAAGTTATGAAAAAGGAAGCACTAAAGGATACAGAAAGGTACACAGCTGAGACTTTCAGAGAAACAACAGAAGGGTCTCACACTCAATCTGACAGCCTTTGTGCTGTCAAGGAGGATGAAAGTCTCAGAGAACATCAAGCTGCAGTAGAATGAATCCCATTGTTAGCAGCTTCCTTCCAGATGATGTCATGGTACCATTTCATGCTGAGGATACCTCCCCGGGGAGGGAACTCCAGTTACAATGAAGAGCAAGATAATAGTAATGGGGGATTTGATTATTAGAAATACAGATAGTTGGGTTTGTGATGACTGGGAGAACCACAAGGTAAGTTGCCTGCCAAGTGTGATGGCTGCATATGTCACAAGACATCTAGATAAGCTTATGTGCAGCATTGGAGAGGAGCTGCTGCTCACATGCAGTGCTAGCTAGGCAGGAGCCAGTGATCTAAAGAAAAGTAAGACAGAAATCCTGGAGGCCAAATTCAGGTTGCTCGGTAAGAGATTAAAACCCAGGACCCTCATGGTAACATGGAGGCCAAGAAAATAGGCAAAACTGCAGGTCTCAATGCATGGATGAGATAAAGTGACCAGATGTCTCAATTATAGAGGGTCATTCCCAGTATTCAGGGGTTGGTTTACAAAGGTATTTATTACCTCCCACACCCTGCTCTGACTTCTCACAATTACAGCCTGGTTACCTATGGATGAGATGATAAGCAGGTTTTAGGTTTATTAGCAAATGGGGAACATTTTGGAAAAGAAAGAGCCTATACATGAAGGATGGGCTCCACATAAGCAAAACTGAATTAGACTGCTAGCCTGTAAAATTAAAAAAATTGGGGAACTTTTAAAAAAACTATATGTGAGGGAAACCAACAGTTATGGAGCAGCACCTGGTTTGTGTGAATTTTTTAAAAGGAGAATCTCCATATCATAGTAAAGAGGGTAGGAAAAGAATAGGTAAAGTACAGGTAGATGTTAATGAGGAACAGTCAAACATACAAAAATCCCATTTAACAGTAATTCATAAAGGCAAGAAAATAAATATTTACAGAATGTACAGAGTGCTAGTACACAAGCTCAAGATATTTAAACATTAAGATGAGAGAACTACACTGCTTGGGATTAAATGAGGCATCACAGAAACTTGGTGGAATGAAGACACAGTAATACCAAATTACAAAATACATAGGAAACACAGAGTAGGCCATGCCAGTTGGGTGTGCTGCTATATGTGAAGGAAATCACTATTAACTACAATAAAAACCTTAAATGAATCAAACAGTACCATAGAATTCTATGGATAAAAATTCTATGCTTGAATAATAAAAGCGTACAGCAGTAGACATATGCCGCTGACCACATGACCGGAATGGTGATAGTGATTGTGAAATGATCAGGAAGCTACAAAGCTCCTGGCTACAAAGGCAGAAAATGCAATAATAATGAGGGATTTTAAGTATCCTCCTATTGACTGAGTATATGTCAGCTTAGGAAGGGACGTAGAGATAAAATTTTCTACACACATTAAAAGACTGCTTCTTAGAGTAGCTTGTCCTCAAACTCATACATAAAGAGGCAATTTTTTATTAGTTCTAAATGGTGCACAGGATCTGGTCCAGCAGGAAAATGTAGCTGAACTGCTTGGTAGCAAGTACCTTAACTAAATTTAACACCTTTTCAGGCAAAAAAATTCCACAGAAACCTACCACAGTAGGATTTAACTTCAAAAGAGTGAACTAGGCAAAATGAGGAACCTAGTAAAAATGAGGAACCTAGTTTTTTCCATCAAAACTAAATTGATGAATGTTGTTTTCTACAATCAATACAAATGAAAGAACAATTTCTGTTGCCCCAATGCAAGAAATATGAGGCCATTTATTATAATTCAAATGACACAAATATTACCAATCCCAGACTTGTAACCTAACAGAAATGCATTATTTCAATTGATAGCTATGGAGTTAAATCTCTGTGACACAGTTAAGGTTACATTTAGGGACACACAACATTAATGATATATGAAGTGCTTGCATCCAAACTTTCCAAACCAGTCATCTTCAAATTTTGGGCTCCTCAGTTTGGATGCTCAAAAGCTGAGGTACCAAAACTACAAACCAGTTTGGAAAATGTTTGCCTTAGCTTACAAAAGGAACTACATTCAATATTAAAGTCAGTTCATTCAATTATTCATGTGCTAATATACACCACATGTATCAGCCACAAAAATCTTTGACTTCAGTAAGAAAGCCAAGCCAATTTACAGTCTTTTGTTAGGTCTGGAAATGGCAGTTTTTGTAAAACTGAGATTTGAACTAATGAATAATGATCTAACTATGAAATTCATGTTTGGTATGTTACAAAAGTGTATTACTTTGCTTAATACAGTTTATCACAGTTTTTAGGAACAATCTGCAGGCAAGCCCAATTCATTAAGGTACCTTAGCAGAAGCCCAACTTTGAGCACATAAATGCCCTCATTAAAATCATTGGGACCATTCATGTGCCTAAAATGTATCAGCATCTGAACATGACTTGGTCATGTGACTGGTTGATCTTCCCAGTTCATTTGATATTTGATTTGATCACTGACTAGCGGAGATCAGACAGCACCAAAGTTAATGGCAATAACAGAATAACAGCATCAGTCTTTCATTTCATTTGTCAACATGCTTTAGCAGCGTTCCTTAAGATCAGATAAGGAGACTGCATGGAATGGTATTAATTCCACGTTTTAATCCATTTCAAGAACAAATCCACTGAAAACATATTCCATGAGATGGAGTCTCCAAGGTCATATCAATAGGACAGAGACAATCTTTGGTAATAGTTGTTTTGCTAAATTCATACCAAATAGAAAATTTCTTCTGAACAATCATACATCATGATCATCCATGATAGTTATGAAATTATGGCAAATGGGATATTATACTGTATTTTTTAAATTATCTATAGGTGTTCAGATTTTATTCTGAGGTAGTGCCAACTAGACCAGAGTACCATTATGTTAAGGTATAGTACCTGCAGTAGTAAAATGAAATTTCAGTCCCAGATTGCTTACAATTTTTAAGATTTTGGCATTTCAGGTTACCGTTAAGTGCACTGCAACTCTTCTCAGATGGAGCTACAACTTCAAATTCATTCCTGGTGTAACACCACTGAAAATCAAATAGAAAGGAAACTAACTCCTGTTTCTTCCTGCACACTATGCAAGGAATCACCAACTCAAGGTTGATTGGTAAATCCTAAGTACCCATCTAAAAAGGCACCTCCAGCCCCATACGTATAAGTATTGTCACCTCACCACATTTGTGTGATAAGCACCATGGTTATCCAGAGCACAAATCTGTCTGGGTGGGTGGATGGGAGGAGTATACAAAGTTTCTGCTTTTTCAGATGTTGCATGAAGGCTCACAGATAAGAAATGAGCCTTTTTGGATGATGGTGAAAGGGTAGGAGTAACCAGATACAATACTGCTACTGTACAACAAGTATAAAATCAGTAAAATTACATTTGCTTCTGCAAAGGAAAAAGGGTTACTAGGAAAATTAAAGGAGTAAAAACATCCCCTGAGATTTCTGCATGGAGCCTGATACCGACCTGAACCTACTCTTTGCATTTTTATTTAAGGGCCATACTCTTTTCTCACTGCTAGCATTGTTCACGGCAATTCTGTAGTGGAAAAAGGGCAAAAATTGTGGTTGTGTTACAGTCCATTAAAACGTGTGATTTCTCCTGGGACAGCTTCACTGTAGAGGTATCCTACATATAGGTTTTGATAATACTCATCTTGCCTCTTGAGAAACAAAAATAGTTTTGCAAAACAGTTTTTGGTGCAGTGCTGATTTGTATTATGCGCCGATTTGACACGTACATTTCCATTGAAAACGCATTTTTAAAAACAGATTCTAAGACTGACCTTTCATTTACATTTAGAATTTCATAATCATCTAATCAGAGAACTGGAATAAGATTGTTTCAGTCTTCTAAATGAAAAAGAAAGGTCAGTCTTAGATTCTAACTGTTTTAAAACCTTGCAGTGTTATTGTAGCTCTTTCATTAGAGGGTTATTAAATGTTAAGCACCACATCCATTGTGTTAAGCCAGGACAATTTGTATGAAATGAATAACCACGTATTTTAAAAAAAGACCTGCATGAAAAATAAACAGTTGAAAAAAATGATGAGTTTTCTGTCTTTTCCTCCTCAATCCATAACAGCTTGAGAAAGTAAGTGAAAAGCTAATTAAAAGTTTTGTATGTTAATAGTAGCCTGGCCTTTGCAGCAAAATGACTTCACTATGAAAATGGGAAGATGATGGAACTAATCTGATGTCTTTCTTTTAAGAATCCCCACATATATTTTTATGGAATTAAATGTTTATCAACAAGATTCATGTTACTGATCTTTCAGGTCTCTCTTCTATTCACAACACTACAATGACTAATATTTTGCCTTATTCAGACCTTCCATTACACAATATTGACTCAGTATGACATTTTTGTTAAAAGTTGTTTGGGATACAACATTATGGGACAATCTTTCGGACTATCCTAATTTCTTACGAAAATATGCACGTGCTTCACACAATGGTAGCTCCTCTTAAGAAGATGGGCAACATACTTTCAGATGAAAAATTAGAGAGGGAGACTGTTATGTTCTTTGAGACCTAAAGAAGGCACACTGGATTAACAAAAGATGCTGAAATCTAGTCCCAGACAAAGCTCTTGATATTAGGTGGACAATGAACATGTGTTTCTGAAAAATGGATGTACACACTGCTCTTACAGTCACAGCTGTATAATGTGATCGATGCTTGTATAAAAGCAGAATCTGACAGAACTTTTGGCATCTTTCCTGCCATGCAGAATCCCACCCATATTTTCTTCTTAGGCACTGAGCTAAATTCTCTGCTGATGTAACTCCATGAATCTCTGCTACTGGAGTTAGATCAGCAGTGAATCTGTGTCTTTGTTTTCCAAAGGGGAATTATGTAACACTTTGAATGCAGCTATTGAAATGTAACTACTTATACCCATTTATATACTTCATAGCATCCCTGGAATATTTACCACAGCGATAACTTAAAAAAAAGAACTCCAGGCTAAACACAGGAATTAAAGATATGAATAGATTCTATTCAGCTGTATGATGAGGCTAAGGCCCTGATCCAACAAAGCATGTAAGCCCCATTAACTTAACTTTAAGCTCCAAAGGGCAGCCATATTAGTCTAGTTCAGTACAAATGAGTCCTGTGGCATTTAAAGACCAAACAAACAAACAAACAAACAAATAAATAATGTTAGTCTTTAAGTGCCACAGAACTCCTTGGCTAAATCTACACCGAGGGGCCCTTTTAGGTTGATTTAATAAGGTTGACTTTAAGTCAACCTTGTTAAGTCAACTGCAGGGTATGACTGCACTGGACAGATCGTAGACATGCCCCATGCCTGGGGTCCCAATCAGGCTTCCAGGGCCTGATCTCGCCCCAGCTGCTGGCGGTAAGTGGCTGGGAGCAGGATCTGGTTCCCTGCCCCTTGCCAGAGCCGGGTCAGGCCCCCAGAGTCAGATCACACTCCTGGAGCCCAACTGGGACCTGGGGCAGGTCAGACGGTGGGGCACAGGGCTTCCTACCCTGTAAAATCAACTTAAAAGCTTAAGTCGACTTGCAGGGTAGGAGTTAAGTTGACTTAAGTAAGCTCTTAAGTCAGTTTAATAAATTCTAAATATAGCCCTGGATTAGCTTAAGTCAACTTAAGCCTCCAGTTTAGACATACCCCTTGTTTGTTTTCAGTTTAACCATGTGCATCAGTGCTTTCCTGAATTGGGACTAGAGGGCTCAGCACTTTGCCATATCATGCCTTATCATTTTGGTTTCTCCAACCCCGCACCCCAAATGCTTTTGTGACTTTTTAAAAAAAATAATCTGCTCTTGTTACTTCACCTTTGATTTTAATATTAATTCAGGGTAAAGATACACATCTCACTGGCAAACAAAGCAGGCTGTCACACAACGACGACCTTTTCTTAGTGCTAGATGACTGCAGTATGCATAAGCTAACATCCCAAGAACGTTCCAGGAGGTGAGCAATAAATACTGATAGTAGCATTATAAACAAACATGAAACACCTGATTGAGTTTGTAGTTATAGATCAGTGACCTGATGTGGCACTGCCTAAGACAGTATACTGCCAGGAATATCTATATGATCTAAGAACACAGGCATGCAGTCTCTCTGACTGACGGCTTGGAAGATGCAGCAAATACCATACATTATCCTCATAGCTATTTAATTTAGTATCTTCTTATTTTGTGTTTGCATTTTGTAGATTGTTTAAGCAAAAATGATAAAGGAAGAACTGTGGATAAGCTGGTGAGAATATTAAGTGTCCATGTCAGAGTCTAAGGTTTTTAACTGGTACGGTATATGTAATTTCATAAAGAAAACAATATTTAAAAGAGATAATGAACATTGTTTCAGTGTGACAACTCCCCATGGCATGCTCTTTAATGCAAAGAAATGCCAAATCATGGGGTCCTTTGTAGCAGCACCCTAATCCCCATGCAGCATTTTTCAACTGATAGTGACAGACTCTGCATCACAACAGAGAACTTCCTTCTCCCTCCACCAGATGCAGAAGTCTGCAACACAACAGCATCACTCATAACAAAATACAAAACCTTAACTAGTCTTTATTCTCCTACTCCCCTGCTCGCCTCCCCCCCTACCTAATCTGTGAAAATAGTAATCGAAGTTTTGTATTGACTTCTATGGAGTTCATCTACTGTAGATTTGCCTTATTGAAAATGAGATCAGAATCTGACCTTTTACAGACAAATTCCTCTTCTCTGCCCCCAAAACTACCTTTATCTTCACAAGATTAAAAGGTTTCTCCATCTTTCTTGTCCCATGGTTATAAAATTTCTACACATCCTCAAAAGCAAACTATTAATAAGAGTGTTTACCCTTTAAGTCATCAAAAATAAAGATGTTTCCTGACCAGTGGCAATGCAAGAATACTTTTGCAGCCCTCTTTCCCCCACTAAAACAGGAAGTTCTTATAATAAAAACAAATGGAGGGCCCCTTGAGCTGCTGAGGACCCTAAGCGACTGATTAGTCTGCTTATTTCTGTCATTGGCTCTATTTCTGTTTCTAGGAGAATCATATGTAAAAGCGAATTTCAGAACAGACATGGCCACATGCAGGTTTCTCTAAGTATATTGGGTTATTTACACACAACATGAGTTGAAAACTTAGGAATCTATTAAGATGTGTTGTTTCTTTGCAAGAGCTGAAAGCAATTTTCACAGCTCATGTCAAATTGCTATTTTGGCAGAGAAGCCGAAAGGCAGGCCCAAATTAAAAAAAATAAAGATTCTCTAGGTATCATTGTATCGAATGCAAGATTCTACCATACTAACTTTCATGGTTCATAGTAGGACAGTGAACCATTCAGCTTCATTCTTTCTCCCTCCAGTCAGCCACCGGCATGGGCCTATGCAACACTGGGCTTTAGTCCATCCACCAAAAAAAGTGTAAGGGTTTCATTAATAAATAAAAGAAACACTGAGTTTGGAAAAAAAGCTTGTTTATCTTTTTTATTGAAAGCAAACAATGAACAAGATGGGAACGGCTGATGAAACCGGAAATCCAATTCCATCATAATTTGTTTATGGGTTCCATGGGGGTTCCACTCTCACCTGAGACTCTTACAAGGTAACAAGAGACTCTTTGATCTCCAGGCATGATAGGACCAGGATCAGATGCTGCACAAGGACAGCCAAAGAATCATGGGCTCCATGGCATCCAGTCTCCCCCAACCCTCCATGAAAAGAGAACATGGAATTCATGCCGAATTGGGGTGGTGGGAAGGAAATAAGAGATAAGCCAAACAGGAGACTCTGGAGTCAGTCCCAAAGAAGTGGCAGCTGTCTGGATCTAACTCACATCTCCTTAGAGAGATGGAAGCAAAAGTCCTCCCCCACAGAGCAAGAGGACCAATAAGCTTCATGAGAAAAGAAAGGAAACAACCGCCTGACTGCAGAAAGAGTGGGAGAAGCACAGACAAATGAGAAGAAACCCATGCTTACTGAGACATTTCCCAGCAAAGGTAGAAAGGAGCCAGAGTTATCAACAGCTGAGTTCTTCAGACCCTGGCTACTTAGAGCCAGCTGTTATTTTGGGGAAAGACTGGGGAGAGCAGCCAATACCTTCAGAGGACTAGATCTCCCTTGTGTTGAAGAGAACAGTTACCGGGGACTGTCTCTACTACAGTAATTAGACAATGTAAAAACAATAGTCAACAGTACAGTTTAATTTTTATAACTCCAGTCCATCCTCCCTCTCAAAAAAACCATTGCCTATGTTCTTGGCTGTGGGTGCTGGAAACTCCATATGCTTTTGCAAAAGATATTTGTTTAATTGTTTTCACGACATTTTTGGAAAAAGTTTCTCTAGAACTCCCCTACTTTTCAATAGCACTGCATTCAAGGTCTATAGGCTAGATCTTGATCTATCGCAGGGTGACAAAGGTTGTGTTCACACAGCACTCTTATTTTGAAACAACAGGGGTTGTTTCGAAATAAGAATTCTGCTGTTCACACGATGCACAGTTGTTTCGAAACAAAGGGAAGCCCTTGTTTCGAAACAACTGTGTTGTTTCGAAACAAGTTAAACCCCATTTGGGGGTGAAACAACCTTGTTTCGAAACCCTTGTTTTGAAACAGTGCACGTGAACATGTTGTTTCGGAACAAGGTGTTCTGAAACAACATTTCAAGGGCTGCCCTCTCAGCACCCTGGCCAGTGAACCCTCAGCACCCTGGCCAGGGTGCTGAGGGGTGTCCCCT
>ML681963.1:135413456-135481316 GCA_007922195.1 Podocnemis expansa
CGTTTTTCCTTAATTCGAATTAACAACTGTTAATTCGAATTAAGTTATTTTGAAATAAGGCGTTATTTTGATACAAGTTTGTTTCGACACAACTTGTATTGAAATAATCCCTGTGTGTGAACACAGCCAAAAAGAAACTTTAAAATTGTCTTAAATAGGCATAGTCATAATGTGAAGTGTGTTTATTGTTTCCTCTGCTGGAATAAAGCTATGCCACTACCTCAAACTTTGCATTTCCCCTCTCTTCTGGGCAGTGAAGAGGCATGATCAAAGACCACTGCATTCCAGCATTCCTTAACTTGCATGATTTATAATTTAAAACAGTCCTGAGTTTGCTCCTCCATTTACCCAATGATCCTGGCAAGATATCAAGAAGAGCTGGGTATGATTTCATTTAGAATCTATCAGTTGCTAGTCTTGGGATTTCTGGTTCTAGTCTTGGGATTTCTGCACAATGTGATCCCTAGTTGAAACTTGATAGGGAAATTAAACAGAGCATAATGAGTAAATGCCTTCACTTCAGGCAAATCAGCAAAAATCATAACTCCTGATAGCATTTTGTATAAATATCAGTAATTATTCTCCACAGTCTGTTATTTTCATTTGTATTCAATATCATTTTCCATTGATTCTGTTGTTTATTGTTTCCAAATACTAGGATAAAACCCACAAGATATAGGACTGTTGTTGGATAAATGAATGACTGTTTCTAAGCTTAAAAGGTTTGTTAAAATTTCCCTCCACCCAACATGTATTTTAATACTCACTTTGGGGCCTGATCCAAAGTGCATTGTCATCAATGGGAGTCTTTCCATTGACATCAATGGGATTTAGATCAGGCCCCTGCAGAAATAATGTATTAAAAAAAGAAAAAGAAAAATCAGTTAATACCACAAATAATGATTCTTTCCTAGAAACTGTACCAATTTGATTTGATAGTAAAGAGAGAAAAAGCTTATTGTGCTTTGTTCCTGAGAACAGTCAAGAATAAACTATTTTTTTTCCCTTTGGACATTATTCCCTTGGACAGCATACTCTAAGTCCCTTGTAACTGACCTTTGAGAGATGAGCTCCCTGGAGACTCTGATGGAAACTTCTGGTCATAGCTCCATTACTTTGTCCTTTATTTCTATGATAAAAGTTGGCTTCTGCTTCAGTCCTCTAAGAACTGAAGTCCCCTCGTTCTCAGAAATTAAAAGCTGTGCTCCATCTTTAAAAATATACTTCTTCCTTTTCAGAGAATCAGTTCTTCAGGGAATGCACTGAAGATCTAGTTCAGGAAAGCACTTAGTCACGTTTAATTCTTTCCTTGTTCAGGAAGGCAATCAAGCACATACTAGTACCCAATTTCAACTGTATGCTTAAGTCCTTCAGTGGGCCTTACATATGACACTATCTTGAACAAGAGATGACTTCCTGAATTAGGGCTCTAAACTTCTTATGTGTGCGGATAGTACCTAGTACATTTCTGGTACTGTGATTATACAAATAAGGATAATAAATAATAAACAACAAGTCCAAATAAGTAATTGAAAATACACTTTAGAGCAGTATTCTGTATATGTCAGAGGCCAACCAATAGATAGTCACTTAAGGCCTGATCCAAAATCTACTGAGGTCAATGGAAAGACACTAATTAACTTCAGTAGGCTTTGGATCAAGGTCTTAAGACATTCTAGGTAGTACCTGCGGGTGGATGGTGTTATTTCCTTTTCCAACATGGTGAACGATCCCAGAGATACAGAGAGGACCAGCAAACCCAAGCAAGTCAGCCAGAATACGGAAAGTGCTGCTGAGAACTAGGGGCCTCCCAAATGCACAGCAGAGAGCACACCAAATTGACTTGGACCCTTGGGGATAGGGAGACTGTTTGCTCCGTCCAGACTAAAAAAAAAAAAAAAAAAAGTGTATGTAAACATTACAACATGTAAATACAGCTCATATTTGAAATTAAAAGACATCTTATCCTCAAAAGCAGATAATGTATAGTATTGACTTGATAAGCAGTAGCCAGACCTCTACAGAAACCAGAATTCTATTTCAGGGGAAAATCCACAAATTTCAAAATTTATTTTTGTTCTGAATCAGAATGAAATATAAAATTAAAATATTACCCATAAATGAAGTTTGACCACAAAGAATTTTTAATCAAAATCATTTCATTTTAATTTAAACTTTGTAGTTTATAGTATAAATTGCTTTAAAACCATACAGAACATTCCATTTTGAACAAAAATTGTTTAGAGGAAAAATTAATAAAAAATTCAATATATTTCTGCATAAATATTCAAATTTATCAAAACAAACTTTTTTTTAATGACAAACCATTCCGCTGCAAAATTTCCAAATATCTGTACTCTGGGCCTTAGGCCAAAGAGAAGAGGAAAATTAAGGATTGGTCACCATAAGGTCCACTTATGATGATTAGGCTAATGAGTTGCACAGTGAATAGTAACACAGTGGTTCTGTAATGTACTGTTATATTAAAAACCTTTTGGGCTAAAATATACAGGGGAAATTTGTGCAAACTGCACATACCCTATAGGGAGACTGGCACAAGTTGCATTGCTCTATAGCCCAGGTGCAAAAACTCTTCATGAGCTACATGTGGCTCTTTCATAGCAAAAGTGTGGCCCATGAAGTCTCCTATGTTCCTCCATGCCCCATTCTCCATCTACGAGACTCGAGTGAGGAGTTCACACCCTCTGTCTTGCGGTGGGGTGATGAGCTACAGCAGGGGAATAGTCAGCCCGATTTCTTGCTGGGTCCCTGAAAGGGGAGGGTAAGCCTGGCCAACAGCAGCTTCTGGTCACGTGACTGGAAGCCACCCTCTGCCTTGCCCACCCCAACTGAGGGAGACAGTCATTGCGCTGGCAGCAGCGCAAACTTTGCTGCCACAGCTGCAGGGCCTGGCAGTTGCAAGTGAAGCAGATGCATTGGTGGTGCCTCTGTCCTGTTTGTAGCCATGGCCACCAGGCCTCACAGCCATGCGTGGAGCAGAGGCATCAGTGCTGGCATCACTGCTCTGCTCATGGTAGCAACTACTGGGCCACAGAGGAGAAATTCACCCGGCTGCTGGGCAATGGTAAGGGCTAGCTGCTGCCAGTTGGCTATACCCCAGGCTAGAGGATTCTGCCCAAAGGGCTCTGCCTAGAGGGAAGGGAGTTCTCAGTGGTGTCTGTACATTTGGCCACCCATGCTCTATAGGAAGCAATGGGATATAGGCAAGCATATACCTCCTGCTGTTTTTGGCAGCAAATGAAGGGAGATTCACAAGTTACTTAAATTAACTTACAAGGAGTCCTGTAGCACTTTCAAAGACTAACGAATTATTTACCACACGAGCTTTCATAGTTTCATGATTTTTCTCTCATAAAACCTCATGAAATACATAAATTTGTTAGTCTTTAAAAGGGCCAGCAGAGTCCTTGTTTGCTTTCCTGAACTAAACTAACATGGCTATTCCTTTGGAACTTAACGAAGAAGAAGGGGAATGCACAAGTTATTTAAGTCCAGCATGTAGTCATGGATTAGGAACCTCTGGTTCACTGGGCCACCCCCACAGATGGGCCCCACCTTCCCTCACCTAGGGCTGCAGCTCCCCCTGCTCCTTGCAGGATGGCCAGCACTGGTGGGGTACTGGGGCCAGAGGCCACCCCCAGCCTCGCTGACCAGCACATGTGGGCCAGCCTCCAGTGCAGCCCCTCCACATGCTATGGAGGTTGTATTATATGGCACAGCAGCCGGCCCTGCCCCAGCCCCAGGGACAGACTAGACTGGGCCAGCCCAGTGATGGGGCAGGAAAGCAGAGCCTGGCCTCTGGCCCAGCCTGCCCCACCCCCAGCCGCAGACCCACCAGCCCCTGGGGCAGAGGAAGAGAGCAATGCAATTGGTGAGTCCAGCCCCTGTCCCAGGGCGACTCTTTTTCCCCCTACAGTGATGCTTGGCAGAGGGCCCCCCACATTGTGTGGGCACCTGGGCATGGGCCCCATAGGCCCATGCTTTAATCAACCCATGCCAGCATATCCACTGAGCTGAGTCAAAGGAAGAGCCCTCCCTTTGACTCAGCACTACTCCAGCTGCTTGGGTGGTGTTCAGGAACTGACTTCCTGATCAACTCAATGGGTCTTCACAGATCCAATCAGTCAATCCAGAAGACTGATCTCAAGCCCAGTCTCTTCCAAAGATAGAGAATTCCTCTCAGTATGCCCACTGATGTATGGGTGAATTAGCTTGGTAGTGGCAGAGCTGGCTTATTTCTTCTTTTTGCCGCTTACTGGACACAAGGGGAGTAAGGACAAAGCAAATCCTGTTCTCCATGAATCTCAAGACTGGAATGATGCATAGGCCTTAAACAGGTTGCACACAAATGGGAATAGTGGCTCCCTACTACCTCTTCAATCATCACACACACACACAAGGGGCAGATGGAAGTTTTCAGTGAAGACCACCAAACTAGTTCATTTCAGGCTCAGTCCTGAATTCTTTCATCAGGAAAACACTCATTGATCTCAATACAAATTAGTCCAGCAAGGTTCCTGTAAGACTAGTCAAACTGATTTTAGGTTCTTATTATGAGGCAAGTTAACCATCTTCACAAAAAGTGTAAGCCACGGCTGTGCAAATCATCACATTTCCATAACTGTACATGCAAACCAAGCATTTGCACATGCAAATAGTGAGTTACATGCACATCTGGTCATAAAAATGCACAAGCACTGTAACTGCAGAACTTGAAGCACATATAATTAGGCACCCAGCTGCATGCCTGAATGTATGCAAAACAGACTCTCAACACCTACCATGTTTCCATCTTATATGTTTATATGACTTTATACTGTTATGATTCAAAAAGTAATAAGATATTTTAAGCAGTGGTAAACACCACATTCATGGAAAAATCCCGTTCCCTTCCCCCCGTACCTTTTGTGCTTCAAAAGCCTCATTAAGGCGAATGTAATTTGTCAGAGCTCTCATGGCAATAGGCAGCTTGCCTATGGCTTTCAAGTCTATTGGCTTTTTATGGGCAGTCTTGATGAAGGTATTCATCCACCAGTATGTTCCTTTGGACAGCAGATTAACAAAAGGCTGTAGGAACCGAACTCCAAGATCCTGAAGATCCTCAGGAGGCTTAACCTCTTTGGGGGTTTTGAAGAAGACGTATCTCTGAAAACCAAAAATCCCACAGAGAATCACATCAAGTGTATGGAAAGGAAAGACCAATCTGTGTGGCACAGAATACTGAGATAACAGGGGACTAGATAACTAATGAGTGTTTGACTTGGATTTGCAAGTAGTCTAATTAAATTAAACTGCCAACTCCTATTGAATTTCAGTCAAATTCAAGCACCTAATTTCCTTAAATTACATTGAAAATTCCAGTCTAAAAAGGAGAAAGACAGTCAAACCTGAAGGAAGCCCACACAAATATTGTATTTTGCCTGTAAATTTAATCCTGGGCTGGGAGAAAAATATTTTTAAAAGTTCAGTGAATATTTGTAATATTTATGTTAAGGATACACACTTAAGTTTATTCTGTCCAGTGTTGCAAACTGCATAGTACAAACCCTCTTCCTGTGAAAACTTTTATATAGAAACATTAAAATTAGACTGGACATGGCACTCAAATAGATCTCCATTGACTAAAATGGGAGAAAGATCAGTATTTAGAGACTATCATGTTTCATGTTGTAAGAATCAAAATTCTTATACTGTATACCCCATATTTAATAATACCTTGTAGTGCCATGAGTAGGGAGTTCTGCTCATACACAGATGACACGAAATGGATGATCATTTGCTCCTACATTATTTATTAACATAGAATTTAATACACTGTAGTGTTATAGTTAATTATGAAAAGTTATATTGATCCAAGTTTTGTTTTAACTAAATCCCATGAAACTCCAGCAAAATCAACAAGTCTGAATCGGAGGAAATCAGGGAATGTAGTCAATGTGCTTCAGTTTCTCCCTCCTCTCTAATAGGTAAATCTATTGAGCAGATCCACTGAGGGCTTGAAATTGACTCTGAGCCGGTGGCCTGAAGCCCTGCTTCCTTGTACCATAATCAGCAACGTTAATTCTATGTTTACTAAAAAGGCCTTCTTTAACCTGATTTCAGTTTGTTGGTGCAACTCCTTTACTTTCCAGAAAACAGCACTGTATGGGAGCAGGAAAAAAATGACATTTCACTATTGAAATTTCTAGTAAGGATTTTACTGCAGATTCTGTCCAAGGATCATTAAAAAAGAACTTTCACTCCTGGCTGCTGGGACTTTTTCTAACAAGGTGAAGGCGTGATAAACTTAAGATCCCATGTGACTCTTGATTAACAATTGCAGTGACTTGTGTTGCGTTTTACTTATGATCTGTTTGCCTTCAGTCATTCATATTCTTGGTTGTCGAAAGAGAGGAACTTCATGTCTCAAAGCTCAGAATGATGCTATATTACTGGTTAGTTCCAGTCACATGTAAAAGTGGTATCTTTTAATTATTTACAAAAAATAAATATAAAATTGAAAAAATAACACTTAACAGCATCTGATAATTTCTATGGTTCATTTTCTGGTCTTGCTTGCGGCCCCTACATTTCCTAGTTAATTAATTCTCAGTAGATTACAAAGAATCATACTTATAACCAAGATCCAGTTGGTTTCAAAACTGAGTCTCATCATTTCTGACAATGGACAACATTTGTCCATTGCAAGATTAATATTTAACTTCTCATCCTCTGGTCTTCTCAGCATGTTCTCTTGAATGCTTCTGAGCAAAGCAAACTTTCCCTTAATGCCCAGTCTAATTTAGCTCTGTGTGCACTGATTGGAGGCAGTGAAGAAGAAGAGTTTTGGATCATATTTCATGTAGCAATATTGAAAGCCAGTTAGTAATGGGGATTGTGAGTGTGGCCATAGCAAAGAGGAAATAACCAAGGAGGAGTAAATTTGCTTTAGCATCATGATAATAATAATGAAATAATATTATTAATAAAAAAAATCACATTGTGTGTGCTCTTGGAGATTGGAAAACAACAGAAGCACTGTGTGGGTGATATTGATTATGTTTTCTGATAGACTGGACTATCCATTTCACAGTGTCTTTCCCTTTACAAAGATTAATGATTTCTGAAGACTGAAGTTGTTGGTTACAGAAGAAGTACTTTTTCAAAGCAAAATGTACAAAAGTAATCATAAACTGTCAATGCAGTGAAGTCAAGAGAGTTCACAGTAAAGGTTAATTTGGCCTAATCACCTTAGTCAGGCATTTTGTTTTCAAATAGGTCTCTACTTCACACTGATTTTTGTAATGTTCATCTAGGAAACACATTTTACTCTAAGCAGCCAGAAAAAATGAGAGAGAGAAACAGAAATGAGAATTACCTGGAAATTTAACTTACCCTCACCCTGATGACATTAATTTCTACAGCTAGTAGCATTCCATACAGAATAACCAGAAGTCCTGTGAGGCAAAATCGAAGCTGAGAAAATCCAACCCCATGATCACAGAACTTTACAAATTTGATAGTTTTGGTTATAAAAGCTAAGGTCCAGTAGAACAGCAAGGCTGCCAATAAATAAATAAAATAAAATAACAAACATTAGTCAGCACTGACCGTGGAAAGAATTTAGTTTAGAAAAAATCAGAAGACTTTGCTAAATGGGTACACAAAAAGGAAGTGACAAGCATACATGAAACTGCTTTTTCTTCTCTCAAAATAGCAAACAATTCAGTTTCCAAAAATTTGAATAAAAGAATGAAGTCTGAGTCTGATACTGTTCTACTATATTCAGTGATACCATGGAAAACCAGCCAGGAGAAAACTGCTGGTGGAAATTTCCATCTGCTTGTGAAATTATGCCCATATTATTTCTTACAATAGAATGGTGCTACCTCAGTGGGGAAGGCAAAAAAGTCTGACCCCAAAGATGCTGGATTCTGTGGAACCCATAAGAGTTTGGTTCAGATATTGACCTAGACATTTTACTTTCCTTACCTGTGAAAAACGCTATACAATGTCAAAGATAAGAGCCACCAAACAGACCTAAGGGCAAAATTTTCTCCTAAAATGGCTGCTTTCATCAGTGTATACATAGTATGTAAATTCCAGATGACATAATTTATAACACAGAATACACACAAGCAAATAAAAGGAGAATGGCATATGAGTAGGATATTTGTAGAGTACTTTTGCAGAGTATGGATTTTCACAGAGCCATAATCTATCCTGTAGGCATTTCCTGTCCAAGTGTACTTAGGTTGCAATCGTCTATGCCTAAATAATTCCAACAAGGAACTCTGTTGACACTGAAACTTCAAGCTGGATTTACTCCATGTCATTCACCATACCACAAGCCAGCTCACTAGAGCAAATGGGAATAATTAATTCAGTAGGGGGTTGATCACACCTTTGTTCTTATATTTTTAATAATATCATGATGGATTATCCCCTTCAACAGCAGAACTGCAGGGAGAGGAAGATGCTGAGAGCATCCCTTTGCAGATTTCTCTCCACTTCTTCTGCTGCAAGGCTGAAGAATTGCCCAAACCCAGGCCAAATCTACTGTGAAGCTTCACAGAAAGCTGGATGGTTTCAAGGGGTCCATGTAAACATACACGATCTACAGGTGGCCAAGGCCCTTCAGATATCACAGAAAAGGGAGAGGGATGGAGACTGAGATTTGTCTGTTCATATTTTCTGTGCAGGAGTGAAATTCACATGTGGGGAGTCCCCTGCATTAACAGAACATGGGCAGTGATCTTGATCTGGCCCATGGTCTCCAATCCCACTTCCACTGAAGTCAACAGAAAAACATCCACTTATTTTAATGGGAGTAAGTATAACATTGTTGAGTCCCCATTGTACACTGTGGCAACTTAAGCTTAATGACCAATATAATGTATAGCTGTTACAAATGAATGACTGCTGTGAGGGAAACCAGTTCCTCCAATAAGAATAGAGTAGAAGACTGTTAATCTCACCCTTGTCTACATCCCTGCTTTTGTTACCTGC
Source organism: Podocnemis expansa (assembly GCA_007922195.1). Taxonomy (NCBI): domain Eukaryota; kingdom Metazoa; phylum Chordata; order Testudines; family Podocnemididae; genus Podocnemis; species Podocnemis expansa. The sequence goes on from ML681963.1 coordinate 135,422,466, forward strand.
TACTCTTCCTCTTGGTTCAGTCCTCACGCTTTAATGCTCCCTCCACTCACCGCCATCTGCTCATCTTCTTTCAAGATGAACCCTACACTTGGGAAATCCTTCTCTTTGTCTGCCATGTGTCCTTGTCCTTCCTCTTTCAAATCCCTCTTTAAAACTCACATCTTCCTGGAATACTTTTTACCTTCTTCTTCTCTTAACTCTCCAATATCATCTGTAATATTGCACTTGGTTTGTCTCATTTATCTCCCATTGCAATTCCTTTGGAGCCACAAATGTATCTTATTCAATATAAAAAAGCACCATCTAAACGCATTGTGCTACATAAATTAACACTAACTGAGGGCATCCCACTTTTAAAAAAATGTAACATAATATCAGGTTAAAGTATCTGTATTAGCAAACAAGGCCATTGTTCTATGGGGAGTTAAAGTAAAGGTCTATGTAACCAACATTCCTGTAAAGCTGTTGTTGGCAAATAAAAAGCTTGTCTTTTAGCTGTGTAGACCAGCTGTGCGATCTTAGAAGGTTGTAAATCTAACATCCTAAGAAAATGGGTTTTACGCCTGCTACTTAGCCTTCTGGGTATAGATCTTAGAAAAAGACAAACGAGCACAGCAATCCTCTACGTCATGGGAGACACAGATATTCTCAGAAAAAATTTCCAATCAAATGCTGGTAACAATGAGCCTGTAACAACCACAGCCTCCAAGCAAGTTAGGTTACCACATAATCAAAAATTCTTTTTCTCTGGAAGCTTCATGACCTTCTGATTCATTATTGAAATTTTGATTTTGAGAGCCTGTATTCAGTGAAATAAAATAAATTATCTTACTTTTGGTAGCTGTATAGAATAAACTGGAAAGGCTGGGAGAAATCCTTTTCAGGAAACTTTTATTTCAGTGCCCTGCATGTTAGTAGGAAGCACTTTGATCTTTTACATAGCAATGGAGAGGGACTCTTGGGCACTGTTCAATCTTATTATGTCTCTTTTGCCCTATGAAATGAAGAGTCAAAGTCTTGTACAGCAGGTTGGCTTCCAAATAAGAACCATGTAGTAAGACCTTTTGGGAGAAGTAGGGTAAATTTTATGGAAAGCTTTGAACAAAGAATCCTGAGTAGCAGTGAGATTTGATTCAAGTGTAATTTACTGTAACATAAAGATGAAAATTATATATATTATTACTGAAAAGTAGCATAGAATGGAAATAAACACTAAGTTCAAACAGAAGCAGGACAAAACCATATTATTCTCCCAGGAATTTCATAACTGCTTCCAATTTACTACCACTTCTACTATATTAGCACTTACAAATCTCAAATAAGATCAGGCACCCACTATGAAACATGCTGTACAGATACATGGTGAGAAAAAGTCAGTGCCCCTAAGAATGTAAGTAGACAAGACAGAAAAAGTCAGTGAAAGAAGGCATTATCCCTATGTTATATGTGGGAGAAATAAGGCACAACCTATGTCTATGCTGTAATTAGTCACCCACAAACTTCCTGTGCTATCTGAGTCGAGCTCACAGGACTTGGACTAAGGAGATGTTTAATTGCAATGTAAACCCTTGGGGTCTGGCTGCGGCCTAAGCTCTGTAACCCTCCCACCTTGCAGGGTCTTAGAGCCCAAGCCTGAACATCTACACTGCTGTTAAATAGCCCCTGAATCTGAGTTAGCTAGCACAGCTCAGCTGTGGGCTTTTAATTGCTGTGTAGACATACCCATTGCAAGATTAAATTACTAAAGCCACACAGGAAATCTGTGGCAGAGCTGGGAACTGAACCCAATCCAGCACTTTAACCACAAGTCCATCTTTCCTCTTTCTAAACTCATTTCTTCTACGTTCACATCTTCATGGATTGGTTTCCCCCTCACCAATAGCCCAAATTCCTGCTGATGAGTTATATAGAGTTACATGGGAGAGACATGCCAATGAGGCCTGCTAGATCGGGCACTTCAATAAGCAGGGTTTAATGAACTACACTGTGTCTGTTTCGAGAGAAATCATTGAGCACTGTTTAAGGGAAATAGGAAGGATGTTCCATTTTACAAGACAATAATCTAATTCTGAGGGAATAAATTATCAGACAAAAGGCCAAGGAGTTTATAGTAATTAGAGAACCAGATTACTGTCAGGGACATGGAAGCAGCCCTTCTATTATGAATACATGTGAACCAGTACTCCATTAAGAAAAAACATTTCCCCTGTGTCTTCTCAACTTAATGCTCCTTACTCGGAAAACTTGGAATGCCATCCAAATATTATCCCTGTTTTTCAATCTGTAAAGCAAGGAAGTGCTTTTGTAGCTGTTAAACATTGCTATCAGATACTATAATTCAGGTACATTTTCTGTAATACTGAGAAAAGAAAGATGGGATTTTCAGTTTATGTATAACATACCCATTCTTCTCCCAAATGAGACAAAATATGTTTATTAATGTTGTACTCCAATTTATGCTATTAAAGCAGTAACCCTACTGTGGTCACATTTTACAAAACAATCAATAAAGACAGCAATCAAATCTGGCCGGATTCACTCCCTATGAGCCTAATCAAATGCTCACTGGCATCAATGTGAGTTTTTCTACTGATTTCAGTAGGCTTTAGATCAAGCTCTATAAATTTCAGCTTTTGATTCTGTTCTCCTTTAGGAATTATTTGCTGACTTAGGGCCAGGCCCTGCAATCTAATCCTTGTAGATGGTGCCTTGAACCTGAGTGGAGCTCTACTGGGATTCTGCATGGGTGTAAGGGTCAATTTGCATGGATCATATTGTAGAATTGGGGCCTTATTCATTTATTTCACTAAGGATGAATGAAATTAGATTTGTTGTAACAGTCTATCAATGAAAAAGACTGTTTTCCAGTTATCTTTAAAGTGCACCGTTCTAAAACTTCTCATGACCTTCAATGTTTGCTTATGGCTTCCAAATAACCTGTTCACACTAAGAACTGTAAAGATTCATTGCTTCATGGCTATGCTGCATTATGGTGGGTTGATACTTAAGTATACCAATAACTTCAAACATCTCCTCTTTATGTGTTCATCTGCAAAAAACAGCATCATTATCTAGCCCAGAGCTGGGCAACCCCTGGCACGTGTCGACAGTGGCACACAAGCCCATTTGGAGCAGCACACAGCACCCTCTGCAGCACCACAGAAATTGTCATTCCTGCCACCAAAAGCCACTCAGGGCAGCTTTTTTCAGGGGCAGGTTGGGCACATAAAGAATCCATACAGAGGGCCTCCTCTTCACAGCAGGCCATCACCAAAAGGAGCCACTCTGGGCAGCTTCTTTCTGTGGTCCCCAGGTATGCCACCAAGAGGAGTCATTCTTGGCAGCTTCTTTCCATGGCATCCCTGGTGATCCCCCTCTACAGGCACACCACTGAGAGGAGCCACTCTGAGCAGCTTTTTTCTGTGAGCAGTTCCTTTCAGCAGCATGCCTGCGAAGCGCTCCCCTCCCCATGAGTCCAGCTGTGGTTTCTGCCAAAATTTTAGGTGGCTACTGCTTTTTTAGAGCAAAGGTGGCCATCAGCACTGGCTGACAGTCAGGAGGAAGGGCTGGCACAGGGGTTGTCAAAGGTTGGTGATCTCTGATCTAGTCTCAAGACTGTCAGCTTATGCTGTCAAGATCAAAATTGAAAGTAGAATAATAGTCTAAGATCTGCTAATGATGAGTTTCTGTTGTTGAGTATGTGGAAAGGGAATCTTTAAAAATACACTTCTTCACATCTCACATGGGTGCAGTAGTGAAAGCAAGTATAAATAAAACCCGTCATCAGATGACAAACTGGAAAGTGATTCAGCAATTTCGTTATATTTTGGTCTATTAACTGTTTAGGCTTGGATTTTCAAAGAATCCTACTGACTACCAATTGGAATTGGGTGCCTAACTAACATAGGCACCTTTGAAAACTACCATTTCAATCCTTAATTAATTATAATGATTATTACTAGTAGTCATGTACTGCCCAGGAGCCTGCCACAGCATCTATGCTTGAGGCATTGCACAAAAGCATAATACAGGGTGCTTTGGGTAAGGGATTATGCATAAAATGGCTAACCAGCTGCACTACATTCTAAGTGATTTATAAGAAGAAGAAATGTGGAAGCAACACTGAATTATTAAACACTGCATTATATAATATGAAAAACAATCAGTGTGACTGCAAAACAAACAAGGAGTCCTGTGGCACTTTTAAAGACTAAACTTATCTATCAGTCTTTAAAAGTACTACAGGACTCCTTGTTTGTTTTGCTGAACCAGACTAACACAGCCACCCTTTTGGAACTAATCAGTGTGACTGAATTTCTTCTAGGACTGCAACAAGCTGGCAATGTTTGCCGGAAACATGTCATTTTGTGGGTGTCTATCTTGTCAGGAAAAGAGCAAATTGGATGTTCTAAAGCAGATGGGTCACTACTCAGCTGCGTCTAAGGATGCAGAGAAGTAATAGGGAGTGGGGTGAGCAGGCCTGAGAGAGAAAACCAAGGGGCTACCATACTTGGGAAGAAGTTTAGATTTGCTTTATCAATTAATGAAACCTCAGGTGAGAGAGAAGTGAATTTATGTTTTACATACTTTGTAGACTGCATCTGTAGGGCAGGGAGGGGGAATGGTGCTTGCTTGCAATGACATACATTTTAATGTTTATCAGCGAAATAAAAGCTCTGTGCCAAATCTTGCCTTTGTACATCTGTATAACCCTCACTGCCTTCAGCAGGTTTGCACCCATGTAACTGGGTGGGAGTTGATTATAACAAACAGGAACTGGAATTAGAAAAACCCATGCCTGCTGTACACACTTAAGATTAAAGATCTGATCCAGCAGTATGATGAATATTTACGGGAGTGTGGAAGTTGCACGCCTATGTTGAGCAAGCCCAGGCTGTAGCATTTATCTTCCCACCTCCACTGATCCTGCCTATGAACTTCCTCTGAAATGTATTTCCCTTACTCACCCCCACTAACTACGTAACTTTGGGCAGGAACAGACCCTGCATTCAAAAGTCTCAATGGCAGTTTGTCAAAGAAAGATTCTATAGACAACAATATATAGAGAAAGAGCACTGTGGCAGGTGTGACAGAATAACATATATGTAGGGGGCATAACTCATTGCATTATGTCCCAATCCTAGCACAGTCTTTTCTCCATCTGCATCCTGCTAGTCAGAGATCAAGAAAAGCAGATTCTTTAATCACATTTCAAAATAATTAAAAAAAATTATTTATAGTGTCATCTTCTCGGCCACCCATTTCTGGTGCTCTGAAAAAAATCTCTATTTAGTGCAGGCTGTGGCTTGGCCAGAAGAAAGAAAATAATTTCAGCCTTTAAGGTGATACTGAATAAGATACTGCAATGACTGGTGAGCTCTTTCTAGCCCAGGAGTGGACATCATGGATGGACAGGACTGAGGGCTTGTCTACACTGAAAATGCTGCATTGATTCCCATGGATCGATGCAATGGGATCGACTGAGCTGCCAGCGTAGACCCGCTCAATCAGTCCTGGAAGTGCTCTCCCATCGACTCATTAACTCCACTCCTCCAAGCAGAGTAACACTGCATTGAAGGGAGAGCACTGCAAGTTGATGCAGCATGCAGACTGTGTATCTCCCATTGACATTAGCTAGGATTGCAGGATCCAGTAAGAATCGGAGGATGGACCTTTGCAATACATAGTTATGGCATTCAAACCACAGCTCACCCCTTTTGGTTTTGGGGGTTTTGGTGGGTGTCTTTAACAGTACTACTGCCATAGTCCTTCAGGAAGCTCAGCTTTTAGAACATTAACCAGATAGCTAGATAGATAATTATAAACAAAAATACAGGCATATGTAGGTTTTTTTTTTTCTTTTTTTTTTAAAGACTAATAATTTTAGGTGCCCAACTTGGAACACCTTAAAAGGGCTTCCCTGCCACTCTCCAGTGAGTGGGTTGATAGTCACCATTACAGCACTTCAGGCTGTACAGTCAAATCTTTGAAATACCCAAAAGTGCTGGTCACATCTAAAAAAAATCTTAGTCTGTATTTTAGCCTTTACTGTAACCAGCTAATCAATCTTTCCCAGTTTAGGGCACTGCCCTGAGTGCTGCTTTACTTCTTTTCAGGCAGATGGAGTGTTACTTCCCTTTCTTACTCATCACTAGAATAGCAACAACGCTGAGCATGCTCTTCAGGCAGTTCATAGTTCATCTTTCTATCCAAGCCCCGGTAGGAAAAAAATGTCAGCTGATACCTAACTATATTATTTGATTACAAGGAACCCACAGATCTTCAGTACCTCTGATGCATTTCCATTATAGTGGTGTAGTTTTAGACAGAAAAAATTGGCCAAGATAAAAGAACTTGCTAAGATTAAGTGAAAAATGAAATGACAGCTGCATTCTGGGGAAGCTCCATGGCAGACAGATTCTCTGTTATTTTCAAGACTTGTGGGAAGTCACCAACAGACAATTTGCCTCCTATGATACAGGAAAATGGTAATTCACTGCCCCAGACAGCTCATATTTAATATCTCCATGCAAGAAGAAATAATCACTTCCATACTGCTTTTGCATAATAACAGACTAACTTGAGTAGAAATGCCTCATCTGTTCCTGGAATGGAAGAAGCAACAGTGTATTAAAAAAATCTGTGAAACACCGGCATAGTAATCAGATACACAGCATGCAAACTCTTCAGCATGAAAACCATGTTGTGGGAAAGAAGAAAAGTAAAGAATTAGAATTCACAGAGATCTTGCTAGAGATGTTGCGTAGGAGTACACTCCTACTTGTGTGCCTTCAGCAACAGTGGGGGGACAAGGGGGCAGGGAATGTGTAAATAAGTAGTGAGCACTTCCAAACCTCTTGCACTCTATGATTAATTTCCCACAATCACACCTTCTTTATGTGGGCTTTCTTTGAAATCCATTGTTATATTTCATATAATGGACCACACAGGTGTGTAAAGCTGCCAACCATAACATCATTCTTAGCTAATTATGTTTGTGTGTACCCTTGTATTCAAAGTAAGAAATACAGTATTATTGTAACACCTACTCATTATACAATATGTTCTATTAAAATGCAGAAAGCAATTTATAATACAGAGTTTTATGTACAAAGAAACTGAGGCACGGAGAGGTTAAAGTACTGAAGGTTGGTGCCAGCATCAACATCCCCTGATTCTTCCTGTGTTTCAGACTACACCCACTTCTATATTGTTGAGAGCACTTTTAGATGGTTCCAATTTTTTATTATGGTTTAGCATGGCATTATACTAAGTAGGCAGGTTTCGTCAGCACATGGGCTTTTAAGACTATGTTGATAATAACTGCAACTCTCTTCCTCTGGCTAAGATAGAACTGGACATTGCTGTATGCATCCATGAAGATTTCATAGAGCAAATACCATGCATCTTACAGAAGTCAAATGTGTTGGAAAGTTTAAGTGATGCAGAAAGAGCATATCATCTGAACTGAAGTTTAATAACAGGAATCAGTAGTCTAAAACACAGCATAATTTGATGCGATAAGCAAGTGAAAACTTAGCCGAATGAGAGCATAATGAGCTACCAACAGAATCTTTCAAACCTTAGTTACAGAATTAACATATAACACAGGAGCAATATATTCACACATCCACAGCTTTCCGTATTGTGAAGCATACCTATTAATAACTTCGGAAAATTTGATGTTTCGATGTTATGGTAGTAAACAACAGATGTGATGGCTGCCAAGAATGCCATCCCAGCTGGCATGTACAAATGCAAATGACGGGATTCTGAAGCCCTTAAAAAATAAAAATAATAAAAAATATTATACACCCCACACATAAAATGGGCTTTAAGCATTTATTTCTATCAATTTCAATGTTCAGAGTTATTGAAAATTATGAGGGAAGGTCAGAAAATTATTTAATAACAATAGATACAGAATTCAAAAAGGTGAAACTCCATAACTATTAAAACACATAATCAAAAATCACATAAAATATACAATATAAATATCCTTACATCAGACTTTAATAAGTTCTCAAGTAGCATTTTTAAATTATGTTTATCTGTAAATTTCAATAATCACTTATGGAATTTTTGTCAGATTGTACATGTGCAGTAAAATTGACATTTACCAATAAAATATTCATCATTTTAACCCTACTTATTATTATGCATGAAATTTTTAAAAGTTTTAAATGACTTAGGGGCATGAGGCCCACTGATTTTCCCTGGGACTGCTTTTGTATCACTTTGGAGACACTGAAATTCCCACCCCATACTTATACTGAGGGGAAATGCTAATTTAGTCTTTGCGCACCCAAAGTTTCCATTGAAATCAAATGGAGTCATGCCTAAATCAGAATGCTAAGATCAGTCTCACAAGAAGTAGCTTTGTTAGTCTTCATTTCAAAAAGGTTACAAGAGGTAACTGGTTTGGGAGCTTCTTACAAAAATGTAATTTATCATACCATAGCACAAAAAAAATTAAAATAGACCAGAACACTCAATGCTGTTAGTGAAATGTTTGATTTTCAAACTCCAGCTCAGCAATCAAATTCTAGCCTGATCTATTATCCATTATTAGAGGACAAGTTTTCAAACCAGCAGACCGACCCAGCCACCTACCCTCCCAAATAATCATGGAATTAGAATATCCCTTGAAGATACAGTACTGCACTGCAAGTGAGGGAAAAATTGTATTGTGGGTGCAGCTTATTCTTCCATGCATGCTCAGCCATTTCTGCTGACTGGCGCATAGTTGGGTGAACCATTGCATCTCCACCTCTTTTCCCACCTAGGTAGTAAGGACAAAGCAGCCCCTGTGCTCCCCAGAAAGTAAAGGCTACAGTTCAGCCTGGTTCTCTGCACTGCTCAAAAGAGGGAGGAAAGACATGCAGTGAGAGGTCTGTGCACAATCCAGGAGCAGGAGAGTCAGGAGGAGGTATACTTTTATCCCCTACACTTATAGAAAAGCTTGTCAGGAATTAATGTGTCTCTAGCTTCCTCTGTTCCTTCCTTACAAAGGGTGCGCAGGGGATCTGGACAGTGGAAGGTGTGTATATGGGGGTTAGGAGGAGGGTGTAAAGAGCTGCACTGTCAGAAAGCTGGAAATGCTACATTAGTCTCTGGAGCGCAGTGAATGGGTTCTGTCCTCCAAGAGACTGTACAGAGTGTGGGAATCAAACCACTACCCACTTCTTGGCTATGTTCACACACAGAGGGCTTGTTTCGAAACAAGACGTTTCGAAACAAGCTGTTTTGAAATAAAGGGTTATTTTGAAACACCTTATTTCAAAAGATGACAAAAAAAGTGTATTCAAAATTAGGGAGCGAAATAGCATGTCCACAGTGTGGACATGCTATTTCGCTTGGGGAGGGGACTGCAGGCACCCGCAGGGCAAAGCGTAGCCGCGCACCTCACCCCGCGGGTGTCTGCAGAGGGCTGCAACTTTGGGGGCAGCCTGGGTGGGGGGGTGCAGCGCCCAGCTGCGCTGCTCTCTGCCAGTGCCTGAAGTCCCCCTCTGCAGACACCCGCAGGGTGAGGTGCCCGGCTGCGCTTCACCCCGCGGGTGTCTGCAGCCCCCTGCAGACATCCGCAGGGTGAGGCGCCTGGCTGCGCTTTACCCCGCGGGTGCCTGCAGCCCTCTGCAGACACCCGCGGGGTGAGGCGTATGGCTGCGCTTCACCCCACGGGTGCCTGCAGTCCCCCTCTGCCAGCCAGAAGACACCCCTCAGCACCCTGGCCAGGGTGCTGAGGGGGTAGCCCTTCCTTCCAGGGTGCTTAGCACATGTCCGCACAGGGTCGTTTCGAAACCACTGGTTTTGAAACAACCTCGTTTCAATAGGAAATTGGGTTTAAGCCATTTTGAAAGAATGGCTCCCATTTCGAAACAAGGGGTTTCCTTGTTTCAAAATGGCCATGCGTCGTGTGGCCATGGCATTTCTTATTTCGAAACAACCCTTGGGTCTGTGCACAAGAAACAGAAATTCTGTCCCCACAGGAATAATCTGGGGAAATCACCACACTTTGACATAACTGAGGTCACATGGGTAACCTTTGGCCTGCATGCCCTGTTTGATAACAAGTAACTTTTCTTGGTAATAGTAAGAGTTGTGTGTTGATAAGTGAGTCACTAAATTAGGTAATAAGGTCAGATTTTTATACAACATGGTAGAATTCCCAGTGAGATGTACATACTTTTTTTTCACAGATTTCAGCAGAGTTCTTTAGTTATTCCATGTTTTAGCATATAATACTGTAGAAGTAGGAGATATTTTGCTATAACTTGCAAACAGAAGCAAGTGGGAGGAATTTTACTACATAAGCATATCTCTTAAGCCATTTTTGCAACACAGTAGCATACATCTATTGCTGGTTGCCAGAGTCTTTGACAATTCCACTACTATCAAGAGGACTTTTAACAGCACGACTTGTTTTGACTTTAGGTGGCTGATGAGTCTCTTCGCTACAGGAACAAAATCTGTTTTTATTCACAGAACAACTTGCCAAGCTGCCGAGTGCTCCAGAGATGTGATTGTGAGCTGGCACTCCCCCAGTATGGTTAGGAGCTTTGATTCTCATCAAGCAGCACTTATCAGAAAAAGGCAGTGTTCTGGGTCAACTTAAGAATAACCTTCCAGGGGGCAATACTCTGTTTCAAGTTCCCAACAACTCCCCACACCCATACAGCTAAAAACTAAAATCAGAGTTAAAAAAGCTCTTTCTACAATGCCTCCTGGGTGCTGAGGGACTTTATGTTTAAGAGGAGATAAGATAAACTTGACTAAAACACCTATCTAAGAATCCCAAAATGTTTTCCAAAGTCAGGCAAGTATTACCCCTATTATACAGGTAGACAAAACTCATGCAGAGAGAGATAATTTAAACTAAGGCTACTGCCATGCAAATCCCTTATATTTATACATTTATACTCTCACCCTACTACAGTAAAGAAAAACAAATAACTATTGGAATCATAAAGGACTTTCAGTGTTCACATGACTTGCTTTACTCAGAAAAGTTTCTCTCACATTTTGTTACGTAAGTTTAAAGATGCTCTTCTGCCAAATTTCAGGTTATAGGTAAAAGAAAGGTAGAATTAAACTAAAATATATGTGCTAGTATTAGTCTCTTCCTAGTCTTGCTCCCAAAGAAGAGATGAAGCCAAAGTCAAACAGAAGCAGTTTGTATTTTATTCTGTTTATATTTCAACTTCGAAGGAACCAAATCCTGTTCACTTTAGAAATGTGAACAGCTTCTCTGAAGGCAAGGAGACAATAGATTTCATTCTTTTCTCATGCATGCTGGTGGTACACTAGTACTTACTTGAAGCCAATGGAGTTACTCTAGTGTAAAATGTGTGTGAGAGAAGAAACAGGTCCAATGAGCATTTGAGCAAGGCAAGCGCAAGTGCTCATGGAAGGACATTTTTGGCCTAACCCTGAAGATGAGAGTTTTTTCTGAGCAAGGACCGTGGGATCAGGTCCTTAAACATATGTCATTAAAATGTGACCATCTGCTTAAATTGTCAAAATATATCTAAGATTATCCTTTGGAATGACAGTGTAATTAAATTTAACTAAAATGATTAAGACCATTGTTATTTATGCACATACTTGGCAAGGTCTATGGAATTTCTGATACAAGGTCTGTAGGTTAATCACCATGAATAGAGATTACATATTTATTATCAGCCAAATAGCTTAGATGAAAATGTAGACAGGGGATTAGTACTTACACTGAAACCCTTCAAAGACAGTTGGTTATCAGGAAGAGCTATGCATCCACTTACCCATCTGACACTATGCCCTCTGCTATTTCACACACCAGCACAAACAAAAGGATGAAAGTCAAGATCCAACGTAAATTGTGGCCAGGAAAATGAAGCCAAGTGCTATGATGTATATGAACTTTGGAACTCTGACTTCCCCATCCTAAATGTAAAAGCAGAATCATCATGAGGATTTTTATGCACAACCGTATCTCCCTCTGCACCCCCACCGAAAAATTTTTAAACTAAAAATGCTGACCAACCCTATTAAAATTAAATATCAAAGAGAAAAATAACTGAGCTGAAAAATGTTGGAAGTGAAGCAGCTCTGTGCAACTACACTGTGAAAATGTGACATTGGGGACTGATCCTGCATTCTTTGTGTACCAAAAACTGCAAGAGCTACAGTTGGGTGTCTTAGTTACAAAGAGAGTATGGAGTAGTGCCAAAGGCAACTTAAATATATGCAATTTATGCGGGGGGAGGGGGTGGCAGAAAAACAAACCCAGAGTGACATATTTAGGGTCTGAACCTATGCATATTTAAGCATTTTTATAACTTTACTCCCAAGAATCAACCCACTAAAATCAATGACACAACACATGCAAGTAAATTTATGCATGTTCGTAAGAATTTGCAAGGTTGGAGACTTATTACATAACAATGTTATGATCATGTAACTCAAAAAATACAGAATTTATAACATAAGCTTCCAGTAAATTTAATAACCTAATTCCAAACAATTTCATACAAAGGTTTATAACCATACTTTTAAAAAATATCCAGCATTTTACTATATAAAACACTATGCAATTAATTTTATCAAAATAACTTAGAAAAATATATAAATTTCATAAAGTAATTAATTATTTTTCTTTTTGACAGGCATCTTTTTTCATGAAGTATTATTGGCTACTTTTAAAAAGTACAGGAGGAATACTTATTTAAGAAAGTGAAAGACTAGGGAACAGTATGGAATGTATGCTGCACAGATTTCATTCTGAACTGCTCTTCAGAGGACTCTTGTTTTGAGCTTTCATGAGCAAAGGACACCAGTTTTGACACATTATGTGGCCGTTTTGTGTTGTGGACTAACATCCAGTAGGAACCAGACTGATACCAGCAAATTCCTTTAACTTAGAAATTTATGCAGAATTGGAACTTATTGTTCCAATAGTGAAGAACAAATGTAAAATCAGTGGGCTGCCTCCTGGTAGCCCCAATATAATGTATGAATATGTATTCACTACCAGATGTGTTAACTTTCACTGAGTGGCTGTATTATTTGACAATATGAAATTCAACGTGCCTTAAAACAGTAGCTCTCTGACTTTTAGCAGTAAGCTTGTTCCATGATTTCTCCAGCTTCCAAACCCCATAGGGCAAAATCTTATCCAGTTTCTACTCAATCCTTACACTAAGAAAACTTCCATAATTTTAATGGACTTGAAGAGGAGTTTTGCCTGCATAAAGATGACCAGTTCCTGTGTAGTCTATATGATTTTCCAAAGTCCTTTAATCACAGGAAAATCTGAGCTACTTGTGTTAATGGAAGAATTCACTCTCAATAATTAATATAAAATAATAATAGTTGAGGGGAAGGGAGTTTGATTGATTGATAGATCATCCTAAAATATGCATCAACTTAATATTAATGTTTTAGCTGTCTATTAACATTTAAACAGTTTAGATCAGAAGCAACAGATGATCCCATTGGTATAGACAGCTTAATTAGTTACAGGGTTTAAACTGAGGTACCTCAGATGCATTGGCAGGAGGTGGCTAACTCATTCAACTATCCTTAATAAACATTTAAAGGTGCCTGTCTGTAAACTAAATTGTGTTAACCTTACCAGCCTGAGTGAAAATGCTGCATAATCTACAGTGACACAGGATTTTCAGAAGAGCCCTGCACGACCCAAACCCTGCGCCCTCTGAAGTAAGGAGCTGCCACCGGTGTTCCCTTTAATTTTTTGTAGCCTGTGTGCACAAAAAAATTTCTTTGTGTGCACAGAAAAAAATTCTTCGCGTGCGCTAATACTAGCACTGTTGAATTTTTTGTGTGCACACTTTATATTGTTGTGTGCATGGGTATGCACATGCTCGCAGCTTAGAGCAGGCTTGTCCAACATGCAGCCGGTGGGCCAGAATCCGGCTCGCCAAGGGCTTTTATCCTGCCTGCCGGTGCTGCCGCACTAGCCCGAGAGCTGGGGCTGGCCGAGGCTATTGGGAACACTCCGTACGGCCACATCAAGTGTGCAGGCGGGCGTTGACAACGTGCGCATGCAAAAGCAATGCCAAATATCACACTGTTGATTAATAAAGATCAATTTGTATATCTTATCAAAATTTTTCTCGCCGCCCCCCCGACTGAGAAAAGAATTGCAATGTGGCCCCTCGCCCAAAAAGGTTGGACACCCCTAGCTCAGAGGGACCAGTGGCTGCCACCTTGGACTTCAAGAGGAGCACTGAGGCCAGTGCTGAGCACCTCTGAAAATCGCAGCAGTATGCCAACCGGGAAGGCTTTCCCCAGAAGTCGCTCTCCCGTCTCCTACCGCTCCGGACTGAGCGATTGATTGCAAGCCCCTGGCTCAGAGGCAGCTGGAAGCAATGGCAGGTTCCCCCGGCTGATGCATCCCTCCATCTGTGTCCTCTGAGGCACGTGCCAGCGGAGGAGTCCCAGGCTCGCGCCCTGCACCCCGGGGCTGCCCGGCGCGCGGGCAGGGCGCCTCGGCACGGCCGTGCACGGCGCAGAGCTGCCCAGGGCGAGGCCGCTTTGGGGGCTGCGAAGCAAGCCGGAGAAGAAAGGCTCCGGGGGCGGCTGCAGCACTCACCTATGAAGAGGATGGGGCAGGTGATGAAGAGCAGGAAGACGTGCGGCACCACGTTGAGCGCATCCACGAAGCAGCCGTTGTTGAGCACCCCCCTGTCCACGTTGTAGGCGGCCGAGTTGTTCTCGTTGCCGCAGAAAGCCAAGGCCATGGTGCCGCAACCGCGACCGGCGGGCGGCAGCGGGGCGGCCGGGCCCGCCTCCCCCCCGCTGCATTTACCTGCCCCGCCGCGCGCCCGGCCCGGCCCGCCGCTGCCGCTGCCGCTGCCGCTCCCGCGCGCGCGAACAGCAGGGGCCGCGGGCTGCCAGCGGCGCGCGCCACTCACCTGGCGGGAGAGGGTCCAGCCCGCGCGCCGCCCCGCCCACTCCCAGAGCGGATAATGCCCCCGCCCCCCCCCCCCCGCCAGCTGCTAGAATGGAAGAGGCCAGGCGGGCGGGCTGCGGATTACAGGAGCATCGCAGCTCGCCAGCCAGGAGAGGCAGGAGCGCTCGCGCGCGCGCGCTTGTCCCGGGCTGCGCCTCTCGCGCCTCAGCTGCCGCCGCCGCCGCCGCTCCTGCTGGGGGAGCGGAACTGCGGCTCCCGCCTTAAAGGAGCCGCCGTCCCCCCCTCGGCCCAGGAGGCAGCGGGCTCTTCCCGTCTCTCCCCCCCTTTGCAAGCTCCAGTGTGTGGAAGAATGGGCCACGGGTGGGTTTGGGCTGTAAACGTTTTGGATCTGTCCCCAAATGCTCAGGCGTGGGCTCTGGGCGGAAATCTTTTGAGTCCTCCCAGCCTAGTGCTACCAGATAGCAAAGCCTGGAAGGGATGGGGCTACCAGATACCAAATGATGGAAAGGAGGACAGGGAATTACAAAAAGGAGGACATTGGAGGACACACGTGGAGAAAATGTAGTGTTCATGCAATAGTCTTAAGTTTATAGGGGTCCTGGAATGCTTCCCCTGAAAAATAGGGTGTTCTCGTGGAGAAAATGTAGTATTCATGTAATAGTCTTAAGTTTATAGGGGGCCCCAGAATGCTTCCCCTGAAAAATAGGGTGTTCCCGTGGAGAAAATGTAGTATTCATGTAATAGTCTTAAGTTTATAGGGGGCCCCGGAATGCTTCCCCTGAAAAATAGGGTGTTCCCATGGAGAAAATGTAGTATTCATGCAATAGTCTTAAGTTTATAGGGGTCCCCGGAATGCTTCCCCTGAAAAATAGGGTGTTCTCGTGGAGAAAATGTAGTATTCATGCAATAGGCTTAAGTTTATAGGGGGCCTCCTCCTTTTGCCTGACATCTGATAACCCTAGGAAAGGAGGACGGGGAAGTAGGAAGAGGAAGACATTGGAGGGCATGTGGAGAAAATGTAAGGTTCATGTAATAGCCTTCTGTTTTTAGGGGGCCCTGGCACGCTTCCCCCTAAAAATAGGGTGTTCCAGGGCGTTTCGGCATCCTTTAACCCCTGTAAGTAAAAAGCCAGAAAAAATCATGTTCTTTTTTAAAATGCCTGCCAGACAAAGGGCGTGAGGGTAAAAAGGAGGACATGTCCTCTTTTTGCCTGACATCTGGTAACCCTATCCCAGCCCCAGCTCAGAACTGTTAACCATACAAAGCCCAAATATTTCCTCTGGAAAAGGACACAACCCACAGGAGGCATTAGCCCCATCCCTCCCCCTGCTCTCAGATCCATCCTCCACCCAGCATTTAGGTCATTTGAGGGGCACTGATTTCCCATCTCAAGCTGCAAAAGTCCAGGCATAGGTAGGGCTAGCAGATACCAAAGCATGGAAACGACAATGGAGAAAACATAGTATTAATGTAATATTTGTCTGTTTCCAGGGGGCCCTGGAATGTTTTTCCCTACAAATAAGGTATTCTGGGGCATTCCAGCATACTTTAACTCCATAAGTAAAAAGCCAGACAAAATCATTTATTTTAAAATGCCTGCCAGATGGAAGACATGAAGGTAAAAAGGAGGACATGCCCTCCTTTTGCCTGACATCTGGTAACCCTAGGCATAGGCAACAAGCCTTTTTATTCAGGTTTATACTGCTCTCATCATGATGCTTCCCAGTGGTGCACTAAGCGATGAGACTATCATGTGTCAATGTGGTTCTTTATCACATCCTCCTCTTGGGCATCCCTCATCAGCCCCCTAGCCAGCTCTGCCAATGTATGCGACTCCCTACACACCAGGTATTGTAGTTCTGGGCCCATCCTGGCATAATACCAAAATAGATTCTGCTCTGGGAATCTAGATGAATGTCCATGGGACTATAAATAGAAAACACTGCTGTAATTACATTTGTGCCTTGAGACAACTTTGAAATTGGACCCAGCTCCCACAAAGTGAAAGATTAATTCATGACTACACCACTACAGTATCAACTACTCAAAAGTGGTAAGAGCTGGTAGGGTTCTCATAGAATCTACCTCATGAAATTTTCCACTGACACCCTGAGATATTTCACCGTAAGCCTCACAATCCATGGCTATTTTTCAGGTGTCAACATATTTGTAATAAGTATTAAAAATCAATATTTCAGATTTTTAATGTGACACAAAAATGTGAGACAATCTCAGAGCTTTCAGAACACTTTGTTTTGTCATGAAAGTAAGTTTATTTATTCTTTTTAAAAGCCTCCAGAAAACACTCTCTTTCCTCAAGGCAGGAGTTTCAGAGCTGGCTAGGAGATTGATGCTCATTTCCCATGAAAATTAGTCATCCAAATCCCTTGAGTGACTGAAAGTTGCTGCCTAACCTCCTCTGTTTCTCGCTGAGAGAACACATACAGCAGCAGTGTCCTCCTGATGGTCTGACAGTATAGTTCAGTGGTTCTCAACCTTTTCAGGGATGGGAACCCCTTTTTAATATGAAAAAACTTTGCAGTCCCCTGGCTGCAGCCAGGATTCAGCCCCCACTGCTCCAGCGGCACTGCCGCCAGCAGAATCCGGCTCCCGCTGTTCTGGTGATGCTGCCGCAGGCCAAATCTAGCTCCCACCACTCTGGAGTCTGCTGGATTCCTGGGCCCCCGACAGACGTGGAGTGGCACCACTGCCACCATGACCCCCAGCCTCTGCAGGGGAGCTGCACCACTGCTGTCCCTCTGCCTCCCCACTAGGGTCCCCACCAGCCCCATAACCCCAATGTCCCTTACTCCCTCCCCAACCCTATTCACCCCCCCACACACACACATTTACCTGCAGCAGCAGATACAAACTGGTTTGCTCCAGGCTTCTCCCACTCTATGCAGCCGATGTGCTTGAGTTGCACAGGACGGGAGATTTAAAATGGGCCCAGATCCAGGCAGTGTCTGTGGACCCCTTACAGTAACTCTGTGGCCCCCCAGAGGTCCAAGGACCACAGGTTGGGAAGCACTGGTATAGTTCATCTCTGCCTCAGAGAGACCTCTTCTAGGGATGGGAGACTTCTAGGGCAGAGAGGTGAAAGGCCTAGTTCTACACGGCCTTGTACAGTCACTTACATTCATGCAAGGTAAGACTATGCCAAATTGGAATGTGACCATTTAAATCTAGTCTGAGTGCGCAAGGTGCAAAGCTGTGGCAAAACAGCCCCTGAATCTAGATTCAGGAGTTAGTGTCTGTTGAAATGTCCAGTCAAGTTGCAAATTAATGCTAGTTGAGATGGTGGATTTTGTCAAGGTGCAGACACTTCTTCTCTAGGCTATATACACCCAGGATAATATATTTCAACCATTCCCTTAAGTTGTTAAATAATGAAAACTAGAGAGGGTCCAGTGGTTCAGAGAGATTTATGTGAAACAAAAAGTGCCTGTGAATGGGTGGAAGAGAGCTAAGAAGGAAGAACAAGTTAAACAGGCTCAAATGATTGAAGTGTTGTAGTTGTGTTGATCCTACCATATGAAAGAGACAAGAGAAGTGGGTTAGTACCTTTCATTGGACCAACTTCTGGTGGTGAAAGAGACAAGCTTTGGGGCTTGAATGCTTACCTCTATCACCAACAGAAGTTGGTCCCATAATAGATATTACCTTCCCTATCTCATTGCTCTCAAAACGATTAAGGCAAACTGATCCATACAGAAAATTCTTCTGCAGTAAGTGTAGATCTTGCATATGGAGCTGTCCTACCTACCTTCAGAAGGGCTCTGCATAGGCACAGAGATGCATAGGTACAGGTTTGCTGAAATCAGGTTGTTTCTCCCTAATCTTGACTTCATTGGAAACAAATCAGAGAGCAAGGAAAACCTAGTTGACTTTCATCACTTTGGAGTGACATAGGAACAAATAGTCACTCAGGCAGCTCGGGTATGGGATTTTTAACATCTTGCATATGCTCAGCAAGATCTTTTGATTAATTCATTTTCTGTAATAAAACTGCATAGTGCTAGCTGTGCCAGGGGACCTATGCGATTGTAATAGGCTATCTACGTTATGTTTATAAACTCATCAGTTATTGTGTGTTGTTTCTCCACCAAAATGCTGACAATATTAGATTAAATATTCTTAACAGCTGAACCTTGGGCTCACTGCAGATTTCTAAATGAATGTAATCAGAGCTAAAACTGATGTTATTGAATTTACTCCCGCGGCTCTTTCTCTCTGAAATGATTCCAGATGCAACATAAATTCTCATCAATGGGCTTTGGATAAGGGCCCATATAAATGTAAAGTATCAAAATACTTGATAAAATTAAACAATTCTCAACAACTATTGTGGCAGGCAAATATTTTCTTGTTACATATAAGCCTATAAAAAAAAAAGAACCCTGGAAACAAACAGGGCCCCAGCAAGCAAGCAAGCAAACAAACAAACAAACCAGCTGCTTGTGCAAGTGGTTCATGCAGATAATCACATTTTAAAAAACTGGAAATGTAAATAAAGTCACATCTCACAGCTTATGTTTTATGCTACAACATACAGTCAATGCAGGATGCATTTTATCTGTCCAAATCTATACTGTTATGTTCTTGTGCAAATGAAAAATACTGTGCCCTTACAGGGAGAGCAGTTCATTGATCTCTTCTGTCTTGATTTGAAGGATTATGCCCTGAATTGTTAAGGTCATGGACAGGGCAGAATGGATCTGAACTCTAAGGCAGACTTCATCAATATATGAGCAAGTTACTGTATGCGCACTGTGTTCATTTTATTATCTTCCTCAGAGGTGGGAAGGAAGAGAAAGCAGCTTTCTCTTCCTGAAATCATAGTATTATTTCATTTATGGTGTTCATTTGGCCAAGAACTTAACCTTAAAGAGCTGGCAGATGAAATAGAGTCTATACTTGTTATGTTTAGCAAGTGCAAAATCTAAGCCAAATCATGCACTTGTTTACTTTCTAAATTTTAAAAATAAAAGCTACTTATTTCTATATACAAAACACTTTAATACTTAAGTACCTGCCCTGCAGTAAAATAGAAAAAACTGACAAAAATTAGAGGAAATGATTATCCTCATTTTACAGATGGTGAACCAAGACACAGAGAGATCAAGTGACTTGTCCCAAGTCACAATGGAGCAGAACTGGAAATTAAACTCAGATCTCAAGTCCTAGTAAAGTTTCTGAATCATCATTCTATCTTCACATGCTAAGAGCATCAATCAAGGTTATTTCTGAAGCACAGACATATCACAGAATATTCTGCAGCAAGGAAGTGGATGGATGACTCAGTAGCTGGGAATTCAATATGGATACTTTCATTGTTTTAAATTGAACAGAGAGTAGATCACTAACACGACTGTTTGACGGTAGTGGCCTCAATCCAGGTCCACATATCACACAACTAGCATCTCAATAGTGTATGACAGCCTCAGTGGAGAGGCCAGGGACCTACACTCTTATCCCTACAAAATGAGTAAACCAAAGAAGCCAGGGAAAGCTTTGGCTACTGCTATCCAGCTGTACCTACTTTGTGGATATGTACACAATTTCTGTCTCCAGTATTATCAGTTAGGGAATTTCTGCAATATAACCCTTTCTTCTCCACTCTCCCCTCCATAATTATTTTTCCTGGAAGTTGGACTAGACTACATTCTAAATCAGAATGGGTAATTTTCAATAAACAGTGATACTTTGTAGCTACTGTTTGATTACAATAAACCATTTAACTCATTAAAATTATTCAAAATGTAGAAAAATATGCTTCAAAAATCAAAACTGAATTGGCATATTGATGTTTTTTGGTGTGCCATTCAAACAAAGACAAATATTAGATTGTGCAAGCAACATTCGAGTACTTACTTGTATGCTTCTCCATGAAAAATCCCTAAAACACAAACAGAACAAAAACCAGAAAATACATTAAGAAACTTATAAAGTTTTCATTTTTACCAACAATGCCATAATTTTGTCCCTGGCACAATCCCACTGAAATCAACGGGCAGCGATGATGAATTTGGACTTATCTAATTTCTTGCTTCCTGGTGTATCAAGTGGTATTCATTTTCCCTCACAAATGGTTATAGATTCTATTATCTGGTTAGTATTTAACAGATATTATTGCTGGGTGTTATATTGGCATATTAGGCCGGATTCTAAATCCTTTACTCATAATGGTGAGCAATTGTTCATGCAAGTAATCCCTTTGATTTCAGTAGGGCTACTCTGGGAATAGTTGCTCACCAAGGTGGGTCAAAAGAGCCCTATGATAATAAGGGAGACACTTTTTGACTTTGTTGGGCTTTGGATAAGGCTCCAAATGAATAAGTTTTTCATTTAAAGTTGATTTGAAAGTCTGTTATTGAGGATTGTAGTAATAGGAGGGTTAGCTGATGAATGCCCCAGAGGAGAAGCAAAAGAGAATGGTAACTGCTGCTCTACAGACCAATTCTTGTGGGTTACATGAACCAAATCATGTAGTGTTTTCCCATACAGTAACTAGTGTGACAAATAAATGCATTAGTCTTTATAAGTGCCATGCGCCTTCTTGTTTGTTTTGCTGAACTAGACTAACATGGTACCCCTTTGGAACTTACTACCTGATATTTCATAAAACTTCTGCAGGATCTTTTCCCCATCCTATCTTTTGTAGTTCCACAATGCTGTCTTTCTTTCAGCTTTGCACATGATTACAGCTCCAAATATTCAATAGCAACAGCAACAACAACAACCACCCAGGGTCTGAACAGTAACCAACTCATTTGATAGCCTAAAATACATTTCTGTGGAGGCTGCCTGAGGTTTGCATCTTGCTATCCACTTCCAAACAAGATAAAAATCTTGCCAAGTTCCAAAGGGGCAGCTGTGTTAGTCTATTAATCCACGAAAGCACATGCAAAAAATAAATCTGTTAGTCTTTAGGTGCCACAGAACTCCTTGTTTCTTTTCGCCTGAGGTTTGAAATTGAATCCCAACAGGTAATGTCTAATATCTTCACATAAAACAATCAACTTTATATCTGATTGGGATTTGGATTTGTTTACCAATGATGTAAACAGGTAGTTGACAACTAATTTTCAGAATTTAGAACCTGATGGTGAGTTTCTTTCCAACCAATCAGGGGACCTGGAGTATTTAAATGAAAGTGTTCACAATGGTTTCCTGCCCTTTTTTTATTGCTCATCACTCCTTAATTCAGCTGTTATATATGGGTTCCTCTCTCTGCTTTTTCCACTGCAATAGTAAATATTAGAAGAGGTTCTGCAGCATACAATCATTATTCAGACTGATTGTTTGGAACTTAGTTATGTAATCAGGCACATAATAAGTGACCTGATTTTACTAAAGTATTGAGCAGCCCTAGCTCACACTGACTTGAAAAATCAGGCTGCTCACTTAAGCATCTAAAGTTGGGTACCCAAGTTGAAATAATTTGGATGTGGGATTTCAAATTGTTCAGAAAACCAAGTCCTAAGAGGAAATGATCATCTGAAACACCTGCTGTAGTTGCTAAGTTCCAAAGGAGTAGCTGTGTTAGTCTTGTTCAGCAAACCAAACAAGGAGTCCTGTGGCACTTTTAAAGACTAATACATTTATTTATTGCATGAGAGAAAATCCCATGTTGTCAAATACACTGAAGAGGGGGAACTTGCTAAAGTTGAGGTATTTGCAGCTGCTGAATATGTCCCTTTTTGCAGTGGGTTCATACAAGCTTGATAAATATTTGATATGATTTATATTTTGGAAGAAATTCTTCTGTCAGATAGGGAGGTAAACTCTAATTCATATGAATGGGAGTTGTGCGTAAGTATCCAATGACATAATTCCCTTGAAAAGAAGAAGGGTAGATGATCCAAAATCAAAAATCCTTATTGCTCAGCAGTACTGTTACCCCAAGTTTGGGGGTCTGGGAACTGTCTTGGAGCCGAAGGAGTCAAAGACCAACTTTTAGAGTGAAAGGAAAACCTTTATTGCCTTTTCAGACATAAAGGGGTCCCTGACCTTGGGGAGAGGAACCCAGTACAGCAAAAACAAGTGGATTTTATACATTTGCAGTCTCAACCCATTGGTTGGTTTTCAAACCCATCATTAGCATGTATGTTATCATTGGTTCCCGTACAGACTGCGCATGTATCTTATTGGTTATAATACAAAACTTTATATTTGCATACAAGTATGTAACTAATGTATCCTTCCAAAAGTATCAATTTATGAACAACAATCACCAGTAGCTGTCAATCTAAGGAACTAGAAATTTCCCCAAGTGTGTGGAATTCCCCTATCAAACATTAAGGGGGTTTCCATTTTTCCTTTCCCAAGACTCCATTTTACGTTATGGCAGAGAGTTTAGCTGATAAAGGAATCAGTATTTTCCTTCTGCCTTCAGTCTCCCCCCTTTGAGACATCTGTTTCATTTAAATATACACTGATGTGTCATTTAAAGGTGATAGAAACAATAATATCTTACAGCTTACCTTGTTGGGTTAGGGGGCCCAGTCCACATCGAGTGGACCGGGCACGCCCATAAAGGGTTAGGGGGCCCAGTCCCCCTTCTGTGGTAGACCGGGCACGCCCATAAAGGTGAGGGTGGGTAAGAGTCTAGTTCCTCGGAGATATGGGTATCCCCTGCTTGAAACCCTAACAGATAGGTGGATGTTGCAAGAAGTTAAGAAGTTTACAGACAACAAAGTCAAAATAATGAAAACACTGGATGGAGGTTTCTAGCTGAAAAGAGAGGAAAACATGAAAATGTAAACAAACAGAAATAGATTAGTTTTTACCATTGCGGAAGTTGAAGTCCACCAACAATTTTTGGGTGGATTTTAACTTGATGGCTTATCACACTCAAGATCTGTGGTGTGGATAGCCATAATATGCTTAGGAGAGTGTGAATGCGGTTTAAGTCCTCGGACAGTTTGACAACAAGCCGGAAGACAGTGTATACAACAACAACAGATAATTGTTATGATCGCTAAAGTTAAACCAATACCAAATAAACTTCATAACCAGGAGAAATTAGGTAACCAAGAGAAAATAGAGTTCCATATGGAACTCCATCAATTCGACCACCATTCAGACCAAGAAGATTCGGCCATACGGGGCAGTTCTGCTATTTTTGCTATGTGTTCTGCTCATTGAATAACAAAGTCATCGTTATCAGGAATATAAACACAACATTCTTGGCCAATCAGTGCACAAGTGCCTCCTTTGGAAGCTAGGATAATGTCAAGGGCTAATCTGTTTTGGATAACCATTTGCCTTATGGCTTTTTGTTCTGTCACCAGCGCAATTAGAGATTCACCAGTGTCATTTGCTAATATCTCAACTACAGCTTGTAAGCGCCACATAGCTCGGTTAAGACTTAAAAATAGTCCATATCGGGTAAGGGGTTTATACCATTGCACATATTTCTTAGATTGTTCTAAGTCTCTATAGTTTTGAAGCCTAACAGAGGGAAGAGTTGAAACTATGCGACTAGGGGGTACAAGAATAGCGGGGTAACAAGTCCCTCTCCATTGTGGGGGTAGGCAACGATAAGCTCTATCACCACATACCCAATAATGACCAATATAGGCACATAATGGTTGAATTGAAAATACCGATGATGTCAGAGACCAAGCCCAGGTACCATAATAGCCTTTAAAATTTACAATAATAGGATTTTCACTCGTGCAGTTAATTGTAGGAGAACAAAAAAATACATCTTGGAAGGATACACATGAACCATTCTGACTGTCTGTGTTATAATAAGGCGTACAACTAAAATTGATTTGTTTGATTATGGAACCTTCTCTGATAGTTGCTATAGATGCGTTTCCCTTTAGAATAGTGAAATTACAATGGGATGAGCCTACATAGGGGCCCGTTCCATTATAGGTCCAACACCACTGTCCAATAGTGGGGATAACAAAAAGAAATGAACTGGCGTTAAACCCTACTGAGCTCCATGAACCATTAAAGTTAGAATAATTAAATCCTAACGATCCCCACGTATTATTTAATCCAGAAAAGAGCAAAAAGCCTTGTGTGGGGTCACTATTGCGCACTAGATCACTTGAATTAAGTGGCATAGGAAGAAGAGGGAATCCTTCTCCAGTGCTTACTGGCATCCAAGTACAAACCCAACATTTTGTTTGATTATATGCACGTGCTACTTCACTAGATAGAGTAATAAAGGTATTACGGTTATGGCCTGCACATATTTCAAGGGAGACTATTAGAAGAATCCACAATTTGATCATTTTCACAGAATTTTAACAAATGTTAGAGTAGCCCTTGTTTATAATAATCCGTTGTCTTGTATCCTTTTAAGGGCCCGAAGACAACACACGAATAGGCAAAATCCAATTCCTAACAATAATAAGGTAATGACAATCCCAAGGGCCAGTCCAAGGGTCAGTCCATGAATAAGGTAAGAATTGGTTTTAGAAGTACAGTTCATAGTCCAAGTCCGAATATTACAGATCAACATATACTGCTAGGATATTCAGATCACGCAGTCCAAATATCCTAGCGTGGACGGTTGTCCTGTCACGTTCCGTGACTCGATAAATCAAGGTGGGGGTGCGGGGTTCTTTGATCGCTTAAACAGAAAGCATAAATCCTCAATAGGTTCCACAGTCCAATCTGATGACGGGGTTTTCGGAGGAGGAAGGTCTGGGGGGGTAGCTTTCTTTACGTGGGAATGATGGACCCAGGCCTTCACTCCCTCCAGCTTGAGTGAAGTATTAGTGGTAAGTAGCACTTGCAGTGGTCCTTTCCACCTGGGTTCCAAGGGGGTCTTGTTCCATTTCTTTAGAAAGACCCAATCTCTGGGATGCAAAGGATGAACAGCTTCTGTCAGCTGCCCAGGTGATGCCTCTTGAAGAGACCTGTGAAGGGACTGAACTATACGAGACAGGTTACGCACATAGTCAGTTACAACCTTTTGACCTATTTCTGCTTCTGCCCTAGCCGTGGGACAGGCTGGACCAATAGGATATGGCCGGCCATACAATACTTCAAAGGGGTTAACTTTAGCTGAACCCCTGGGGAGGATTCTAACTCTCAGCAAGGCCAGTGGTAAAGCTTCTGGCCACGGTAGAGAAGTTTCTTGGGCAAGCTTGGTGAGTGTACCTTTGAGGGTGCGATTCATACATTCTACAATACCATTAGCCTGGGGATGCCAAGAAGAATGGTATCTCCAAGGAATATACAATCTCTCAGCAACCAGCTTCACCACCTTGGCCACGAATGCTGCCCCATTATCTGATTCAATACCTTCCCATGGAATGCCAAATCGAGGAATGATTGTGTTCCCCGTTTTCCACAAAACTGCTTCCATCTGTAAAGACCTCAAGATCAACATTTTCAAGGGGAATATCGGTGAGGTCCGTGCGAGGCAACAAGATCTCATCGAGAATCTGTATACAATTATGTTCTAGTTCTCCAGTCACAGGCAAGAGAGTGGCAGGATTAAGAATATTACTGGTTTTACATATAAGACCCAGGGTGTCCAACAATAAGGCTTGGAATTGAGCTATCCGCTGTTGGGAGCAGAAATGAGAGCCTTTATTTTCCAACACAGCCAGGATCGAATGTGGGACAAATAGAATCAAATCAGCTCCCAGAGTTAGCTTCAAGGCCTTTTTGACTAATGCAGCGGCAGCTGCAACAGCTCGTAAGCAAGCTGGCCATCCGCAAGCTACTGGATCTAATTGCTTGGATAAATAAGCTACAGGTCGACGTTGGCCCCCAAACTCTTGGGTCAAAACCCCTGAGGCTATACCTTTATATTCGTGCATAAAAAGCTGAAATGGTTTGCAGGGATTTGGTAAGCCCAGAGCTGGGGCTGATATCAAAGCTGCTTTCAAGCGCTTGACAGCATCCCTTTCTGCTCTCCCCAGATGAGGCAAATCCTGTTCTGGCCCTTGAAGGGCTGCATAGAGTGGCTTGGCTAGGGAACCGAAGTCAGGAATCCAGTTATATACAATACGACAATACCCCACTAAACCTAAAAATGCCCTTAATTCCTTCTTGGTGGTGGGTAGGGAGTACTGACAAATGACTTCCTCTGTCTGCAGTGAGCTCCCTGTGGCCGGGCGTAAGGGTAAAGCCGAGATAGTGTATCCAGGACTGACAAATCTGCACTTTGGTGCGAGATACCTTAAATCCTTCCACGGCTAAAAAGTTGAGCAATGAAATGGTGCCTTGCGTACAGCTCGGAGAAGTGGGTGCCGCAATCAAAATATCATCTACATCTTGGAGAACACAAATCTGGTCAGGTGCCTGCCACAGATGTAGGCGTTCTGCCAGAGCTGTGCCAAACAAAGTAGGGCTGTTTTTGAACCCTTGAGGCAAAATGGCCCAAGCCAGTTGAATTTTTCCCCCATCTGGACTTTCCCATTCAAAGGCAAAAAGTGCCTGAGACTCTTGAGTAATTGGAATAGTAAAGAAAGCATCCTTTAAGTCGAGTACAGTAAAGACCTTGGCGTCAGGGGGAATCTGTGTGATTAGAGTATATGGGTTCGGGACTATGGGATAGACAGCTTGTGTAATATTATTTATGGCCTGCAAGTCATGAACTAAACGAATCCCACCGTCTTTCTTCGGGATAACCATGATCGGAGTATTAAAAGCCGACTGAATTGGAGTCAATAAACCAAACTCTAAGAATCTGTCAATTAAAGGCTTAAGTTTCTGGTGAATACTAAGGCTGAGAGGATATTGGCAGATACAGACTGGCTGCGCTCCCTGTTTTAATGATATTGGGACTGGGGGAACGTTTCATGGCCTTCCCGGTGTTCCATCAGCCCAAATCCATGGAGCAACTGCATCATCAATTTCAACAGGTATTAATGAGCCAGGTGTTTGGGGTTGCTGCAAAAAGGCTAAGTGGTTGATTGCCATATCCCTTGGGATGGTTAATTCACAGATTTTTCCATTAAAGCTTAAGGTAGCTCCTAGTTTCGCAAGCACATCTCTTCCTAGTAGAGCCACTAGACAATCAGGCAAAAGCAAAAACTGGTGCTTAAAATGATAACCATTAACTTTGCAATTAATATTCTGCAAAAACAATGCATTTTGCATTGTTCCAGTAGCTCCTTGCACTTTAGTGCTAGAGGCTGACAATGGGATTCCATAATCTGAGGGTAACACAGAAAAGGCTGATCCTGTGTCAATTAACATGGAAATTGGACGGTCCCCTACCTTTAACTGTATCATGGGGTCTGGCCCTGGGGGGTCAGGGGCTTCTTCAGACCCCCAATACCGTCATTGTGAGCTTTGAATATGCATAGCCCGAGAGGGAGGTTCTAGGCTTTTATTTTTATTCGAGGGACATTCATTTCCCAAATGCCCTTCTTGTTTGCAGATTCGGCACTGGTTTCTAGACAGAGGAGTTCCTTTATTCCTATCTTGACCATTTAATCTATACCCTTCGTCCCCCACCTGTCTGCCTCTTTGAATCCCTCTTCTGCAAGATCTCTCTCTACACCTTATGGATGTAGGCTGAAGAGCTGCAAGCAGAGCTAACTGTCGGCGTTGTTCCCTCTTCTCTTCACGCTTCTCAGTTTCTTGTTCTCTTCCATTAAAGACTTTAAAAGCAATTTCTAACAACTGTGCAGGGTCCATATTTAAGGGCCCTTCTAATTTATTCAATTTCTTCCAAATATCCGGGGCTGAATTGGATAAAATAACTGAATTGAACATAGCCCGGTTGGCAGCATCGTCAGGGTCCAATGCTGTCCACTGTCGAAAGGCTACCCACACTCTTTCGAAAAACTGAGAAGGGGATTCATTTTTTCCCTGAACCGTTGCATAAACTTTATTCATGTCGCGTCTTCTAGGAATTCCATTTCTAAACCCAACTGTAATACATTCTCGGTATGTGTTTAAATGTGTCCTATGTGCATCATTATTATAATCCCACTGCGGTCTTTGTGCTGGCCAGATCTCCTCGAGCTGAGGTCCCCCAGCCACAGCCGGACAAGATCTCCTCTCAGCTTCCTTGCAACCCGCAGCCATTACCAAGATTCTTTCCTCTCCAATTAGTAATATGGCCAAAAATTGTTGGACATCATCATATGTGGGCTAATGAGTCCCACAGATGGATTCAAATAAATTTGCCATTCGAATTGGATCAGTGGAATAGTCCGGGTTTTGGTTCTTCCAATTAAACAGATCTGAGGTTTGAAAGGGTGTATACTGAAAAGCCCTTAAATATTCCCCAGCATGTTCAGGGCAAGTGTCTGGTTCCACCACCTCACGGAGAGGACATGTCCTATTGGGCTCTCCCAACTTTGCATACCCAAATTGAACAGGAGCCTGAGCAACGTCCCGAAGACCATATCTACAGTTAGTCCCCTTTTCTGTTTCCTGAGAGTCACTGTCCTCCTGACAGGCCACAATATCTGCTTTTTCCCTTATTATTTGATCCTGGCCTCCCTCCACATCAGAAGCGGATGTCTGATTAGTCTGAGGCAGAGTGGCAAAATGCGGTTGCCCCTCAGCCTGATTTGTGTCTTCCCTTGGATGTGCTGCAGGACGTGAAACCAGCGGGTATGGTGGTGGAGGAATCTCTGGAGGATCCTGTGATAGCACAGGAGGGCCTACTTTCCTCCGCTCATCCTTTGACTTTGCCAACAGAATCTTGGCCCCCCTGGGCACTTATATTTTTCTAAGTGTCGGCAGATCTCCATGAACCCCCCGTGGCCACCTCATGTTCGTCCCATTTTCCTGTCCGTTGCATAAATAGTAGCAACTGCAGAATCACAGTATATTCTAAGGACCCGAACTCTGGCCATTGTACTTCTCCCTCTAGCATATAATATGGCCATGATAAAGTACACCATTGGATAATTTTTTCCCTGGAGTAATCCTGTAACCCTAGATGACCCCGATTCTTTAAGACCCAAGACAAGGGGGAATTTTTGGGAATGCTTACGCTACTCCCTTGACCCATTTTCCTGCCAAAACTCTATGCGCTCTATTCCTTTCTGTCAGGCCACTCCTGAAGGGGGGGGGGGGACGTCTCCCAAGAGCTAAATGAAAGGCAACCCCTGTCTAACCCACAGATCTCTCTTACACTACACTTTCATGCAATACACAAGAGGGAAGGGTTGCGGGTTCGTCAGAGCGGTGCCCGGTGCAAAGACACAAAGGAGGTGCCCAGTCCACCGCCCTTGCTTTCAAGATGCTGCCGGTCACTGCCGTGAAGCTCGCAGCAGGCTTGGGGCAGCTACGGTGGACAGGGACTTCGTTCACTCCTGCTTCCTATGACAAACAACAAAACAAACTGACAAAACACCTTACAGACCCCAAGGGCCAAGCCCTTTACTCACCAGTCGTAGTTCTAACAGCGAAGCTGGACTCCTGAACTCTGTTCCTGCTACAAACTTTATTAAACAGGAAAGGAGGAGAGACTCCCTATCGGTCTTCTTCACCCCAAGGACTCCACTCGGCTGTTGGCTCACTCGAAGGAAGGCTCCCAGCTCAGCAGTATTTTTCCCTGGTGTGTGTTACCGCTGGCGGGTGGTAGATTGTCCATTCGAAGCGAGACCAAGACCTCGATGTCCCGGCGGAGTCACCAAAACTGTTACCCCAAGTTTGGGGGTCTGGGAACTGTCTTGGCGCCGAAGGAGTCAAAGACCAACTTTTAGAGTGAAAGGAAAACATTTATTGCCTTTTCAGACATAAAGGGGTCCCTGACCTTGGGGAGAGGAACCTTATGGCAGAGAGTTTAGCTGATAAAGGAATCAGTATTTTCCTTCTGCCTTCAGCACAATATGCTATTTTATCATTTGATAGAAAATATTTGGTAACAAAACAAGTGAACTGTCAATGTAAGAACTGTGTAGTGCATTGCTATTTTAACAAGCTCAGATATCTATAGCAACATATGCACAGAAGATAATAGGGATGCATATTCATTCTAAACAAGTAATACTTTTATCCATTTAGAACTCATGATCATCATAAAATGAAGAAAGAACTTATGAGCAAGTCATCCTGTTTTAGAGGGACAAGGAAAGACACTCTTTGTTATAGATGATGCCATGTAATATGCATTAAGAGAATGGGAATAATGATCCTCCTTGAAATTTACTATGCCTTTGGGTATTACTGGGTAGATCAAATTTGTGGGATTATATGGCCTGGAGGGCTGTTCACGCCCCTTACCTTCTGTGCTTTTATGAAAGAATGGATGAAAACATGAAGTAAACCTGTTTCTTGGACCATGGTGCTGCCCAGATTCATCACGAATATAAATACAGGGAACTCCATTGTGAGTCTTGAGTGTGCAATCAATGGTGCCCCCACCCATGTAATGTTTCTGATTAGCATTGGCATGTCTCCTGGGGTACACACACACTGAGTTACACCTTTATCTATCATGAATGAAAAAAAATGGGGCTTTCCAGAATTTAAGGGAAAGTGTTACTTAACCACGACAAACATTTTGTAGTCATTATCAAACTAAACCTTCTCACTTGAGCACAATAACTAACACAGTATTTCATCTGAGATGAGTATATGTCTGTACTTCCAAAGCAAGGATGCACAACTTACAGGCTGAACTGAAAAAGGGGAATGTATATTGTAAAATGAGATGTGTATAAGAAAGGTATTAAAAGGTACCATTTATATTGCAGCACAAATGTTTTGATAGGACCCAACCATGAGCCTCTTACTTCTCCTGGTGAGTTACTCACACAAGTAGTCTCATTGACCTCAGAGGGACAATTTGTGCAATTAATTGAGTACCAGTGGAAATAAGGGATTCACAGAACATTTTCAGCTGCTTCATTAGTAAAATCAACTCTTGGGAATGTTCTGGTTAAAGATTCTATATGAGATGGGTTCTTTACAGGAATTTTTGTTTTACTTTAAGTAAGAATATAAACAATGATGAAAAGCTGCATAATTTAATGGTATTTTTGTGTCAAGTTACTGTAACACAACTCGCGTTCAAATTCTCAATTCATATAAAGGTAACTGAGTCACTGAACAAAGGTTGCATCATTTTGTTATATATTCCAATTTACAAAGCTAAGATTTGCAATACCTTCAGTAAGCTTGATTCTCCTCTCACCTCTGAATGTATCTTTATGGAAATCAATCAAGTTAAAGTGGTTTTTGTGAGATCTGAATCAGGTCTATTTTTTTCTCTAAAATCATTCTGTGCTAGGCAAGGATGCAAAGCTAAAATATCAGTATGTGGCTTTCAACACTGCTTATTTGGTTGTATAATTATATCTATAAAGCAGTTGTAATAAACAGCTAGTATTCGTGCATTCTCTCTTCCTGTACATTAACATTCTTAGAGCTCAATTCAATGCCTGATGAAGTCAGTGAACAGTCTCAATGGGCTTAGGATCTGGCCCTAAAAGAATATTTATTTAATGATCATGTAGTTTCAACTGTTTTCAAAAGCAGGAGTTTTTCTATGAAACATAGATGAATAAAGGTACTGTTAATGCAGCCATCAAAGTCAGTCCAATAGTTCAGTTCAGTTCTTAATGCATATGTCACATTACTAATTATATTCAGGTGTTTTGTTTTGCAAGAAGATTTTTATCTTATTTGGAAATGGATAGCATATATTCTCCAGGAGTGTGCACATTTTTTTCCTGCCAGGAGGCTGTTTTAGCTAAAACAAAGTGGACGTAATCTATTTGCACATCATTACTTAAAGCCATTATTTAATATATTCTATTACAAGTGACATTGTCAATCTTTTTTGTAAACAATCTGAGGTATCACATGAGATCTCAACCACTCTGTAGAAGAAAAAGTCATATGTCTGTATACATTTTAGTTTGTAGTAGGAAATTATGAAACAGACAGCAAAATTCAACTGTATATTGTAATGCCATTATGTATGTGCTCTATATTTTATTATTCTTGCATTAGCATTAAGGGCCAAAATCCTCCTCTGGTTTTAAGTCACTGCTGCTCCTCTAATTTTAATAGAATATTGCTGATTTACACCATCTTATCTGGCAGTGGGCTTATCACAGTCTTTTATGAGATACCAATACACAGCAGAACTGGCAATGTGTGCACACTAGTATGTATAAATATCTGTATCCCCATGAATTTCTAGTTGTTTCTGATACCAGAAACAACATTCCAGCATGATCACATTCATTCAGTAGTTGGCATTTATAAAAATACATCTTACCTCTTTAAATCAGGTGCCCATGTTGGTAGAAGATGTAAAAATCTGCTTTCAGAATGAAGCTGTGTGATGCTGTCAAGCCAAATGAAAATATTGTTCTAAAAATATGTCTACAGTTTTGAGTGACAGCTTACAAAGCAATCAGTCTTGTTTGTTACACACCAGATAAGGGATACATAGCCACGATACTATGCACACCTTTTATATCCCTTAAGTGTCCTTTTCTTGTGGCTTTAGTTGCATACTTGACCTACATGATTAAAAGATGGTTAAAAAAAGCATAGATCCCAATCTGACACAGAGCAGAAAATTCAGGCAGTAACTGTCAGTAAAATATGCTAATCTGTGTAACATTATTCAGGTTTTTTTTAGACTAGATTGTGTACTGAAGATTAGTTTTCTGATTCAATCCAGGCAGAGTTATGAAGCCCTTCAGACACTATGCCACTCATGCTAACGTGGGCAGGAGCCATATGGGAAAAGCCTGCTTTTCTCTCCATTCACTATTTTATATTGTTAATTAGACACTCAGCTAGCGATTGCTGTCAAAAGTGATGCCTGTAAGTTACATGGCAGCAAGGCAGCTGGAAGGTGGGTTGGATGGTTGCAAGTCATTCCCTTCTGGGTTCCTTGTAGCAATGGATGCTAAGCATATATCCAGAACATGCTAAAGGTGCAGGGAGTTCATCTGATCACATTATTTTATAACTTGTTAATATTCAGTACAAAGGTTAGCTCAGCAACTGCCACATCAATCATCTTCCTCCTCCTGCACATGCATATTCAATCCCAGCAAAAGACCTGGGAGCACATTCAATTGTGTCCCCTGCCATCATTTGTCCGACTTTAGGAAGGAATGAGGAATGCAGACAGATGCCATTTCCTGAGCACTCCTGTGCCCTCATTGATTTCAGCTGGCTTTCCAGATGCTCAGCCCCTTTGAATATTAGGCCCTCTGTATTTTCACCGTAGGCACCAAAATGGGTGAGCACATGTGAAAATACAGACCTAAAGCATTTAATCCAAAGTGATCTCAGCTAACTGCCCATTTCCTTCAGGTCACTTCTATACTCTTACAAATGAATGTACTGTTGAAATCTGTGATTATCATACAGTACCTGGTTCATCTGATGGCATTAAATGATGAGTGTTTTGGGTTCTTACTGCAGTATGTACAAATGCTATCTGTGTCTCAGGAGAATGAATGAAAACACTTGTGCTCTTACTCAACTTTTATAAATGTTGTCATTACTAACTCAGTGTAACAATGTTGAGATTTACTTACTATGTATTGGGATGTCCTACATGTAAGAGTTTCTGCATCCTTACACTACAGGAGGGAATCACATATACTTCCAAAGTAACAGATATCATTGTTTTAATTTCTAAAACATTTATGGTACAAAATATCACTGGCATTTTTTAGAACTGGTCCCAAAAATCTCACACTGAATTTAAATCTGATTTGAATGGTTTAAGATTATTAGGAACATAATGAAACTACCACCTCATTCTTCTTAAGAAACAGAGAACACTTTCTTTACAAGAACACACAAAGAAGATTAGGTTTTGTTTCTTTGACATCTAGGAATAGGTCCAATTTATCCTTTGAATTTTCAAGTGAATTGTTTCTGCATTAAAATTAAAACAGCACCTTAGATTTGGAGCTTCATTAAGTACTGTATGTGTGCCATAATTCTGTCAAATAAGGCAAATTTTCATGAAAAAACATGAAATTTTAAGTTTCAGTCGAGTAGCCATGTTGGTGTGTATATAGCAAAAAAAAAAAAGTACATCTGACAAAATGGGTTGCAGCCCATGAAAGCTTATGCCCAAAGAAATTTGTTTCTGTTTAAGGTGCCACAGGACTTTTGTTCAAGAAGTGTTACAGTTTGGTGAGCTTTTTTGCACTGCATACTTTTTCAGCATTTAATAATATTTCGCACAAAAATGTAAATCTGGTGTCTCATGTAGCTCTAAAACTTTCTGCAGATCATTTTAAATGAGCATGATTACAGTTATTCTAAGATTTCCCCTAAACGTTCTAATTTTGTCTTCCTTGCAGTAGTTTTTGTATCAATAATGAGTATGACTTTATGGCTGTAATGCAGTAGTCCTACTGCTTGTGCAACATTAATCTTTGTTTCAACAACTCAGGCCACACGTGTACTGTGGTTGGGGTTTCCAGAAATGTAAGGGAATTAGGCACACCATAGCTATTGTGGAAAAAAAAAATCAGTGAAAATGGAATGTGTAACTTCCTAGGGTTCTTTGGGATCCTCAGCCTGTAGGAGTAGCTCTTATTTCGCATAGTGTTTTCCATACAGTTTTTAATTTGAAGTGCATTACAGAGTGTTATCCTTCGAGATACAGCTGATTTGTCTGTATGTAACAAAGTATTGGTTACAAGTCACTGGGATTTGGAGAGTTTTGATGTAAGTTTCCAATAAATTCATTCTAAGCAGGAAATGTTATTTGACATCAGTGAATCCTGGGAGCAGGGATGTCCCTAGGGTAGGGCAAGTGGGGCAGCCACCCAGGTCCCCACACTTTGGAGGGCCCTCTGGGGCCTGCACCACTGCCCCCCCCCATGCAGGGGACCAGGTGAGCGAGCCAAAAGCAGTGGCCCAGTTCAGCTCTGCCGGTCTGGCCACCCGCGGCCATGTGTGCTGCTTTCGGCCCTGTGTCAGAGCAGCGGGGGAGCGGGAGGGAGGCAGCACGGAGCCGGTATCGCTAACCCCTCCCCAGCCGCGCTGCCTCTCGCCTCCTCCCTGCTGCTCTGGCACAGAGCCAAGAGCAGCGTGTGTGGGCAGACCGGCAGCACTGAATCAGGCCAACCCATTGGCTGGCTCATTGCAGGGGCCTGCCCCTCCCCTGGGCTAGCTAGTCCTGCCAACCAGGGCTGGGGCGTGTGTGAGAGGGCCACACAGAGGACGATTTGCCCAGGGCCCCGCATCCCCATAGGGACGGCCCTGCCTGGGAGTTTTCTATTATTCACAAGGCCCAAAATTCCTATGATCATTTCTGTATTCCAATTAACGTGAAGCCCTCTGCTCTGAACAGCAAGTCTCCATATGCCCTAGTGGAATATTCAGGTATTTTACAACTGCAAGACGCATATTGCTTCACACTTGTCTCCAGTAAGATGCTGACTCAGTATCGCTGATATAACTCCACTGCCCCTCACCCCTTTCTTCTCTAATCTTTAAATTGTCATGGGCACTCCCTACAAATTTTCAACTAAAGACGGTTTTATTGCTACAAAATAAACAAAACTGTGCACCTACCCCCTTGGTCAATACATGAGGTGACCATATTTTCCCAAAGGGAAATTGGGACATGGTGTGGGGCCAGCCCAAGCATCTCCTGCCCTCCCCCCTGCCCATGCATTGCTGGGGATGATGATCATTGCCAATTGCAAACGGGACAAATGCCCAGTTTTGTCAGAAAGTCTAGATGGCTGGGACAGGAATGTTCCCAGCCAAAAGGGCATGCATAGTCACCCTATCAGTGCACAGATAAATATGTCCCAAAGGGTCCACAGCACTTAGACCTTGTCCTAATTTGCCAAACCACCTGCCATCTGTTAACTAAGCACAGTGGTGTCCTAAGGAAGATAAGCCCTCAGGCTAGGCTTAGGCCAGTCATACTTATGGTATGTAAACGCTGTTGTCAGATTCCTCTATCTGGATCGACTGAGTGGCAGTGAAGTCCCCCTCAATCAGTCCCCAAGTTGATTCAATTAAACTACCTTGTCAAAGGGTGTAGCACTGCACTGAAGGGAACACATTTCAAACAGGACAGTCCCTACACAGAAGAATAAATGCACACAAAACTGACATCAGCAATCACAACACAAAAAAACCCAGTTGCTGAGCATTTCCATCTTCCTAATCCCTCCATTGATGATTTGTTAACAATGGTCCTCAAGAAAATCAATGGGACATCAAGACTTCTGCCCCCCCCCCGAAATAATGGAAGGCACCAGAACCCAGAGTTCCAGGGGTCCCCCTAAAAATAGCAGGAGCAGCTGGAATGCAGCGTGCCGGTGGCTCCACCTGAAACCTGGCTCCACCTTAACCCAGCCAGTAGAGAGGGGCAGGAGGACAGGAGTGTGCAAATCTCCCCCTGCAGGGCGGAGCAGCTCCCAGCAGGTCAACCAGCCTGCAAACAGTCCAAGTAAGGGCTTTGGGGGAGGGCTGCTGGGGATTGTGTGGGGCAGGGGTGTGTGTGTGTGTGTGTGTGTGGGGCAGAGGTGGGTTGGCATGGTTGTGTAGCAGAGAGTGTGTAGCTAGCATTGGGGGGTGGCTGTTTGGTTGGGGGGATGTGTAGTTGGGAGGTGGGGTGGCTGTAGCTGGGGGCTGGACGCCTAGTTCTGGCCCCTGCAGTGATGGGAGGGTCCATCACAGGCAGCAGGGGGCTGGGAGAGGGGAGGACAGGACCCACTGGGGTGGGAGAGAGCTGCAGTGGGGTGAGGATTTGCCCTGGGTGGCAGGGAGCCACTGTGGAGAAGGGGAAGTAGGTGCTGCACGATGTTCCCCTGCCCTACCTTCCCGGTCCCCAGGTTCCCTCCCCCCCCCAAGCCACTTTTGGTCTCCTGCCCTCTCTCCTCTCTTGCCACTCTTGTGCTGTTCCCCACATGGCTGCCATTGTTGTCTTTTGCCACCCCTGCCCTGCTCTGCTCCCCACACTCACTCCTGCCACTGCACACGATTCCTGACCTCCCAGGTTTTGCAACCCCTGCTCTGCTATGCCTATGATGCTACATAGCAGCATTTCCAAAACACCGTGCCATGGTTCATGAATATTCATAAGTCTCTAAATAGTGGTGTGCCTCAAAAAATTTGAAGGTATCAAGGTGTGCCACAGCAGAGAAAAGGTTGGGAACCACTGGTGTAGATCTACTCAGTGATTTCCCCCATACTAAAGGAATCCAAAGGTTGGTTTACACTGCTAACAAAATTTGGTTGCTGTTGATGGGTGTTACGCAAGCGATGTAGAGTAGCTTGCATAATGCCCATTGACTTCCTAACTCCCCTTTAGTTTGCCATCTTCACTGTGCTGTGCTGACATGAAATGCATTCTCATCAACACACTGCTACGCCACTGGAGGGGGTGGTTTTAAGTTGATTTCCAGATCGACTGAGTGTGTCTTAAATGATTGATCAGTTGATCCAGAAAATGGATCTGACGGTGGCATCACTGCTGTCGGTATGGACATGCCCCACATCTCTTTTGCGGCACTGAAACAGTGCAAAGCAGTCAGTCATATCAGGGCAGAGATCTAGCCCCCTGTTATTTTGAACACATTTATCTCTGTTACTAGTTACTGCTTAGTCTATCGAGGTTGTGGGGGCAGTGAATATCCAGTTTATTCTTGACCAGTTATGCACTGGGTTTATTTGTTGAATTTCCCTGAGCATAGACAATGAAAATCCATTGCTTTTATATACGATCAAATTCCTTTTCAGCTTCTCAGTGTGGCTTGGTGTGTCACAGACTCCACAGAGGAATATTTATTTATATTTATTTATTCCTGTACAAAGACATTTGAAATAAATAATGGGAATATTATGATGAATCTTAGGTATTATAAAAACTTATTTGAAACCCACTGAATTCGGAACCCTATTTAATGCGCTTGTGCAGTGCACGGGCCAATGGAATCCTGATCCTGGGCAAGACACTTGGCTGCTAACACAATATTGATACCAAAACTCATACTCATAAATATCCCTTGAGGTAATGTCTGTAAAGCACTTGCAGATTCCTCTAGAAAAGATGCTATAAAAATATATATAAACCTGAAAGGATATTAAGTGTAAGAGCAAACATTTTTGTGTGGGTTGTGAGATCATTTTAGAAACCTTTCTTCACAGACAAGATTTTTTTAACATCACAAGCTGCAATGAAATGGATGCTGTTTTTGTCTGATTATTCCTGGGAAGTGAATAGTCTCTTTCCTCTGAAAAGTGATTAATGTAAGTCTTTTTTGCTGACAGTCACACTCTTTGCAGTAATGAACTGTCTGTTAACTCTCTTAAGGACAATCCCCATAGACAAATTCATTGCTTTCTCCTTTATCTCTTCTTCCTAGATTTTCCAACAATCCATTTTCACTTGCTGACACAGACATCCCAGATTTGTTTCTTTCAGTGATTTCTGTAAAGACAATGGGCCAGATTCACATTTATACAAAGGTCCCTTTGCACAGCTTGGTCAGCATAAAGAGGCCTCATAGTGGGGTGTTAAGGTAACTGCATTCAGTCTAAGTGAGAATCACACAGGATTTTATAACTAAATGGCACCAAGAATGCAGTTCCTCAAGCACGCTTCAGGATAATGCTTTAGGCAAAATTTATGGCGTAATTCATAAAAATCGTGTCTCTCCTATAACTCGTATGGCTGGGAGAGCCTCAGGCACTTCTCAGACTAATTCCAATCCATCTGGATCCCCAGGTCTATGGAATATAACTTGAATCTTCAGCAAAAAAGCTGATAAAAGAACAATGCAAACAAAAACATCATGCTGGCATAGATCTAATTGCGGTGAGCTTTTGAAATGCTCTGGTGAATGGTGAAAACTTCAGACACTGCTCTTGCTCTCAACTTGTGAATGCTTCTGGTTTCGCATTTGTCTTTCTGTTGACTGTAAACTGCCTATTTCAAAGTGCTTTCCATCTTCCAGTAGCATGGAAGACTTACTTTCTTGGTTCTGGATTTAATGGTGGTGCCCAAAAATGATTCTTCAGCACTTATAGTAAAATCAATCTATCTGTAAAATCAGCTTGGTCACCTCCAGAGATTCATAAACATCCTTCATTAAAGCTCTGGGGAGAATGGACCATTTGTATTTACAGAATTAATGGGGTACTGTCCTTTTAAAAGAGCAGAACTCTGTGATAAGAAGGTGACACAAGGGTCATGGGAAATTTTCTGCATGCCTCTTTTTAGCTGTCAGAATGTGAAAGGAGGCATCATGTTCTGAGGTTCAGTTGAGGAAGGAGTTTTGTCTGTATAATCATCTCAAGCCTGTTTCTCATTGGCATTGTCACAGCCAAATGATGAAGACAGCATGATCACACTATGTCCAGCTAGAAAGCAGCTGAGGGATGAAGACTTTTTCATGTGTGCCAGAGGTATGCCAACAGCACAAGCTCATTGTGCTTTGGCCTCACAGCTAATGTGGGGAGCACATTTAAAATAAACAAAAGGAAGTATTTCTTCACACTGTACAGTCAGCCTCTGGAAGGCCATGCCAGAGGATGTTGTGAAGGCCACAACTGTAACTGACTTAAAAAAAGAACCAGATAAGTTCATGGAAGATAGGTCCATCAATGGCTGTTACCCAGGATAGTCAGGGATTGGTATTTGCTAGAGGCTAGGAATGACTGATAGGATGGATTATTACCTGTTCTATTAATTCCTTCTGAAGCACCTGACAGTGGCCACTGTCAGAAGACAGGATACTGGGTTGGAAAAACTATTGGTCTTATCCCATATAACAATTCTCATGAGAAGTAGAAATGACTTTAAATCACCTTTAAACTTTTCTGACCATGGAGCCAGTCATGGTTGTTCTAATTTATGCGCAGTTGCTCATGGCTCTAAAGAGCCATTTCAGCAACCAGAGATCACCAGAGAATAGAGAAGTGCTGGTCATATCCCTTTTTACCCACAAACAACCTATATTCCAGGTCAAGGATGCTCAAA
The DNA here is from genome assembly GCA_007922195.1 of Podocnemis expansa. NCBI lineage: Eukaryota > Metazoa > Chordata > Testudines > Podocnemididae > Podocnemis > Podocnemis expansa. The sequence continues at coordinate 135,463,265 of ML681963.1, forward strand.
TACTACATACGACAGGTACCATATTATAAACAAAAGTACCACCTTTGTTTGCCTCCTTATCCTTTGAAAATTAATAAAGTAAAATGTAATTGCAATCAAATCCTCTGTTCCAAGTAGAACAATATTTATTACATATTTCTTTGCACTGATCTATCAGCCCTAACATGACTGTCAAGATATTTATATACTGGTTGAATAAAGTTTTGTTTCTGTGCAGCAGTAAAAGCTTTGGCTGCCTCTCATTCTCTTGATTTGTGTTGCTTATCTTCTTTTTGTAATATCAAACTCCTGAAAGGTAACATTGTAGTGAGTGTCACATGCCCTCAGATTCCTTTGCAGTATTCCTTTTACTGAAGTAGAGTGATAATCAGTTCTCATTGACAAAAGTGTACTGTGTGACGTGAAGGGAATGGTTCTGTTCTTGCTTTGAAGAAAATTGTCCAGAGTTGAGAGAATTACTGCTAAGACTATGCAAATTCTGAATCTCACCATCATCCCATCCTTTAACTGTTCAAGATTATCTGCATGTGTGTCATGGATGATAATAACACATAAGTTATTGCCCTGAAATAGAACTATCTGTACTCAGTAGCTCTACAATTTTTCACTTCAGTTATACAGTTCATTCCTTGCACTGTAGTTGGTTAGAGCTGTGTGATTTGCTTTATCTTTGCAGTTGGCAAATCCTTCTAACTGGCCAACAGCCATTCTGACCTGGAATTCAGGGATTTGCGTGAACACTTAATTCTGAATACCTATAATGAGGATGTGCAAATTTCTCTACAATTATTGGCTGTTATAATTCCAGATAGTTAGAAAATATCTCCCTTTCCCTGGCTATTTTGAACTTCTTTTTGGCTGAAGTAAAAAACCCCAAAGTTACAAATTTTTGACTGAACACTGAAAAAATCTTTTAAATGAAAAGTCAGCATTTACTCCAGAAAACAGACACTTTCTGCAGAAATTGTCATTTAATAACCCTCCTCCCTCCAGTTTTCTGTCAAACAGTTTTAATGAAGCATTTTTACCTAGTCCTCGTTAAAAATCCATCTGCTCTGGTTGGCCCCTTTGCTCAAAACTCTCAAGCTGTTTCCAGAAACAAAGATGCAGGCTCAGCTTCCCTACTGCAGACACACCCAAAACTCTGAGAAAAAAGGACAGAACCAAAAGCCCAAAACCAAAGACTCTCAAAGCTAACGCAAGAGATATTTGGTTTTAAAAAGAAGTTTAACTCTTCTGATTTCTCTCTTGCTCCCTTCCCTTAGAGGTCAGTAAAGTGGCTTATCCACAGAATAACTGTTATATTTGCAGCTATGCTCTCTGACTCAGTCTCTCCCAACTAAGTTCACTTTTAAGCATTGTGTCAACAAAATCCCATTACTGATGTCTGAGAATGAAGAGTCTTTCTGCCTTGTAAGAAGATTAACAGTAAAAGGAAATAATAAAAGATGAGGCAAAGAAGACCCAAAATTGTTTTTTATATACCACTTCTTACATTCAATTTAAACTTCAGCTCATCTTCTCATTTAATTTAAAATTCAAATATTTAAAAATTCAGTGTAACTATAATGACTTTCTATGCTAAGCACCTCCTGCTCTAATAGAGTGTGGCTTTGGACTTTAGGCGCTGATCCAGTAAAGCACTTAGGCATGTTCACAGTCCAATTGAAGTCAACTTGACTTCAGTGAGACAGGTTGGAAGGCTTAAAGTTTAGCATGCATGTAAATACTCTGCAGAATCAGGATCTTTTTAGCCACAAGAGATGGTTATTTTCTTGTAAAGAGGAAGCATTTTCCAGCCACGATTATACACCACTGCAAATAACTTTTCAAATCTTCATCTTCCACAGGTGATATCCTCTGTATTAATAACTATTTATTGGATTTTTCCAAAGTTGGATAATAAATCAATATAGAGCTGAAGTGGATCAGATGCTGCATTTTCTCCAGGTAGCTAACTAGTTAACATTTAACAGCAGCATGCAGGCATCCATTAACTGCCAGTCTGCATTGTACCTATTTAGAAGTTAATGCATTACAAAACTGAGTTTCATGTTTTGATGTATTAGCAATATTTTGGGACCTTTCCTACAAACTGTACTCAGTTGAATACACAGAGCTAAGGACACATTTGTTTTTTGCTGCTGGTCTCCAGAGGCGTTGCTGGCACTGGGCACCCCGGGACACGTGCCCTGAACCCGAGCACTGGTGCCCTGGATCTCCGGCCGGGGATGCAGGTCGCCGCTGCCCGTGGCTGCTTCTGGCCCCGTCCCCAGCCAGGGATGTGGGGGCCTGACCTCCTGCGGCCGCTTCAGGTCCCATCCCCGGCTGGAGATGCTGGGCCTAGCCACACGCGGTGGTGCAGCAGCTTCTGGCCCTGTCCCTGGCCAGGGGGCGGGGCCTGCAGGCTGGGGGCAGGGCCTGCGGGCCAGGGGTGGGGCCTGGGCCCATGCCCCGGGTCCCTCCCCCGGCCAGCGACGCCTCTGCTGGTTTCTTGACCCTCTCAATATTGAACACAGTTTATACTTCAAAGAAGTTCCAGGAAGTAGCCATGTTTGTCTATTTTAGCAAAATAAATAAGGAGTCCTGTGGCACTTTTAAACAATCCAAAGAAGTGTATTTTATACTTTTCCTTTTTTGCCTCTTTTCATTTTATTTAGAATCTTATAAATTGTCTTCCTATTTCTTTTCCCATTTAGCAGTTTCTCCTTTTATTTCACTCATGTTTCAGTTAAAGCTGAAAATGGCATGACTATTTTAGACAATTCACTATAAAAGTGCAAGCTTCTCACCCCCACCAACACCCCAAGCTACTCAAGCTTTTTTCTCTGAAATCATTATGTTAACACACACTTGGAACTGAGATTTTTGCCCCTAATGTTCCAGCAGAGGGCACACAAAAGCTCAAAATATTTTTGTAGGTCTCTTAAAGACAGACACTATTTTTCTTGTTATTGCCTTGGCAGTGTTGTGGCAGATCTGAAAAACAAAAAACTGATGGGGGCAGGATTTTCAAAATCACTTAGCATATTTAGGAGCAGAAATCCCACTGAAATTCAATAGGATTTTATGCTCATAAATGATTTAGATTTTGAAAATCTCCTCCAGGATTGAAATCTGAGGTGTTGTGAGGAAGTCTGGGTTTTATGAGTGTTTCTAACTAGCTGCTTCTGCTCCTGTTGAAGTCAATGACTCAACTCCCATTGACTTTATTAAGAGCAGGAACAAATATTAACCTAGGATCTGAGGAATGAAAATAGTAAAAGAAAAAAAAAGATAGAAAGAAAAGAAACATAGAAAGTTAAGGCAGAGCAAGAAACAAGAAAGCGAAGCATTAGATAAAAGAAAATGGAAAGGGTGGGGAATAAAACAAAGATAAATAGAAAGAGAAGGAAGGGCATTTTCTGGGCACCCTAAGCTGTTAGTGAAAAAAACCCAATACGTTAAAACAGCTGCAATATAATTTCAAAGTCCTTCACGCAAAAATGACCATTGATCCCCTGGCAGATCCTGCATGTGCATCTAGCAAGTAGCTCTCTCAAATTTCTCCAGAATACAAATTTCCACATGAGGACTCTGACAAACAGATAATTTGTAATGTAAAATGAGATGACATAGAACTCAACTGAGAAGAGGAACAGTTACATGGGATAAGTAAACACTGCGGGAAAGTTTAGGCACTGGGACCAAATTCTATCAAGACTGACCTATGGTGACAAAAGGGGACTTTCGAATTACAAACCTGGTGAGTCTAAAGACCAGTTCCTTCTGCAAAACAAAAATAGTAGGTCAGATTCTTGGCCCTGGTGCTGGCCCTGTGTGTCACCTATGTAGTACAAAAGAATCCGAATCTGCCTCCAGCTACCTAGGTGACAATTTCCCATGTGGTGGGGAACTCTCCTTTAGTGTTAAGTGACTAGAGCTGGCTTCCATAGCACTTGCCCTGGCACCGCTTTGTCAATGCACAGCTGACATATGGTCTCACAAACATCAGCTCTCATTTATTAATCTGTTATAGCCTCAGTGTGGCTGGTTTGAAAATCAGGTAGTAAGTGGGCTCTGGGGTGACACGACCCTTGTTCGGGGTTATGGTATAATCTTAGTTCAACCCTTTGTTTGCAAAGTGCTGAGATTCTTGGAAGGAAGGTGCTACTGAATTCAAAGTATTACAAATGAAGAGAACCAATTATAAGGAACCCACAATAGTGATGCATGTGTGCACACACACAAATTTTATATTGCTTTTAAAGAGTCATGACCTTATATATTCAGAGGAAAACAAGTATCTTATGCAAAACCTGTAGCTGAACTGAGCTTTAAAAAAAAAAAATTGTTATGTATTGTAGTGTGTTGGGGTGATCAGGGCTCCTTTGTGCTGCATGCTATACGAGCACCTAAAGATACATTCCCCTGCCCTGAAAACTTCTATCCATGAAACTTTAAATAATTTGCTGGTGTACAAACACACACAAAGCAGACAGAGAAGCTACAAGGCACTCCCATAATTTGTGCTCCAGTTCAGAGATTGCAAGGATGAGCTGAAGAGAACCGTGCGTAACAGGGCCAAGAAATTCCTGAGAGAGTAAGAATGATTGCTAATAGTTCTGAGAAAATCTTCCTCTGGATTATTATCCCATAGAGAGTGATAATGGGTCTTAACAGACTTAACCAAATAATCAGCTCTGAGAAACTAGTAATAGGCCCTTTGAGATTTGAGTAAAGGCGAAAAAAACATAGTCGTTTATGCTAAAGCCAGTTAGACACACACTTGACACTGTCAGTAGGCACTCGGACCTGTCAATATTTAGTTTATCTGATCAGAATTTCCATGGTCTCAAAGATAACACCAGATCCCAACTGGATAAAAGAGAAAGTTTCATTTAAGTTATTGTAATCATCTAGTAGCTAGTTTGATTCACTTGCAAAAGAATGGGAATCCTCTTATATGAGATACATGATCATGTAAAACCTATTTACAGGAGCCAGAAAATAATACAAAGATAGTTCAAATTGTGCTTTGACTCACTCAAACACCTTGGAAATTTCTGTATAAAAATGTATCTAATGAAAAAGCTGCTTGAAAATGGTATTTATTTCTAGCATGGTCTATTGGATGACTAAAAGAGGTAAAGAAATGATTCAGCACCTAGACTTTTGAAAGCTTGAATGAAGGAGAAAACACTACATGTTCAAGTGTTAAAAACAGACCTGAGGTATTTAGAAGTTTCAGCTTCTTCTTTTGAGAGCTTCTACAGTGACTCTGCCATCCTGGTATGGAATCAGAACTAGCAAATACAACTCTTCTTTCAAGGCACCAGTGCTCATACACCAGTGATGGGTGGTAATACAGTATAATACCCCTCAGATAGATGCAGTTTTCTTTGCTGCCTCCTGTGCTTCATAAGTGATAGCTAATAAATCAGCTAGTAGGCCAGTGGTGAAGAAGTAAGGTCATGTTAAGGAACTACTCTTTGAGTTCAATTGGTAGTTCTGCCACAGATTTCCCATATAACCTTGTTCACTAAGGGTATGTCCACATGTCTCTCTTATTTTGAAATAACACTGGCTATTTCAAAATAAAAAAGATTAGGTCCATACAACATTTTCTTATTTCGAAATGAAAGACTCTGTCATTTCGAAATAAGAACCGTCATTTCGAAACAGCTTAAACCCCATTCATTTCAAAACAGCTGTTATTTCGAAATGGTTATTTCAAAATAATGCCATTTGGACATGTTGTTTCGAAACAACACCATTGTTTCGTAACAATTGTTTCAAAACATGTCCAAATGGCGTTATTTTGAAATAACCATTTCGAAATAACAGCCGTTTCGATAGCAGGCTTTCCCTTAATTCAAATTAACATTTTCTTAAATTGAATTAACTTATTTCGAAATAAGGACTTTATTTCAAAATAACTCATTTCGAAATAACGATGTATGTGTTGATATAGTATAATTCTCTGTATCTTAGTATCCGCATTTAAAAAATTAAATGGAGGTATTTCCTCTCTTTCCCACTTCCTGTTATATTAGATTGTAAGTTCTTTGGCACAAGGACTGTCTCTAATGTGTCTATGCAGTGCCCAGCACCACAGGGTGCTAATAGCAGTTGGGGGTCTCAGTCTCAGCATGCTATACTCCATATGTTGCAGGTGTAGCACAGGGCACATGAAGGCATATTGAACGTTCTACTTTGACAGGCTGCAGGATACTTTTCACTAGGCAATGCAAAGGGCAGCAACATCTAACAAATGGAGAGCCAAAGAGATGGGGGAGCATGTTCTCCTGCAGTTTCCTCTGTTGGCCCTCTTTTCATGTACTCAAATTGTTCCATTTGGTAGAGTTTCTACAGCTCTGGGAGATGAAGTAGAAGGGAGCAGCTGAACTCTGTAGCAAGTTCTCAAGCAACTGAGCAGATTTGAAAATCTAGGAGGGAGGAAGAGGGCTACTGCTGCTTAGACAGCAAATTCACCATCTATCCTTCAAACAACTTTCCCTCAAGTCCTGATGAGTTTTTGTTTTGCTGCAAGGAAGCTTGTTAGTCAAGATTGGTTAAAAAAATGTACCCTTGGCGATGGCTTTTAACTGCTATTGCATCCCACCTCTCATAAAGATGTGTGCACAAACAAACAGGAGTTTTATGGCACCAACAATTTTATTCCTGTGCTAACTAGCTGCAAGAACGTGACTTTAAAAGCCTAACATGTATCCCACCCAGACACATGAATGGGTTTATCAATAGTTTACTGTATGTGAAACCAAAGAGATCATCTTATACTATAGAATTTCAATGCAAATAGTGGTACATCATTATGAATCAACCTGGGATTAATACTTCCTTATTTTTACCACTTTATACACCAATCTCATATGCCTTGAGCAGGTAAAATTCCCAATGGGGATTCTAGGTGCGCAAGAGCTATGGCTTTCAGTTCTTAATAAATTAGAAAGGGAAAATCTAAAGACAATATGGAATTCAATACATAGATAATAATTATTATGATTTTTTTCATGTTAGGTGTCTTTTAAAATCTTATATAATGAAATGTTTAGATGATACAGGGTCTGTCTGCAAGACAGCTAAAGCTTTTATCCTGCTTAGGATCAGGCCCTCTCTATTATTAACATTTACAGGGTGTTGAACATTACAAGGTGTTGCAGTTTTTTAAAAGAAGGATGCTTGAGAAATAAAATCTATGGTTAGTTTCATCTTGATTTTTCAGTTTTTAAAATGTCTATACAATTAAAAGCTGCCTAGATATCTGCATGTTTTTTAGGTAGAGTAATTTAAGAAGGGCAAGATGAATTTACTGCAAGAAATGCTCAGTGGCTTTAAAAGTAGTTTTCTCAAACAATTTATTTTAAAATAATCTTAGTGCAGTTAATATAATGTGAAGGGCATTCATTAACTGTAGGACACTGAGTCACTGACAACAGAAGGTAACGCTTTGAGTGTGATTGTGTACTCTTCATATTAATAGTCTCAATGGGCACTAATCACATGTGTAAAGGTATCCTTATTTGGGTCTCTTCACCCATGGATACTAGAGAGCCTGATTTTCCATTCATACTCAGGCTGAGCAGTACTTCACTCTGAACAAATGTATTGCATGTAAATGAAAATCCTTGCTGACTAAGGTATTATGCAATAGATGAAACCCTCCTCTGTACAAAGACCATGATAGTCCTATGCACCAGTTAATCCTTCCCAACCACCCAAAATCAGGCTAGGTCTTCTGCACAGGAGTGAATTTCACTCTGTATAACAGAGGCAGAACTGAACCCTGAGTGATTTACAAGGATAATCCCTATTAATGTTAATATGAGTTTCATACACTGATCTCCCATGCCTCAGGAGAAAAATACACTATGTAGGGTAAAAATGCCAGACACTCCCACCCTCTGAGCTGGCTTATGAAACTACTTGTGAGAAAAGATATGTTTTTCAACCCCACATACGCACATACTTATCTCCATTTTTAGGCAAACTGCAGGTGCATTTTTGGTGTCTGGTTTTCAAAATTTGGCCCCTACACCTTATAGAAAAAAAAAGATTTTATAGAATAAACTATTCATGTTGGCAACATTTCTCAGGAATTATAGTTCTTCTATAAAAACATGTTGCTCTGGTTCTGTGGGAAAGTCTAGAAATAAGTTGCCCAAAGAGTATAAATATAAGGCTCCTCTCTAGTCCAGTTGAAGTCTCTGTAAATTGAAAAGTCAGACTTCTCATATAAAAGTGTATTTTGCAAGCATATTCATTTGATATTTATGAATTAGCAGCTTTCTTCAGGGCAGACTTCATTTCTTCCACTTTACCCTTCTTAAAAAAATGTCCTGCAATTGAAAGGAACAATTAGCTACAATGCATCTTCATGACTTTGTGATAAACTTGATATAAAAAAAATGAAATCACAACTGGGTATTTGCATTTTATCTAGCTACTGAGATCACGATCAAAAAAACTTTATGTAAACCTACATGAGACCTCTTACCTTAATCCTTCTAGAGGGCCTGTCACATCCATGAAAAACCACACAGAAAGTTTACTCTGCACTCTAGCTTTGAGAAGCAAGTTAAGGATAATTTTTGGGACAGTTACTGAATAACTGCAGAGTAATAGAAACAGGCCCACAATAAAAAGGCAAAGAAACATGAATGTTTGTTGACAGGCACACCAAGGTATAATGTGAGTAGTACCTCTTGTTCTTTGGACTGGCCTTACAGCAACAGTAATTTTTTTTGCTGCCTAAATAATTATAAACTCATAAAATAAGAAAAATGTTGCTGAGATATTATTCTTTAGTTGGTTTTGCAAATGTCTATAAACCAGTAGGTTCTCCCATGTGTGTAGGGGCCGAGGATCCAATCCTTTAAGCAACAGTGCCACTGCTGAGGAGACCTTGAGGCACTAGGGCACCCAGACTTATAGGGTCAAGGTGCATGCATGTGCATGCTCACAAAGGTTTATTTTGTAGTGGATGGGAGGAAAACTAATCCAACAATGGAGAGGAAAAAGAAAAAAAAAACTCAGCAAAGGCACTATGATACATGAATGACAAAGTCAAATGTGCATTTGATTACAGTGATATTCAACAAATAGCAGTTCCAGTTTATTGCAACAAAACTCTAGAAGGCCTGATTGTACAACAGGCATTTAATCAGAATGAGCAACATATTTGGTAGAAAAAACAACTTCCATTAGAATGAAGCATTAGTATGCCTGTTTGCTACACCTCTTTTTCACTGAGGGAATTTGTTTGCTGCACTCTGTATACATAAAATGCAACGCTTTGTTTAATTAAGGTAGAATTTTTCTGATGTAAGGAACTGTAGCTTCATTAAATCCCACTGTCCCTGCCTCTGGCAAATGAAGCTACCTCTAAAAAGGCTTATTCAGATAAATTGTGGGATGCTAGATAAGCCTCTATCTCACTTTTCACTTATTAGTCAGTTAAGTGGATTCTGTCATGTCCATAGCCTTAGATAAAAACTGAATCTGCAGAGGGCTAGACTGTGTCTTGAGGAAAAGCCCTGAGCAAGGGTAACTAGGTCCCTCCAAGCCAGACAATGGGCTTTGTCAATGCTTGTTTTCCTTCAGATTGTCAGACAGTCACTGGCTCCTGGGTCTCTGTAGTGACCTAGGCCCCGATCCTCAAAAGGTATTTAGCTGATTTCAGTTGGAGTTAGATGCCTACCCAGGCCCTACTTCTTTAGCTAAATCTAGAAGTCCATCCATTCTAGAATAATCAACAGTCTCTTCATCCTCTTGTTGTTAACCTTCCGAGAGGGTGGCAGCCCACCATCTACTATAGGTTCTTGACACCAGCTTATCCATACCCATCCGTTAGCCTTAACCTGCCCTGTATCTTCCCAGGGCCTCTCCTATTTTCCCAGCCATTCTTGCTGGCCTACCAATCTTAGCAAAGTACTGATTAAGACTCTGACTTTAAGGTAACAATGAATTATCATGATAATCTAGTCTGACCTCTTGCACATTGGCCACAGTACCTCGCCGACCCTCTCCTGCAGCAGTGCCATAAACTCTTGTCTGCGTTACTTAAATTCTCAGATCTTGATTTACAAACTTCAAGTTAGAGAATCCACTCTGTACTCTAGCTCAAACCAGTGGGTGGCCACTGTCCCATGCTGCAGAGGAAGGTGAACCTCTCCTCCGCCACCAGGTCTCTGTCAATCTGATCTCAAATATGGCAGTTAGTTAAACCCTGAGTATTTGGGTGAGACCCACTGGACACACACATGAAGAAGAATGCTTCATAGTAACTCAGAGCTCTCCACATCTAGTGTCCCATCTCTTGCCATCTGAGATGTAAGCTAATAGCAGATGTGCATTGGTCATATGTTATGGTAGGCAACCTCATGACACCATTCCCTACATAAACTTATCAACCTCTCTCTTGAAACAAATTTGATTTTTTGGTCCCCCTCCCTCATTCCTTTGGAAGGCTATTCCAGAACCTTGTCCTTCAATGGTTAGAAACCTTTGTCTAATTTCAAGCCTATGCTTGTTAATGGCTATCTTATATCCATTTGATATGTGTGTACATTGACCTTTAACAACTTTGCCTCAGTGATGTTTAGTCCTCTGATGTATTTATAGAAAGGAATCATCCCTCTTCCTTTCATTCTTCATTTGGTTAGGCTAAACAAGTTAAACTTTCTGAAGTCTTCTCTCATAAGGCAGGTTCTTCACTCTTCTTATCATCCTAATAGCTCAACTCTACACCTGTTACAGTCTGAATTCATCTTTCTTAGGCATGAGAAACTAGAAATGCATCTGATATGCCAGATGGGGTTGCATGAATGTCTTGTATAATGGTAATAACACTTTCCTATCTCTACTGGAAACACCTTGCCTGATGCATCCAAAGATTGCATTAGCTTTTGTCATGGTTTTGTCATTCACATTGATGGCTCATAGTCATCCTGTGATGGATCAATACACCCAGGTCTTTCTCCTCCTCTGTCATGTCCAACTGGTAAGTCCTCAGCTTTTTGCAAAAGTTCTTGTTGTTAGTCACTAAGCACATGACCTTGCACTTTTCATTACTAAATTTCATCCCATTTCTCTATTACTCCAGTTTTCAAGGTCATCCAAGTCTTTTGTGCGATATCATGGTTCTCCTCCAAACTGGTAGTATCTCGCAATTTTGCATCACCCAAAGATTTTATTAGTACACTTTTTGTTTTGTTTTGTTTTGTTTTGTTTTGTTCCAAAGGGGCAGCCGTGTTAGTGTAGTTCAGCAAACCAAGCAAGGAGTCCTGTGGACTTGCCTGATCCAAACTAAGCAGTTTGAAGTTAGTTTGAACTAACCATGGTTTTTTTAGTTCAAACTAAAAAGTTAGCCTCCTTAATCCAGACTAATTTGCTAGTGTAGACATAGCCTTAAAGACTAACAAATGTCTTTAAGTGCCACAGGACTCCTTGCTTGTTCAATTTTTGTGTCATCATTAATTAAAATGTTAATTAAAACTGGTTCCAAGGCCAATCCCTGAGGAATTCTATATTAGTAACTCTCCCTTCTGTCTGATAGTTCACCTGTCAGTATGACACTTTGTCACTTTACTGAAGTTTAGGTAGATTAGGTCTACTGCATTTCCTTTGTCTAAAAGATCAGTTTTGCTCTCAAAGAAAGAGATCAGGTTGATCTTGCATGTTTTACCTTTTGTAAAATCATGTTATATTTCATCCTAATTACTACATCTTTAATTACTCTCTTTCAAAATTTGTTCTAATGCCTCTCAAAGAACTGAGGTCATGCTAACAGGCCTATCATTTCCCAGATTAATTTTTTTTCCTTTTTCAAATATAGGTCTGATATATTTGGAATTCTTTGGTCATAGAGTATGATCCCTGGGTTTATGAATTCATTAAAAATCTTTGCTTTTGAGTTTTTAATTTCATATATACCAGTTGTCATGATAATGTAGGCCTCCCAATTTGATCTCATGAAGTTGTTTGAGTTTGACTTCCATCTTTGATGTGGTAATTTCAATTTCCATATCCTTCTTCCCATCAGCCACCTTGCCTCAAGCTCTTCATTACCCTTATTGAACACAGAGGCAAAATATTTAAATGTTAAACTATACAGAGATTATCTTTAATCTCCATCCTGTCCTCAAGAGTTTAATAGTCCTGCTTCTTTTCAGATTTCCTTTTTAATTATATGGTTAAAAGAACTTTTATTATTGGTTTTAATGTTCTTTCAAGAACCAATTCTGCTTGATTTTTGGTCATTCCTATTTTATCTCTATACTTCTTGACCTGTTTTCCCTCCACAGGCACATGCTCATAATGCTTACAATGATATAGATCTTTATGTTATTCAGTTAAACACTGCAAGTTTCAGGAAAGATTATGAAAATGATTTTCATGGCTTCAAAGCACCAATGACTCCTACTGACTTCAGCTGGAATTGGATTCTCAGGATATTTGTAAGTTTGGCCCTTTAAATGAGTTTATTTTGTTGATCTGACAAAATTCACATCAGGCAAGAACAGTGAAAACTGCCAGTCATCCACACAAGGCCAAATCTATAGCTGGTATAAATCAATACAACTCCATTGACGTTGATTGAACTATGCTGATCTACATCAGATGAGAATCCGGTGAATGTACAGGGCCAAAATCTGCACCCAGATTTTCACATGTATCTCCATGTCAATAACATACAATTTCTCTTATCATCTTGTGCAAACTAATAATGTACAATAATTCATGTGCAAACTAATAATGCACAATAATTCATATGCATAAACAAAATGTAAACTTATATTCTACACCTCTAATGAAAACAGTTCAACAAATTTACTGCTAATGTTTGGAAGATCATACAACATATATGAGAAGTGCAATTAATACAGGCAATGCAGAAGGAAATGTGGATTATGGTAACTGAACAGTGAACATTCCTTAATAAAATTAGCTATATGTTAAAAGGCAAACTACCCAGACTATTATTACTAGTTGTTTAACTGCAGGGGAAACAGAATTTATACACTTACATTTCATCATCATATACCTTTGGAGGAGACACTGCAATGACAAAGTCAATCCAATCCTGCAAAAACAACACACAATTATTAGGAAGACCCTAAGCAGCCAGGCACTTCTCTTGCAGCACAACCCTTTGAAAAAAGAACTTTCACAGACAGCTTCAACCAGATCAGGATTAAACATAAAAAAGGACACACTCCCCTCAGTTACACACAAGCAACTTCATAGGCAAAAAGTTCTTGAGTTACTGGGAGGCCACCCCACATGGCAGGAGGTGCAGAGGGAAAGTTGTTATACCAACATGAAAATATCTTATGAAGAATCATGGAAGAATCCAATGTTAGAAGGGAAAAGGGCAAAAGGAAAAGATCCCTTTGAGGTAAGTGAAGTTACTCTCAAACGTATAAGGCAGGTTTTAACAAAGAGCTCATTAATTCTGAATTACATACCTCAATGAACAAATATTTCTGCCACTGCTGCATATCAAACTCTGAGGATGATCATTTATACTCTGCAATAGGCAATTTTAACACTTAATATAAATTCTTCTTTAGGGGACTCTTACTACAGCCAAAATAGGAGGTTTTTGTAAATCCTTTGTGAAGGATGATGCTATGGTAAAGTCCTTGACAATTACCAATTCATTTTCAATGTTAACATTGTGAAGATACTTCCTATAAAGTGTCCAGGGTGGAATATATTTAAACCAAAAGACCCAGAGCTGCTATGCACTTCTTAGGGGAAAAACACCTATTGACTTACCCCACCCACATTCCAGGGTTTGGCTAGAGTTGTCTGGGCTTCGGTCAGTGTCATGTCAACTAAAATCTTGCCATTCCCTGCCATTATTTCATCCCCTTTCACTATGCCACCTGGTGAAGGAAAAATGACAGAAAAACACACCGTATCAGCAGAATCATTTCTGTCACAAAATTGTCTCCCTCTTGGGCATGCACATTCAACAAACATCCCTATGTAAATGAGCTTGAACCCTTTCCTGGATGCCCATGTGTACACTGCAGCAATCAAGAAAATGTAATCTGCTGTCAATGAAAATAAGTGGAAGATTTAAGTGCTGGAGCAGTGAGTCATCAGTCTCTGGTTATGGGCATACTATTGTAATATCTATAGGGAGATTCCCAAAGGCACAAATGGCTCTTAACTATGGAGATAGGTTCCTAATGAATGGAGTAGAAGACCAATTTACCTCAGAACTACTCTGCTTTCTGAACCTCACAAAAATAAAAACAAAAACCTAGACATTTGTTAATTTAGCTTCCCACCTAAGGAGATCTCCTAGCAGAGATCTGCCACTGCCATACACCCAGCCCACCATATAGTATTTGAGGTACAGGACTAGAGATTTAGGTTCAATATCTGGCTTTGCCACAGACTTCCTGTGAGATGCTGGGTAAGTCAAATTGTTTTGTGCTTCAGTCCACTGCCCTTAAAACAGGAATGATAATACATTTCTGTTAGCTTTTATCCAGGGGTGCTGCAACAATTTTTGTAGTGGGGATGCTGAGAGTCATTGAACAAAACTGTAAACACGCTGACGAAAACCACATCAAGTCAGTGGTGCTACTGCACACCCAGGGCTCTTAGGCTATGTCCACACGTAAAGTTTTATTTTGAAATAAGCCATTTCAAAATAAAAACTTTATTTCAAAATGACTTATTTCAAAATAAAAAATTTTATTTCAAAATAAGGAAAACTCATAAATCGAAATAGCATGCCCTGTGTGTGGACTTGCTATTTCGATTTTAGGAGACAGGCAGAATGGGAGTGTGGCAACATGGCCGGCTCACTGGGCCATGTTGGTGGCCATGTTGCCAGCCAATTGCCTAAAAGAATGAACTGACCTCCCTTCCCTGTCCATTGTGACTCCCAAGAGCTTGCGAGAGAGATGGCTATGGATGCTCCCCAGCTCCCATATCATCCTCAAGCACTTGGTAGACCTGCTGCTAGCCTGCAGGGTGCTGCCCTGCTGTGGGGACACACTTTCCCTGAGCCCGATGAGCCCAGAGCTGAGCCCCAGACCATCGTCTCAGTGGCCCTCACAGCACCGACAGCTCCCCACCCCCCTTCTGTGCCACAGCCCATCTGGGCGCTGGGCACCAGCACAGACTGGTGGGAGCGGGTTGTCCAGTGAACCTGGAGCAACAAGCATTGGAGGAGGAACCTCTAGGTTAGCAGAGAGACCTTCACTCACCTCATCACCGAGTTCACGCCAGTCCTGCGCCAAAGGAACACGGTGATGGGGGCAGTCATCCCCGTTGACAAGAGAGTGGCCATCGCTCTCTGGAAGATGGCCGCTCCCGAGTCCCACAGGTTCATTGCCCAGCTCGTCAGCATCAGGAGGTCCACCGTTGGGGAAGTGCCGCTGCAGGTTGCCCACGCCATCAGCACAGTCCTGCTGCCACACCTCGTCACCCTGGGAGTGCTGCAGGACACCATTGCCAGCCTCGCCGCCCTGGGCTTTCCAAAGTTTGGGGTGATAGTTGATGCTACCCCCCTCACCATGCGAGCCCACCCGCACGGCCCACTCCTCCTTTCTGCCCCATCCAGCCCACCCACACCCTGAACCCAACCCAATAAAACACTCAACAACTGTGAACGTTGGTGAACTGATTTTATTTAAACAAACAAGGGGGTCGGAGAAGGCGGAGCTGGGGAGGCAGGAAGGGTCTAGTGGGGGCACAACTGGGGGCACTAAACCGTGAAGGAGATATGGGGTGGGGGTATGGGGACAACTGGGGGCATTAAACTGGGACAGGGAATTTGGCGTGCGGGTTTGGGGACAACTGGGGGGGCACATTAGGGGGAGCTACCCCTGGCGCATGGCCTGCAGCCCCACGGCCTTCTCCAAGGCCACCCTGGGTCCATGGGTGCTGGCTGCAAGGGACAGCTGTGTCCCTGGGAGCAGCAGGGTCAGTCTCCTGCTGGGGAGCAAGGTGTGCCCCAATGCACTGGACCACGGCGTGGATGTTTTCGAGCGCAGTTGCCTGGCCCTCCATTGCCACTGCCTGGTGCTCCACTGCTGCCACGATGCGGTCGTCAGCCTTGGCAGCATGCTGGAGCTGCCAGACAGCGGCATCCTGCTTGACGCGCCAGGCCTGGGATGACTTTTCAGCCTGCTGGCTGACCTGGAGCATGCTTGCCAGGATGTCATCCCGGGTCAGGCAGGCTCTCCTCCTGTGCCTGGTGGTCGGCAGTGGGCTCCCGGGAGAAGGCCAGCGGGTAGGCAGATGAGCTGCAGGGCAGAAGTGAGAACAGTAAAGTGTCAGCCTACTGGCCTTGGTGTGTATAGCCTGTGAGCTGCAAACCCCTGCCCTGACTGCCAGCAGGATTCCCAATCTGTGTGCTGTGTACACTGCACTCTGGAGGCACATGGCCTCACAGCCCACAGTAGTGAGCTGTCCTTGGCAGCATATGGCCTGGGCAGTCTCCTGAGGCCATGTGACAGCAGTGCTGGCTGCAGGCTTTCTGCCCTGCATGCTGCCACGTCTGCCTATTGCCGCTGCCATGTTGAGGGACCCCCATACTGCTTGGACATGGGACCCTGTCTCCACATGCCTCCCTGCCACCTACATCCATGGGAGAGCCTGTGCACCCCATCCCCCGGTCCCGAGCCCCACCATCCCAGGGCAATGCCCCCCTTGGGACCCATGCCCTGCACTCCTGGGCCTCCCTGCTGGGGGGGGGACACTCACCAACTGGGATGCCTGATGTTTGGCATGATGTCCCATGCAGGGCGACTGCCTCCTGCTCCTCTGGCTCATCTTCGGGGCTGGAGGTCTGGTGCTCCCCTTTGGGGATGAGCTCCAGGCTTCCGGGTGAAGCAGTACTGGGCCGGCTGCTCTCACCCACTTCAGTGGGCTCCTCACACTCTGAGGGTGCCCCCTCTGGCTGCGGGGATGTGGCAGTGGTGTGGGCCTCAGCAGAGTCCCTGAGGCAAGAAGGCAGGCCACTGGGATCCTGGCCCAGGAACGCGTCCAGCTCCTCAAAGAAGGGGCAGCTGGTGGCAGCTGCTGCCCTGTGGAGCTTCCTGGCATTCCTGGCCTGGGCATAGTCCTGGTGGAGCCCCTTGACTTTGGCGTGCACCTGCTCTGTGGTGCGCTCGAAGCCCTTCTGTGTCTGTGTAGACAACCACGTTCTGGTTGCGGGCCCAGAACCATGCCCTAATGTCCTCCCTGGACCAGATCCTGAGGATGGCGAGGGTCTCTTAATTGGTCCACACGGACCCCCGGCATTGGCCCTTTGCCCGAGTACCACTAGCCTCTGCCATGCTCGAGGTGCTCAGCCTAGCAGCACAAGGCATGAGACTGCAGGGCACTTCCTGGTCCCTGAGCACCCTGGCAGGAAGGTCAACTCATGCTGGATTCGAAATAGCCATTGTTTTGAAACTGTGTCCGAATGCTGTTGTTTCGAAACAACCGTTTCAAGACAATGGCTATTTTGAATGCAGGCGAGGTTTAGCAGTTTTGAAACAACACTCGTTATTTTGAAATGATGGAGTCCCATCATTTTGAAATAATGAAATGTTGTGTGGACATGGCAAGTTTTATTTCGAAACAATGGCTGTTGTTTCAAAATAAAACTCTCGTGTGGACATAGCCTTAGTTCCAGCATCCCTGCCTTTGTTTGGCTTGTAGTCTCTTTCCACACAGAAATCACATTGTCATTCTTGAAATAATCACCAAGGACCTGAAGTAGGCTCTCCATCTTCATTTTCTTCCCCAATTACTGGCCTTCTGCAACTACTGCTAAAATGACAGCAGCTGCAACTTCATACTTAGTGGAAACCTGCCACAGAATCTGGCCAGTTCCAATTATGTTTAATGTAAGCACAGACACCAAATCAAGAGCTTCATTCTGAAACAGCTCTGAACCTGACACTCACAGGGAGTTAATCTGCCTTAGGTATTTCTAAGGTGCACATAGGCATCAGCCACAGTCATGAAAAAAATAAACTTGGGAGGCTAACACATAGAATCATAGAATCATAGGGTTGGAAGGGACCCCACGAGG
>ML681963.1:135491316-135519172 GCA_007922195.1 Podocnemis expansa
ACCTGGCAGGCAGCATACCTCTCGAGAGATCTTGTCAGGGCGACAGAAGGGTGCCTCCGTCCCCCTCAGAAGTGAGTCCCCAACCACCACAACTCTACGTTTCCTCCTAGCTGTGGTGGCTGTGATCCTCCCAGCCTCGGGGGTGCATGGCCTCTCCTCTTCCACCTCCTTCACTGTCTCTAGCACCGCATAACGATTCTTCACCACAACAGAGGGTGGGTTTTGGGCAGGGGTGGAGCACTGCCTACCGCCAGAGGTAACCAGCTGCCAGTGTCCTCCCCCTGCCACAGGCTCCCCATCCAGCTCCAGTGTTGTGGCAGTAGTCTCTGGTACCTGGTCAGTGCCCTCCATCTTGCACTTCTCCTCGTGGATGCTGTCGAGGAACTTCTCCAGGGTGTGGATACTCCTAAGCCGAGACACCTCCTCCTGTAACTCTCCCACCTGCCTCCTGAGAGATTCCACCAGCAGGCACCTGTCACATCGATTCATCTCCCCAGCCTGATCGTTGGAGACAGGGAACTGCAGGCTGCAGTCCCTGCAAGTCCACACCAGGGTCTGGGTAGAGATATCTATGGTCAGGATGTCTGTCTGGCTACAGGCACAGGTAGAAGAGACAGGAGGGGTGCTGGGAACAGTGCGGCTCCTCTTCACCATCGTGGTTTCACAAACTCCCTCTCAAACTCCCCTGTTTGCTGTCCCCTGTTCGCAAGCTCCCTCTGGTCGCTCAGCCACTGGCTTTTAAAGCCTTCTCTGCCTAGGTCAGGCCTGGCCCCTTGTTAAACACACAGGGGAAGGCTGATCACAAGGCTGATTGAGGCTGGTGCACAAAGGTGATCAGGGAACAATGGTGCAAGCAGCCCCCACCCACAGTAAGAAACAACTAACAGAAGTCAGCTGTAAGGGAAAAGTCAAACAGACAAACACACACAGTTAGCAAACCCTCACCCAAGCACACTCTGTCCCTTGCTGCTTTCAGCTAGGGGATCGCCTTCACCTCCTTCTCGGGGCTTCACAAACTCCTTCCCTCTCAAACTCCCCTGTTTGCTGTCCCCTGTTCGCAAGCTCATGATGTGCTTTGGAAGCAGGTTCAAAGTTTCCCTGACTTTTCCCTAGGTTACTCACCATGTTTGTCTGCAGCACCACCTTCATAGATAGCAGACACTACTATTTTTCCAATTGAAGAATCAATACCTCCCTCTACTTCAAGATCTAATGGTCCATCCAAGTAAAGAAAAAGTTTTAGTTCAGAATTTGCTACAGACCACCAACACAATCAGTAGAGTCCTGTTAGTTTGACCTCAGCAGTATGCAAGGTCTTGGAGAAAATTTTGAAGGAGAAAGTACTTAAGGATATTGAGGAAAATGGTAACTGTGATAAAATACAACACGGCTTTACAAAAGGTAGATCATGCCAGACCAACCTGATCTCCTTTTTAGGGAAGATAACAGATTTTTTTGGATAAAGGGAATACGGTGGACCTAATTCACTTAGATTTCAGCAAGGCATTTGATACAGTTCCATACAGGCAATTATTAGTTAAATTGGGGAAGATGGGGATTAATATGAAAATAGAAAGGTGGATAAAGAACTGGTTAGAGGGGAGACTACAGAGGGTCATAGTGAAAGGTGAACTGTCTAGCTGGAAGGAGGTTACTAGTGGAGTTCCCCAAGGATCAGTCCTGGGACCCATCTTATTCAACCTTTTTGTTACTGACCTTGGCACAAAAAGTAGGAATGTGTTAATTAAGTTTGCAGATGACACCAGGCTGGGAGGTATTGCCAATACAGAGGAGGATCGGGATAGCATACAGAATGATTTGGATGACCTTGTAAAGTGAAGCATTAGAAATAGGATGAAATTCATAATGGGAAGTGCAAGGTCATGTACTTAGGGACAAATAACAGGATTTTTTCTTAGAAGTTGGGAATGCATCAGCTGGAAGTGATGGGGGAGGAGAAGGACCTGGGCATACTGTTTGATCACAGAAAGACAATGAGTAGCCAATGCGATGTGGCAGTGAAAAAAGCTAATGCGGTCCTAGGGTACATCAGAAGGGGTATTTCCAGTGGAGATAGGGAGGTGTCAGTACTGTTATATAAGGCGCTGGTGCGACCTCACTTGGAGTGTTGTGTACAGTTCTGGTCGCCCATGTTTAAGAAAGATGAAGTCAAACTGGAACAGGTGCAAAGAAGGGCTACAAGGATGATTAATGGAATGGAAAATCTTCCCTATGAGAGATGACTCAAAGAGCTTGGTTTGTTTAGTCTTCTCAAAAGAAACCTGAGGGGAGATATGATTGCTCTTTATAAATACATTAGAGGGATAAATACAAGAGAGGGAGAGCAATTATTTGAATACAGCACCGATGTGGACACAAGAACAAATGGATACAAACTGTCCTTCAGAAAATTTAGGTTTGAAATTAGACACAGATTCCAAACCATCAGAGGAATAAAGTTCTGGAATAGTCTACCAAGGGAAATGGTGGGGGCAAAAACCTTAGGTGCCTTCAAAACCGAGCTTGATAAATTTATGGAGGGAATGATATGATGGACAGTGTAGCTTGGCCATTGTCTGTCTTTTACTAGTGGTGAGGGGTATGGTAGGGACGTGGGAAGGGCCATTTGATTGAGTGGGTTCTGAGTTATTAAAGAGAAGTTCTTCTTGACTGGCTATTGTGGACTTGCCCTCATCCTCAGGGTTTAACTGATCATCATATTTGAGGTTGGGAAGGAATTTTCCCCCGGGGCAGATTGGCGTGGGCACTGGGTTTGTTTTGCCTTCCTCTGTAGCATTGGGCATGGCTCACTTGCTGGTTGATTCTCTATGTTAAAGTCTTTACATCATGATTTGAGGACTTTAATAGCTCAGTTATGGGTTTAAGGTTCATTGTAGGAGTGGGTGGGTGAGGTTTTGTGGCCTACAGTGTGCAGGAGGTCAGACTAGATGATCATATTGGTCCCATCTGACCTTAGAGACTATGAGATCTTTCCATCCTTACAGTAAATAGGACTAGACACATAATAGTGACAGGATCAAGTCTTTGGTGTGGTCAGTGATAGTGTCAGTAACCAATGTTTTAAAACAGTGATGAGCGATTTTGAGTGGGAAATTTCAAACGTGTAGAGAAGGCCTCATTTTCAGCTTCTTCTGAAAGTTAGATCTCTTTAATGTGTCACAAATTAGCCACCCAAAAACTGAGGCACCTGAAGTCATTAATCATTAAACTTGGCTTCAATCAAACAAGTTCATAAAAGGTAATAGACATAATTCTTCTATTTTATTTCAATTAAAGAGGTCAAGAATGACCACGGTTTAGCTGAAATGGCCAAATAACAGCAATAAAATCAAATAATGTCATGTTATTGAAATAAAAATGTATGTATAATTCATTATAATTTGAACAAACTTTTAAAAAAGAGGACAATCAGAAAGAAAAATATTTTGTCTCCTTAGAGTGTTTGAATAGTGCAATACACGCAGATTGACTTAGAATGTGAAGTTACAACTAAATCACTTCACAATTATTTTTGTTAGCATCAAAATACTGTAGGGTTTATATATACATATATATTATATATATATATATATACACACATAGACACCGTTTTTGAAGTGGGAAGGAGAGATAGGTGTAGGAAGATGCATTTCTGAACTGATTCATCAATTTTATAGTACTCCAACCCCACTACTATCTAAGATCTTATAATTCCATTGTCTAGATGTTACCATTAAATACCTACTGGATTTTTAAAAGAGTTAAGGAAACTAATGGGTTCCCTTAATAGCAATTTGTCTGATGTGAACCATGAAGTGGGACACAGAAGAAATGAGCCAGGAAGGGGAGAGTGGCTTGATGAATTTGAGTTTTCAACTTATTTATAGCCCTGAATCAATAAAGTAGGGCTATAAGCATGTGCCTAACCATAAGCAGCAGAGTAGTTCTGAGTCAGTGGAACTACTCATGCTTAAAATTGTGCACATACACAAATATCTTATTGAACTGGGTCTATGCTTTTAATTAGCCGTGGATTAAAAGTTTCAGTAACATCTAAGTGACTTACATGGCAAATTCACTGTTGTCAGTTCTATCTTCCAGGTTCAATTGAGCTTTCTGTGAAAACTTGCACAATTGAGCTGGTAGTCAATGTTGTAGATCCACCCCCACAAGACGAGTAATGCTGAGTTGACAGGATGATATTTCTCTTCGACAGTGCAGTAGAGCTACAGACGTAAATGGACATTAGAAAGTTGAAGGCATGTACACAAATTACTTTACGTAGCTTGCGTATCTCCCTTTGACTGCTGCTGAAAATGGTGGCAAGTGTAGACCAGCCCTTGGAAATCGAAGTCTCATTTTTGAAAGTCAGATTTAGGTTCCTTGATCACTTACCTACTTTTGAAAATGTTATCCTGGATGTTAGCGTGAGGAAACTAGAAAGTAGTCAATACTGATTCCAACGTGCCATTTATATACACTGTCCATTTTGTGTGCCACACAACTCTGGTTTTATCATCTGTTTCACAGTCCCCATTGCTAAGGGTGCTACTTTGTGACCACATTAACTTTAGCTCTTTTCACTCAAGTGCCCTCAGTTCATAATGGTTTTGTGACAGTGGGCTAGGGAAACATACCATCTCTGCCTCTAAAATGACACTTGACTGGCACCTGGATTAGTTCCAAGGCTTGATTTTGTAAGGTGTTGGGCAGCAAGTATGTGTTAAGCACCCTCAGCACTAGGCAGACCTCGGCCCTCAAAGACTGAGGAGTTAGTTTAGAATAGAATCATAGGGTTGGAAGGGACATCATGAGATCATCTAGTCCAACCCCCTGGGGTTTGAACTCAGGACCTTCTGCACATAAAGCAGATATGCTAGCCACTGTATGAGCAATGTTCCCTCTAAGCCAGTGATGCAGCTGAGCAACTTATGGATGCAGCTGAGCAAGTTCCTGGGCCCTGGTCAGGCCCCTGAGCCACTGCCTGTCGGCTCCCCAAGTGCATCCATAACTTGATGTTGCATCACCAACTTGGAGAGGGAACATCGTATAGATTTTCTGATTGAGATGCCTCTTCAAATAGTTAATCTTCCATGAACTCCATGTCTTTCCTTTAGCAAAATCACACCTTGTCTTGGCTTCTGCACATGACAAGCATAATATGCCATAGTCCTCAGAGTAAGAAAATAGCTGACCCAATTTGACATGCTGCACCTCTCCAGATTCCATAGTCTCAGTTGCAATTAATTCATTTAGCCATGTCATCTTAAAACTTCCAATACTTTTATATTTCTTGCAATCACTGCAATTGTCTTCCACCACACTGTTGGCTGTATGCTTTGTCATTTTGTGTTATGAATTTGTGAAGCTGCTTGTGGGACAGCTTCTGATTTTTTGTTGTTGTCTGTAATCTCAGCTCACCTTTAGAAGATGGGAAACTATATAAGCAAATATGTGAGCAATTACACAGATAAGAGCTGATGATCACCAATAGCCAAGAATCTATATATATATATATATATTTTTTTTTTTTACAGATTCCTAATGAATGTGCCAATTCTGACTAGATCTCACTCACTGAGCTAAATGAAGTCACCCTGATTTAGGCCTATATATTACTTGAGTTGATGTTAATTAAGGTCAATGACAGTTTTTCCACTTTACTTAAAAAGTTAGATCAGGCTGCCTTCTCTTTCTGCTACAGTCCCCATCTACCAGTTTTGTGCTGTTCTTGACTGCAAGCTTTGAACTTTCCTTTGCCAGCTTCCAACTGAAAACAGAGCTGTGCTAAAAATACATGGAGGGGACACCTCCTCCTAAAGCCATTGTTTATGGCACTTGGTAAAGATATCAAAAGGGGAGGACATGCAGTTTGCCTATAATGTATTGTCAGGGCCATTCACTTAAATGTGAGCACAGGTGGGGTGTGCCTCTTGGATACCACAGAGCCAAGCATGTGTGAATACCTAGTATAGTAAGCCATTGAGAGATCCTGGGATGGAAAGTGCTGTAAAAGTGCTGTGTGTTAATAAAGTAACATAAGGCTCTATACAGTTTTCTGTGTTTATTCTGAATCTTGGGTGGAATTTGTGTGTTGTGTTTACCTATCCCACTGTTTCCCAACCAATGTGCCACAGCGCACAGGTGTGCCACAGAGTTTTTTGAAAAACTACTCAAAGAGCTCTGCATTGGCTCATGAAAATATTTGGCTTCATTTGGAAACTACATGGCAGTGTGCGTCAAATGAATTAAAGGTAGCAAGGAGTGCCACTGCAATGGCAGAGAAAACATTGCGAATCACTGACATGTGGCAGCAATGACTTGAAAAGGAAACAATATGTTTCCTTACACATCAACACTCCCCTCCCCACTGCGTGGCATGAGTTTACCCCCTCTTCTAATCTGCCCCCAGCCCCAGAGCCCCCACACCGGATCCTCCACTCACCCACCTCCGCTCCCCGCCAGCCCTGATCGCCTGGCTTTTCCGCTCCCCGCCAGCACCTATCGCCCGGCTTTTCCGCTCCCTGCCAGCCCCGACCGCCTGGCTCTTCCACTCCCCGCCAGCCCTGATCCTCTGCTTCCTGCCAGCCCCGATCGCCCAGCTCTTCCGCTCCCCGCCAGCCCGGATTCTCCGCTCCCCGCCAGCCCCGACCGCCCTGCTCTTCCACTCCCTGCCAGCCCCGACCGCCTGGGTCTTCCACTCCCCGCCAGCCCTGATCTTCTGCTCCCTGCCAGCCCCGATCTCCCGGCTCTTCCGCTTCCCGCCAGCCCCGATACTCCGCTCCCCGCCAGCCCCGATCGCCCGGCTCTTCCGCTCCCTGCCAGCCCTGATCCTCTGCTTCCTGCCAGCCCCGATCGCCCGGCTCTTCCGCTCCCCTCCAGCCCCGATCCTCCACTCCCCACCAGCCCCAATCCCCCGGCTCCTCCGCTTCTGCTCCCTTCCAGCCCCTCCCGAGGCTTCCTGGCACCCAGGAGAAATGCTTCTGGGGCCAGGCATGGCTTGTGGCTGCTGGACCTGCGCTGGGGTCAGCGCTTGCTGTGCCAGTGAGCGGCAGAAGCTGTGCTACTGCTCACTGGCGCAGCTTAAAGGGAACACTGTGTAGGAGTACTTTGGCTGATCTGTACTGGACTTTGTATCATGTAACCCCATGATTCCTAGTGGTCTGGGAACACAGCACATAGTGCTGTATAGGGGGTCATGGGGCATTTGGCAGGCAGATATAGAAACAGTGAGGAGGGCTAGCGGAGTGGAGAATCAGCTCAGTGGTGCTGGAGGAGGCTGAAGTGGGGAAGCACAGTATGTCCCAACCTTATGCATTCATTGTGGTTTATCAGAAGGGAGTCCCAATGTTGTGACATACAGAATGTTCACTGAGGGTAGACAATAATGATGTAATCATGTACCCATGTACTCCGAAGAATTAGGAGCCCAGCAGATACACAAAATATTTCAACTCTGTTACAAGGGGTACCTTTTTGATATGTAACAGCCGTACATCTTTTCCCATAATCTGATCTGCTGAAAACTATCAAAAGACACATTAGTGAGTCATTTCTACTTTTAAAAAGCAGCTGCATGAAATAATTCAGGTGAAATATGTAGTTCACAAGGGAAGGTGTGCACCTTTTCTTAATCAGAGCTATGGGAAGAAAAGAATGCTGGTCCATTAAGGACCATCTGCTTCCCTAGCAGAACTACCTGTGGTCTCCGAGGGAACTCTTCAGGGATATCACAAATCAAAAGGAAATGAGACATCATTTAATCTTCATTAGTTAATAATATCATTTAATCCCCACATCATTTAATCTTCACCTGTGTGGCATATTTAAATCTTCTCCTTACCATTGTATAGGGGTCAAAATCTTCCACGTACTTCTGGAAACCCTGAAAATAAATAAATGTTTAATTATATGTAGGTCACAAACACTCAAAACCCCACCAAATTTACCAGTAAGAAAACACACAGGTCTCTAAACTACAAAAGATGGCCAGAAGGTAACATGGAGAAAGACATACAGGTAGTTGATGTTCCTCCTGACAGTCCAAGATACTTAAAAGTCTTATTACAGAGTGTTAGAAAGACAAGGGAAGTGAGGGAATATTTTTTTATTGGACCAAATTCTATTGGTGAGAGAGACACGCACACTTCTGAGCTACACAGAGCTCTTCTTCAGATCTAGAAAAGATGTTGAGTGTAAAATACAAGATAGCATAGATAATTTAGCATAGTTAGCATATAGTCTAAGGGACAATTCCAGATGAAGTGGCCATTAACACTCCTGTAGTCATAGGACAAAAAGGGGGGTTAGTGGGTTGCAGATTATATGGTTACACCCATAAATCCAAGGTCTTGATTAAGACTATGATTTTCAATGTCTAGCAAAGTTATGATTTTAAGCTCCCAAGCTTGTCTTTTGTAAGCACTGTGCAGATCTCTTCTGATGAGGAGTGATGGGTCAGAGATTGCTTTGTGAAATGTGTTCACTCACATGCAATAAGGTGTTTTTGTTTTTTTATCATCTTCCTTTAAGAGTTCATTCAAGAACATAGTGATTATCTGTTTTCACCTATACAGCTATTGTGTGATTTCGTGCCCTGGATGAGGTATGCTACATATTGTGATAGGCACTGTGTGGGAGTTGGTGAGTTTACAGGACACATTCTGATACATGATGAAGACAGTGGGCATTATAGTGGGATCACCAATCCCTCAGCAATTTGATCCTATATGGTCAACATCATGAGCCCATTTCTGCCTCCCTTGCTTACAGAGTAGTATCCAGGATGTGACTACACACAGAACAAGGTATTGCTTGGCACGATTAATGGTGGCAGAATCTGGTTCTTTGTTATGAGTAACAATGATTCACTGCGTATGGGGGCTGCTCTCACTGGAATCTCTACAACTATTAATGTTTGCCCCACAATGGAAATAAATGTTTCATAATTTTTTTTCTTTCATCATACATTGGTGGGGATGGTGTTAAAACAAAAAGGGGGATGTTGCAAGACTATGCATGGGTATGATTCCAGGTTTGTTGTTGTATGTGGTAGTGGACTGAGAATTATATTGAAATAAGTTTATTTTAAATTTTTAGGGGATCCTCTGCCTTTTTTCCCCCTCCTATCAGACCCAAGTCCATTACCTTAAGTACAATATCAGTGGGCAGGGAACATGATTAACTATTATTCCTGAAAAAAGGGGTGATCTGCAGGTTCTGGATCAGAAACTGCTGCATGGCCAGCTGGTTTTTTTGTCATGATCTAATCTCAAGATTAGAAATATCCATTGAGATATACTGGGACTTGTTAGGTGAGTAGCACATAAAGAATTTGAGGTTTATGAAAGTTGTGTCTTAATGCTGTGTGGAAGGGGAGTGGGTGGTATTATATTAATGATTTCTGAAGGGCCTCACTTGTGCAACCAGCTACAGCAGCAACAATGTATCTGGGGCCACACTAAACCACCATCATTGGGGGCCATGAAGACTTGGGGGCAGACATAAAATTTAAAAAAAGGGACGCTAGGCTCATGCCAGGTGTCCTGTGCGTAATATCAGTCTCATTAGTTTGGCTCGGCTCTCCATTCAACATCAAATACAGTTTCTGTTTTACCAAACATAGGTAGCAGAGTCTCTTGGCTATCCCAATGTCTAGCTGAAAGAGAGGTTTCTCCACCTTTTGTTAATAAGAGGAATCCTGTGTTGTGCCCTTTGTCTTCTTGACTGCTCAGAAATGACCAAGCTGAAGCAGTCACTAAATGTGATTTTGTCCACCCGAGCCTCTCAAAGCTATTGTGGTCTCTCTTCTGGGGCATGGATCTCCCCAGAATCATACATCCCCTTTAACCCCCAGCGTGAGTTACTGCCAGATACTGAGCTCATGGCTGCATCTAAGGAATATTCCAGACTGAGCTAGTGCAGAGTGCAGCCGGCCACTTCTCTGGCAGAGTTTTTCACTCAAAGCCCATGGCATTGGTATGTCTTACTCTCCAATTCCAAGCAACTGAGTGCATTCATTTTGATCCATTGAAACCCTTAGGGCTTAGCTACTGGCTTTCCTAGATACTACCTGTCTCATGTTCCCTCTTGTCAGTGAAACTTAGCAGAGGTGCTAAAGTGCAAAGTACCAAGATTCAAAAGCTTGGAAGCTGGGGGAATGGTGTTTTCAGGGGTGTGCGCTTAGCTCTAACCCTTCAGCACACATAGACAGGCCTGTCCATTATAAGAAGCTTTTCTCTGACCAGTTTATGTGTTGGAGTTTAAGACCCCTTTTGATGAAAACAAAATGGGGAAGTCTTGCTAAATCTTTTATTACTGATTAACACGCTCAATCAGTGGTAAGTATGTTTAGTTGAAATCTTACGATAAAATCCTGGCCCCACTGAAGTTAATGTCAGATTTGCCATAGACTTCAATGGAGCTAGCAGTTCACCCTTAAAATTGTATTAATGCACTTGGAGAAGAGGAGAAGATGTTAGATACTAGATAAAGGATGTTCATAATATTAATTTAATTATTATTATGTAGATCTATTTTACAATGTAAATGGAAACTAAACTGATCCAGGTGAACAACTGATTTCAAATAGTTGATTTATTATCTGATTTTAGGAGGCAAGGCTGGTTTAGGAACCACAGTGTTGAAGCAAACACTGTGGAGTAAGGAGCACTAATTGAGAAGAATGACTGATACGTTATACAACCTAGATCAAGTCACCTGACCTTCCATAGTCACTGGTTAACCTCATGAAAAACAAACGTTGCCTCTTAAGAAAATTTTCCCAGGAAAATATATTTTAAACATCAGCATAAATAAAACCAAATAAAATACCTTCAAACAAAAAAGAGAACACAATCTGGATCTAACAAGCACATATATGCCATACGCTCTTTGAAATAAAGTAAAGCTTTGTAGGAAAAACGGCACCACAGTCACTCTCAATGTATTTAGCATCCTGAACATTGCACATTCAGCTAGGGGCTGTTTCAGTCAAATGGCAAAACCAGATGAAAAGAAGCCACAGGCCCAATCCCTCCCTCCCATTATAGGAATTTTTCTGCAGAAAAACTAACTACTTCTCACAAGACTAGAAGATAGAGTAAGTAAAGAATGGAGTTTTTGGGGCTTTGGCAATTACAAGGGGGGGAGTTTGTTTTAGGTCAAACTGAAATTGATATTTAAAAAAAATATTAGGTGAACTGCAAAGTCGAGGGCGCTTCAAGTCAAAATCAAATGTTCCATTCAAAAAGCAATTGTTTCAATAGCAGGCTTTTTGACCAAAAAAAAAAAAAAAGAGAGAAAGAAAAGGAGGAGCAGAGTCACAGAATTGCTGGTTGAGGAGAAGGAGGTCACGTGCCTTCCTTATATGCTTTAATCCAGTGATTAGGGCACTCACCTGGGATGCAAGACACCTGGGTTCAGTTCTCCCCCTAACACCTGAGGTGGAAAAGAGATTTCATTTTGGATCTGCCCCACTGGAGGAGAGTGCCTTCACCCCAGGGCTATGGGATAGTTTGGTCTGCACTTTCTCAGTCTCTAAAGCTGTTCCACTTTTTAGAAAGAATTAATTGGACATGGAATTGAAACTTGGGCCCTCCACTTCCTAGGTGAATCCCTTAACTACCAGGGTATACACTCATTCATAGTGGCAATTTATAATCATTCATTCCCACCACTCAGGTTTCTGATTTTCATCCTCCCACTTCCTTTCATCAAAATGTCTAAAAACCAAAATGAAAAATTTTGTTCCAACATTAACAAAACATTTAGACTTTTTCAGTTCAGGCAAAAGTATTATGCAAACTCAACACAAATTTCAAATAGTTTTGGTCAACCCAAAACAGCGTTTTTGGGCAAATAAGCAAGACGTCTGAAACATGTTGCCCAGCTCTACTGGATAGTTGGTGGTCAAAGTCTGTTCACTAAACCTGAAGTCCCACTGTGGTTTCATGGAATTGAACACATGCAACTGTGAAGAGATTTTGTCTCCAGAATGGCTATGTATTCAGTAGCCTAAACAGCCATTTGCACAAACTTCTAGAGAAAAAACATAAGGCTAAAATTTTAAAAGGGCCTAAGTCAATGGAAGTAGACCACTGAAATCCCATCCTAAATAATTAGCAGCAACCAACCATTTTTAAAAAACAACAAATAACCTCCCTAAAACACCATTACAATCAGGGAGAACTAAAATTAAGCAAAAATAAATGAGCAGGTTTTCTGTATAAACTAATGTTATACAAGCAGATCATTGTATCATTCAATATTAATCTGTCTCAGAATCTGATTTTTGTTATCGCAGACCAATCCAGTTTTCCTTACTCATTCAAAACTGATGACAATGGAGTGAGGCAGTGTTCAAATAATGTAGGAAAGGACTCTCTGGTCTTGATGCTGTAAGTGGATTTTTACAAGTTAGGGTGACCAACTGTCCCATAAATCATGGAACAATTCCACAACTGGAACTTTATCTCACAATGATTACACAATGTCCTCCAAAATATGGATCATGCATGGGGAAGAGAGGGCTGCCCAACTGGGCTGCTCCACTCTGCATCAGGCTCCAGAGGAACTCATGGCTGGTTAGTGGGTGAGCATGGGAGATGGGGAGGGGGCATGGAAAGGCCAGGGCCTTGGGCGCATGGGCTGGGAGCTAGCCTCTCTGAAGTGCATGTGCTACTCATGGCCAGGCCTCATAGTAAACATTGGCACTAGCTGGGGCAAGCAATCACATGAGTTTATTTGTTATATGCTATATGTGCACATTGCATAAACATACAGAATACCTTGTTACAGTCAGGTTTTTGGGCTTAATGTTAAACAAAGTCTTTGGATCTTCCAAGAACAAAAAAGAGATTGTGTTTCACTATTAAGACTGGGAAAGAGCAGACTCCGGAGATGTCTGTGACTGTGTCAGATTATCAGAAAGCAGAACATGACTTGTACCACAGAGCTTTTACAGTTACACATGGAATGAAGATGGATGTAAAGCAGCATTGCACATGCGAGTTCCACATAAAAGAAGTGTGTTACAAAGACAGAAGAACAAATTGATGCCCAGTTCCTTTGTGAGGCCAAAGCACAGCAATGTGGACAAAGTAACTGCTGCAGAGGTGACAGATACCAACTACATAATACATTGTGGACATGCCTATTGATTGTGGAATGAAACTATACATGTGGTTGTACAAAATGTATTACAATTATTACAGGTGTCCTTGCTCCAGCCTCTGTTGAAAAGTGTTCAGATGATTTAGATATCAAAATGATTGAGACAGTGAGGGACTCAAAACTTGGTATGAGGTCATTCTTTTCTGTTACTTCAGATGCCTCAAACCATGGCAATAAAAAGCTGTTTCCCTTCACATGCCAATTTGGGACATCTGTGCACCAGGTTGTGAATAAACGCACGCTTAAATTCGACCTAATAAACATTAGGTCAAATTTAAAAACAGAGCTGTTTACACAGCACTTGGGTGATTCAACCTAAGGCTTCCCTTAGGTCGAATCCAAGAGAGGGCCCTTCGAAGTTATAAAACCTCCTGTAACTTCGAAGGGATCGTCAATTTGAACACTAAAGTTCAAATTGATGCTGTGTAGACATGTGAATTCGAACTAAAGTTAGAATGAATTCATAGGTTTGACCTTCTTCCCAGGGTGCATAGCACCCTGGAAGGAAGACCAGCGCCAGCCCAGTGCAGGGCTGTCAAACCCCGCTGCGGGCGGGGAGCAAAGACAGCCTCGCAGGGGGTCTGTCGAACCGTGCTGGCAGCAGGGAGCAGAGGCAGCCCCACGGGTAGGTGGGGGGGCTGTCAAACCACACAGGCAGCAGGGAGCAGAGGCCCCCCCCCCGGGGGGGGGGGGGGGGGCGGCGGTTTTCCGCCCCACCCCCGGCGGCCTCTGTTCCCCGCTGCCAGCGGGGTTTGACAGCCTCCCCCCCCCCCCGCGGGCCTGTCTTTGCTCTCTATCAGCAGTGGGGTTTGACAGCCCAACGTGGGGCTGACAGAGCAAGGAGTGGGGGAAGGTTTCCCCCAGCCCCCATAGCGGAGTAGGGGAGAAAGGATTCCCCCAGCCAGACTCTGACAGCACAGGGTTGTGTGAATCCTTTCTCCCTTGCCCTCACTGGGCTGTGTGTGCAAGGTGCCCTGGCTCTACAGAGCTCTGCCAGGGGACAACATCCCATGCCAGGCTCCCGTCTTCTGAGCCACAGCTGGGGGAAGTGTCCCCTGCCTGTAGAGTTTTAAGGGAAATTATAATCCAATAAGGAGGACAGCATATTCAGAGCTGTAATAGAAGTCTTTATTGAAAGAGAACTGAGAGAGAGAGAGGAGACAGACAGGTTTTCCTAGCACCTAAACAACTCTCCCATTTATCACTATGACAACCCCAATGACCCTAGTTGGTCCAAAATACCACATATTCCTCCCCCTCTAATGAACACCACCCCCAGAATAAAGCCCTCCCCCCCAGAAAGAATAAGAACTAAACTAGGAGATGAGGGTAGACTGCCACATCTCCGGCGAACCCCCGGGGAATTATTCTGCCCCATGAACAGGGGGTCACCACTACCTATAGATCAAGCCGATTAGGAGGCCTTCTGTCGCGAGGTGGATTACGGCGAACTTCTGGTGTGCCCACCCCACAAGGTGGTATTGGTGGTGGTGGGATCACAGGTACTGGGGAAGTAGCTGGAACCGGAGAGGATGTTGTGTCCGGTTGGTCCAGGGAGGCTGAAGGCGTTGAAGGGGTGGCTGGAGAAATAGTAGTTTCATGCTCTGATGTTGTATCATCAGTAAGGGTGAAGTCAGATATGTCTGCTGGAGATGCATCTTCTGGGTGGATGTGATGGAGAAGCAGTTGATCTAAATGCCGTCGCTAAACTAGGCCACTCGCTGTCTGGACAGAGTAGGAAACAGGTCCTGTCTGGGCAATGACCGTTGCTGGGACCCATTTAGCTCCTGAAGCATAGTTTCGTGCAAGAACTGGCTGTCCAATACTGAAGGTGTGGCCCTTTGTGCTTGGTGAATGTCTGCTGACCTGGTCCTGCTGTTGGCGTTGAACCACTTGCCGTGTGTCTCATGGTTTCAACAAATCAAAGCAAGAGCGCAACTGCCGTCCCATCATAAGAAAAGCTGGAGACGCCTTAGTTGTAGCCTGTGGAGTGTTTCTGTAGGACGACAAGAAGTTGTCCAGACGCTTATGAAGAGGTGAATGTCTCTTTGCCGATTTTAGAGCTTGCTTCATAGTCTGTACAAACCTTTCAGCAAGTCCATTGGTGGAAGGATGATACGATGCTGACCTGATGTGATGTATTTCATTGGCCTTCATAAAAGTTTCAAAATCCTGAGAAATGAACTGTGGTCCATTGTCACTCACCAGCTCTTCTGGAAGACCGTAATGACTAAAAACGCCACACAGGGTCTGAATAGTGGCTTCTGTAGTAGTGGACTGCATTACCGAGACTTCTGGCCATTTTGAATGGGCATCCACAACAATTAAAAACATACATCCTTCCAATGGGCCAGTAAAATCAACATGGATACGTTGCCATGGCCTTTCGGGCCAATCCCATGGGTGAAGAGGTGCCAACTGAGGTGGGTTCCGAATGCTCTGGCATAAGGTACAAGCTCTAGCCGTTTCTTCAATGGCCTTGTCTAAGCCCAGCCACCAGAAATAGCTCCATGCAATTTCTTTCATGCGCACTACGCTGCAGTGACTTGAATGGAGCTGTTCCAACAAACGTGGTCTTAATGAAGGTGGGATAATGACACACATACCCCACAACAAACACCCGGATTGGGTCGATAACTCTGTCCTCCTAGACACATAGGGGCGGAGGTCAGGAGAGACTTGAGAGTCAGGTAAGAACACTCCATGCATCACGAAATCCATAACTCGTGAGAGTACTGGGTCAACCCGTGTTGCTTTCTTCTCTTGAGAAGCCATGACAGGTGTGTTTTCCACCTGTTCAAAGTAACAGATTCCTTCCTGGCCCAGATCCTGATGGTGTGCCAGTAAGGGTAGCCTTGAAAGGCCATCAGCATTGCAATGCAAAGAGGATTGCCTGTATTTGATTTCATATGTGTATCCAGAAAGTATCAATGCCCATTGTTGCATCTGACTAGCAGCCAAATGTGGGATGCCTGTGTTTGGCCCCAAAATTGATGTCAGGGGTCGATGGTCAATCAGGAGTGTGAACTTCTTTCCCCACAGGTACTGGTGAAATTTCTGAATGCCAAAAACAATGCCCAGTGCTTCGCGTTCAATTTGGGCATAGTTAGTTTCTGCCTTAGTCAAGGAGTTTGAAGCAAAAGCAATCGGCCTCTCTTCACCAGAAGGGATAATATGTGACAATACAGCCCCAGCTGCATAAGGGGAGGCATCACAAGCCAACTGTAGGGGCAAGGATGGGTCAAAATGTGTCAGAACCTTAGAGTTTATCAGTGAGCGTTTAGCTTCATTAAATGCAACATCACAGGCTTCAGTCCAGTTCCAGGCCTTTTTCGGCCCCAGAAGCTCATGTAGGGGTTTCAGGAGTGTCACTAATTGTGGAATAAACTTGCCATAGTAGTTTAATAAGCCTAAAAAAAGAGTGAAGTTGGCTTACATTCTGAGGTAGAGGAGCATCCACAATAGCCTTAACCTTGGCTGGAGATGCATGGAGACCACCAGCATCAATTGTATGTCCTAAATATTCAACTGAGGGCTGGAAAAACTTACATTTGTCTCTGTGACGATGTAGACCATACTCTTCCAGTCTTTGCAGAGTAGCTTCCAAGTTCGTAAGGTGTTCCTCCTCATTTATGCCCGTGACCAGGATGTCATCCAGATAGCACTGTATTCCTGATAAAGCACTCAAAATCTGATCCATTGCCCTTTGGAACAAAGCTGGGGCTGAAGTAATGCCAAAAGGTAAACGACAGTATCTGTACAACCACTTATGTGTGATGATCGTCAACAATTCTTGAGATTCTTCTTCAAAATGCATCTGTAAGTACGCTTGACTCAAATCAATCTTGCTAAACTTTTGTCCTCCAGCCAAACCTGCAAAGATGTCCTCAATGCGGGGAAGAGGATATTGTTCTGCACATAACACTGGGTTGACAGTGACCTTGAAATCTCCACAAATCTGAATGGAGCCATCCTTCTTCACTATTTGGACAATGGGTGTCGCCCACTGGCTGTGAGTAACTGGCACCAAGACTCCCTCTTTGACAAACTGCTCCAGGTTTTCTTCCACCTTGGGTCTGATGGCAAATGGCACCATCCTGGCCTTCAAACATTTTGGTTGGCAATCAGGCTTTATATTTAATTTCACAGTGATTCCCTTCATACTGCCTAAGTCTGCACCGAAAACAGCAGCATGTTTCATTAGTACCGCTGCTAGATTCATTTCTTCTTTAGTCAATTGAGGCACTTGTGACCAATCGAGTTGGATTTTCCTGATCCAAGATCTTCCCATTAGGGCTGGGTAATTCCCCTTTACCACAGACAGTGGTAGCTTTGTGGTCTGTCCATTGAGTTCTACTTTCACATCAATAGTACCCAACAGGGGAACAGTCTCTCCAGTATATGTCTTCAAAACGACTACTGTCGGCTTAAGTGGCAGATGACTAAAGTCCTTCTGATACACAATGTTAGAAACTAATGAAACTACTGCGCCAGTGTCCAGTTCCATACGTATAGGTTTGCCTTCCAACACAGATGTTACCCAGGATTTAGGTGGGCCAGCTGTTATAGACAAAACCTGGAGGGAATCTTCAGCTTCCAATTGGGTGTCACTATGATCACCTGTATGCTGCTCTATTGCATGGAGAATTTCCCTCTTAGTCCGCCAAACCAACGGCCCATTTTTCTCAGGTCCGCCTCTTCCGTTTGGCTCACCCTTCCTTTGTTTGCAGGCACGTTCAATGTGCCCTCTCTTACCACATTGTCAACACAGTAGTTCTTTAAAGCGGCACTCAGATGCGAGGTGGTCCTGCTTCCCACACCGGTAACATTCTTGTCTCCCCGGTGCCGTGGGGGCAGGTTGTAGGGATACTTTACGGACACTGACCCCGATCTGTTACATGTCTTAGGTGACGCGTTCCATGGAGACTGCAATTTCCACAGCCTTCTGCAAGGTGAGTTGACCTTCAGTCAATAGGCATTTTCGTGTTGATTCACTGTGCAAGCCACGCACCAGCCTGTCACACAGCATTTCCTCTAACATGTTCTTGAAGTCACAGTGTGCTGCCATCTTCCGCAGAGCTGCTACAAATTGTACAACTGATTCACCTTCCTCTTGGTTCCTTTGGTAGAACCTATACCTCTCGGCAGTTACTAGTGGCTTTGGGGAAAAATGTGCTCCCAGAACTTCCACTAGGTCCCCGTAAGGTTTCTGCTCTGGCTTCTCCAGATAAAGCAAATCACATAGCGAATTATAAGTCTTAACTCCAGTGACCGTTAGAAAAACTGGTACCTTCTTCTCATCAGTTATGTTGTTTGCTATTACAAAATTTTGAAATCTGGCTGTATATGTCTGCCAGGAAGCTGCCGAATGATCATATGCTTCAAAGGTTGTAGTAAGTAAAGCCATGATGCCCTCTTGTGGTTATTGTTTGTCTCTTCTCTTAACAGCAGGCAGATCAGCTTTCAGAATAGCCAGCCAGCCTTATCTCTTCCTTGTGCTTAACAACAGGCAGATCAGCTTTCAGAATAGCCAGCTAGCCCTTAGGCAAACAGATCAGCTTTCACAGCTACAACCCAACCCCCATGCAAGCAGTAAAATAAAGTTTTGCTTCTTACATTGTATTCTGGTTTTCCAGAGTTGCCATGGTTGTTGAGGATAGCCACTCCATCACAAATCCCATCCCCTGTCGCCAGACGTAGAGTTTTAAGGGAGATTATAATCCAATAAGGCGGACAGCATATTCAGAGCTGTAATAGAAGTTTTTATTGAAAGAGAACTGAGAGAGAGAAAGAGGAGACAGACAGGTTTTCCTAGCACCTAAGCGACTCTCCCATTTATCACTATGGCAACCCCAATGACCCTAGGTAGTCCAAAACACCACACTGCCCAGCTCTGGCCACAGGGCGCCTAGAGCTGTGCAGGGGATGCTTTTCCCTCTGCTGGGCTGCAGGGGCTGGAGCCTGGCAGGGGACTGGGTGGCAACATGGCCCTGCCAGGGGGCCATGTTGCCACACCTCCCACGATGCCCCTCTTCTAATTCGAACTAGCAAGTCCTGTCTATGGACATGCTAGTTTGAATAGGTTTTCCTACTCTGGACATGTTAGTTCGAATTCCAACTAATCATAATTAGTTCGACTTGATTAGTTTGAATTAAGTAAATTCGAACTAACTGTCTAAATGTAGACATACCCCTAAATTTCTATGATGGTCACAGAGACAGCTGAGGTCATAGTCACTCAGGTTACTGCAAGGCTGCAGAAACATGGCCTGGATTTAGACAAGTTCTCCACCTACACAGCTGACAATGCTAGTATAAATTTTGGGAAACAACTCTTTCCTGAAAAGCTCAGAGAATAGCAGCATCACAACAGTGCATTGTGCTTAGGATTGCATCAAAGTGCCACACACATATTACACAACTGTATGATCCCTGCAGCTGATAAACTTAGAATGGATATTGACAGCACAGTAATGAAAATTTACTTAGCCATTTATCATCCAAATGCATCAACCAACTGAGAAGTATGTTTGATTTTGTGATGGAGGAATACAAGACACTGTAGAAAAATTTACACACAAAATGGCCAAGCCTGTTTTCTGCAGTTAAGAGGTTATCAGGAGGGTTTTTTTAATTTTTTTTTTATTTGGGGAAAATGAATGCCCAAGATCACTGTGGAATAGTTTGAAAACAAGAAGGATGGCAAGGGAATACTGTGCAACCTTGAAATCTACCTGTCAATCCTATAGCATGCACTGAAGATGTTCAAGTGCATTTCTTTGTTGAGAGAAATGAGGTGACAGCCTTTGAACTATATGAACTAAAGGCCAATCTCAGACTGAAAATCCAGGACAGAAAAACTGTTGGTTTTTGGTTTGTTTTTTTTTTTTTTTGGATTTGAGACAAACTCCCTGCTTCACAAGCTGCCTTGATCAAAGACGACTTTTTGGTGTTTTAACAGCATGCTTGCATGTACCTAAAAAATGGTTTGATTTCTCTAATGGGAAACACTTGACATGCCTAGCAATGATGAAAGAGTTCTGTTTTTCTGAGGTCTGTGAAGAAGTGTAAACCCTTCAGATGTCCTGAACCCATCATGGTTGGTCTTCATGATGAGTTTTGTGTTTTGCCACACCTGAAAGGAACTGCAACTTCAACAGATCTTGAGAGAACAAAATAGTGTACTTCAGTGAGAAAAATGAAAGCAACTAATATGACTGTCGTGGTCTCACTTGTTTTGAGCATTCCAGGCACGAATGCCATTGGCTGAGAAACTGGTTTGACTAATGACAGTTGCATGGATTAACCAGTGGAACTGGAATAGCATGGACCGCATCAAGAGCGAAATTCAGGTAAGAGTGAACTATGAGCAAGACTACATGGAGTTTTACTTGAGTGTTCTAAGAGAAGTCTCTACTGGAAGCTGCTTAGTCTCAGAGGAAATACAAACGTAATATTAAATGTTTACATTAGGAGATTGAGAAGCAAGAGCTGGATGCTCTGTATGATGAGTTTTGTGTTTATTTAATTAGATATAGTTAGAATTTATCGAAAACTAAAACTTTTTGTCTCTGAGAAATGGCCAAAAATCTGATTAGCTATCACTGAAAAGGATTTACACCTAGCTAGCTAACTACAGCTACTGCCAGGAAATTACTTAATGAAATGTTCAGAAATAGTGACATCTATGGAAGAAAATCCTGGAGAAGGTATAGCACTACTGCTGCTAGCTGCTCAATGAAAAATTTAATTAAATGTGTTGTTTTAACTGTCTACAGCTTCCCAATACAGGCTTTTTTGCTATGGGGTGAAATTAGTGCTCTTTGTTATATTAAAGGGATTAATTTATTTTAATTTGGCTGTGTCCCACAATGTCCTGCAAATGAGATCACGCCATCCAGAAACTGGACTCATGTCAGTTGGTCACTCTATTAGAAATGGGTCTTTATGACCTTAAAACAGGTTCATCTCCAAAGATGACGCTGTCTCATTCTAATTTTTTCACCATTTTTCTAGTCACTACCACATCTGGAGATGAATAATAGAATAGAAAAATGCATGCCAAAATCATGGAACACAATGGTCAGTAGAATCTTTTAGCCAGAGATTTAAACTTATTTGCTATAGCACGAAGGTCATACCTGTCATGGACTGAATGGATTTTTCACATTTCACAACTATTCAAATTGTTCATTAAGTTGACAGCACTTATAAAAACACAAAGCTCTCAGTCAAACATATACAATCCTTTGTCTCCATTTTTCTGAGAATATGTGAAGTATAGACTTTTCCAACTCCAATAATTTTTAGTTTCCTGATAATATATGGTATGCAGCATTGAAGCTGTGTTGTTCTCATGGGAAAATGATCCATAAAACCCTTTCACTTTTTTTAAAGAAGTCCATGTTAAAAATAAATGTCATGAAAGGCACAAAACTACTAAAATAAAATCAACAGTTATGATTTGCTCTTCATTACTGGCTCTGAATTCAAGCAATTGCACTATCACGTTTTCCTGATGTTCAACAGAACAGGGTAATGAACGCAACAGAAATGGCAGTCAGAAAGTTGCACTACATGTGATGTGGTACATTTAACAGCAGTAGCAAAGTTAAACACAACATTTCCTGATGTTAAGCAATGACCAGGGATTACATCATTTTAGTAAGATGTGAATGTGTGCAAGGTTTATTAGACCATGCAATAATTTTCCCAAGGGACTCTCATCACTTGGTTTATTTAAAACTGGACAGAAGCATGGGAAATGGTATGATGAGGACCAATCTTGTGCTGGAAAAAGCATGGACTATTTGATTTAACAGAGCTTTTCCAGCTCTAGTTCCTATGATTTCAGTTGAAAAACTAGTCAATCAATAATAATGCTATTTGCTATGGAAAAATAATACAACTATTATAATAGATGACACAACAAAGAGTGTGTGAAACAAAGAACAACCAGAACTGGAATGCCAAACAACTGACTATTTTTTAAATTCTGACCTTGGTTATGCAGGTCCAACCCCTCTAAAACTATCAGTGAGCACATGAGTAACTGACAAGAGGATGAGCTATTTACTCATTTTTCATTCGCTATAGGCAGCTTCTGTTTAGACAAACACATGCATACATTTAAGAGTCAAGCACACATTGAAAAATTATAAAGGGTAATGGTTTTCATGCATTAGGGCTATGTTGCATTTTTGGTCTGAATTGGTCAACAAAAAAGAAGAGAGACAAAGAAAGGGTTATTGCCTAAGAACAGTGAAACAAAGTAGTACCACACAAAGAGGGAAAATGTTATTTTACTTGTTTTTTGTTAGATCTAAATGATGAATTGTAAACCACTATCCTTTTAAATATCTCTCGTGGCTGCAAAAGAAAGAAAATTGTCAAAGCAGACATTAATTTTTCCTCTTGTAAATAAAAATTAACCAACCTACCTAATTTTTCTTCATCCTTGTCACTTATAAAGGGTGTGTTCATGCATAAATTTAGTAAGACTTATTTCATTGAATACTTTCAATGGAGAGTATTCATGAAGTCAGGTGTTACTGAATGTGAGTAAGGATAGAATGAATCAAGCCCTAAGTAATTCATACACATTTCCATGTCATAAGATTTCTTAAAATAATTTGGTTTTTAGGCTTCATTTCACCCCTAAATTTTCAGGGAGCTTTGCTGAGGTTATAGTACGCAATTCCCACACAAGTCAATGAAAAGCTTTAATGCAAATAACTTAGCTAATGTTTTACACATGGCTGGATGAATGACAACAGAGTTATCTTTAGATTTCTCTTTCCCAGTGGTATACTCCCTATCTTTCAGGGTGATTTCCACTGACAAACACAGAATTTTTCTATGGAACAGGTAAATAGTGAGAAGGGACATCAGGATTGGGCCCTGAATGAGGCGTTGTTATATAACTGTCTCTGCTTGATAAATCAAATCAATCAGAGTGAAGAATTCTGAGGTCTGTTTTTGAGGAATAGTTCTCTTAAC
Organism: Podocnemis expansa; assembly: GCA_007922195.1. NCBI lineage: Eukaryota > Metazoa > Chordata > Testudines > Podocnemididae > Podocnemis > Podocnemis expansa. Next base: position 135,514,489 of record ML681963.1, read on the forward strand.
TAAGGACCAAATGCTGCTCATTTTACTTAAATATAGAGCCCTATTGACTTGCTTCAAATTATTCACAAAAACATGTCAAGCAGGTATCATCCTCACTCTATTTTGCCTCCATTTGACTTCTGAGCAGCACTTTCAAAATGTTGGTTAGTAGCAGTTGAGTGAGATTAAATCTCCTAATGTTTTTGGAGTCTGACTCCAGTGTACAAAAAATGTGTAAAAAAATCATGCCAAATCTGTGCCTCTTCATACACTAAATAGTCTCAACTAGAATGAGGTCAGTCTTTCCATGTTGGTTTTATCATAGAATAGAAATGTAAGGCAGGAAGGGAACTGTAGAGATCATTGAATTCACCCCCTGCATTCAGAGAGGACCAAATAAACCCTGACCATCCTTGATAAGTGTTCATCCAATTTTTTATTAAAAGCATCCAATGATGGGAATGCCATGATTTTCTTTGGGAAGCTATTCCAGAGTTTAACTAGTTTATAAAGATTTTCCTCACTTCTAACCTAAATTTCCCTTTCTGCAGATTAAGTTAATTATTTCTTGATTTACCTTCTGTGGATATGGAGAACAATTAATCACTGTCTTCTATATAGCAGTCCTCAACACATTGGAAACTCTTAACTGGTCCCAGCTCAGTCTTCTTTTCTCAAGACTAAACATGCCAGGTTTTTAACCTTACCCGTGGGTCACTTTTCTAAGCCTTTTATTATTTTAATTGCTCTCCTCTGGATTCTTTCTAATTTGTCCACATCTTTCCTAAATTGTGGTACCTAGAACTGGACACAGTACTCCAGTTGGGAACTCAGCAGTGCTGAGTTGAGTGGGTCAATTCTGTCCTGTGTCTTTTATACAACACTCCTGTTAATATGACCCAGAATCTTGTTAACTTTTTTTGCAGCTGCAGCACACTGACTCATTGAGTTTGCAGTCCACTGACACTTGCAGATCCTTCTTAGCAAAACTATCTCCTACATACTTATTTCTCATTTTGTAGCTGTGCATTCAGTTTTTCCTTCCTTTCTGCATTTGTCTGTACTGAAATTAATCTTGTCGAATTCAGACAAATCATTCAATACATCAAGGAAATTCTGAATTTTAAACCTGCTCTCCAAAATGCTTCAACCCACTGGTGTCATTGTTACATTTACATACAAGCATGCTCTTTATTACCCAAATCATTAATGAAAATAGTGAATAGTACCAGACTCAGGACTGATCCCTGTGGTACCCCACTAAATATACCCTCTCAATTTGACATCAAACCACTGATAACTATTCCTTAAGTACAGTCTTTCAACTAGGTGTGCACCCACCTTATACTAATTTCATCAAGACCATGTTTCCTTCATTTGCTTATGTTATGTGGAACTGGGTCAAAAGCTTTACTAAAAATCAAAGTATATCATGTCCACTGCTCCCCCCATCCACTAGGGCAGTAACTCTACCCCTTGCCACAAGAAACTGATTTTGTGACTTAGCCTTTCTCATTTCATCCCTATATGCTTCGGCTGTTCTTTTGTACTTCACACCTGTTTGCCCTTGTATCTCTTTTTGTAGGAGTCTGGGCAGCAAAAAAATCACTAAAAGGGTAATGAGGTCAGACAGACAGCTCTTAAGTTAGTCAATGGGGAAAATGCAATTGCTGTACTTCCAAGGTCTTTGGGTTTTTTTTGGACATGTAGAAAAATTTAAATAAAACATGATAGTTGTCTTCTGTCTAAGTATTCTCAAATTATAATGAGGACACTTTGTTAGCACTGACTTTGTCTGTGTACTTGTTGTGGGTTTACTGTAGTGAAAAAAGTACTCAAAGGCTATGTCTACATTACTCAGCATTTTCTAAAAAACTTTTTTCGGGATAAATATTTCAAAATAATTATCTTGAAAAAAACTTTTTTTTCATAAAATGCTATGTCGGGACAACAGTCTGGGGACAGCTTGTTGTACTGAAATATCATGGCTTTTTTTTCCCCACCGAAAAGGAAAGTCTACACCGGACTTTCTTTTTCCAAAAAAAAAAGCATGGCAATTGTAGAGATAGGGAGGCTTTTTCGAAGAAAAGCCTTTTCCGTGTCCCACGATGGCTTTTTTCAAAAAAGCTAGCTCGAAAAGGGCTTTTTTCCACATTAAACCAGGTTTAATGATCCTGAAAAAGCACTCTGGTATTTCGAGATACCAGAGCACTTTATCGAAAAACCTAAACCTGCAGCTTTTTCAAAATAAAAAGCCTTTTTCGAGTTAGCTTTTTTGAAAAAAGCCATTGTGGGACATGGAAAAGGCTTTTTTTTAAAAAAAGCCTCCCTATCTCTTCCATTGCCTTGCTTTTATTTTGAAAAAGAAAGTCTGGTGTAGACTTTCCTTTTTGAAATAAAAAAAAGCTGCAGTATTTTGGGACAACGGACTGTTGTCCCGAAAAAACATTTTTGAAAAAAACGTTTTTCTTGAGATAATTATTTTAAAATACTTCTTCCGAAAAAAGTTTTTAAAAAATGCTGGGCAATGTAGACATGCTCATAAGGGATTGGTTTCTATAAGACTCAATTTTATTTATGCAGGTATTCTAATATGAGATTGCTTTTATTTTGAGGCAGGAGTTATGATATATGAATCTTTCAGCATTGTTCTACTCATCAATTTTGGTGGCTTTTGTTTTTCAAAAGAAATGCACCAAATGGGTCTGAAGGGGAGTGTCTATGAGTCTCTGGTTAATATTTCCCTGATGTATCATCAAAATTGTCCAACTTTTTTGATGATAATCCCATTAAATTGATCTTCCGGGATGCCTACACTCACTAGAACATTTCTGGGGAAGACATAACGGCCATACTATGTTTTAGTAAGTCCATATTTGATACGATACTGTTGCTGGGACAAAGAATTGCTGGGGAAAAGAATGTTGCTTTGCTCATGCACACTGCATGTCTGAATGCATATATTGTTTGAATTTTGTTGAATCACACATGGCATAATAAGTTTACGAGTAAGACACAGATGTTTCACAGGGACATTGGCACAGTAATGGTGAAACCACAAGTGCAGGAAAGGAACATTGCAGCCTTGTTTCTAGGAAAACAGAATTTCATGTGCTGGGTACTGATCCAGAGCCCAAGGAACTGGGAAAATGTTACATTTATTCCAGAGATAATAAAGAACATCACAAATGTGCATAATGTAAAAAATTTGTGTGGTGTTTTGGACTACCTAGGATCATTGGGGTTGCCATAGTGATAAATGGGAGCGTTGTTTAGGTCATAGGAAAACCTGTCTGTCTCCTCTTTCTCTCTCTCAGTTCTCTTTCAATAAAGACTTCTATTACAGCTCTGAATATGCTGTCCTCCTTATTGGATTATAATCTCCCTTAAAACTCTACATCTGGCGAAAGAGGATGGGATATGTGATGGAGTGGCTATCCTCAACAATCCTGGCAACTTTGGAAAACCAGAATACAATGTAAGAAGCAAAAATTTATTTTACTGCTTGCATGGGGGTTGGGTTGTAGCTGTGAAAGCTGATCTGTTTGCCTAAGGGCTAGCTGGCTATTCTGAAAGCTGATCTGCCTGTTGTTAAGCACAAGGAAGAGATAAGGCTGGCTGGCTATTCTGAAAGCTGATCTGCCTACTGTTAAGCACACGGCTGGCTGGCTATTCTGAAAGCTGATCTGCCGGCTGTTAAGAGAAGAGACAAACAATAACCACAAGAGTGCATCATGGCTTTACTTACTACAACCTTTGAAGCATATGATCATTCAGCAGCTTCCTGGCAGACATATACAGCCCGATTTCAAAATTTTGTAATAGCAAACAACATAACTGATGAGAAGAAGGTACCAGTTTTCCTAATGGTCACTGGAGTTAAGACTTATAATTCGCTATGTGATTTGCTTTATCTGGAGAAGCCAGAGCAGAAACCTTACGGGGACCTAGTGGAAGTTCTGGGAGCACATTTTTCCCCAAAGCCACTAGTAACTGCCGAGAGGCATAGGTTCTACCAAAGGAACCAAGAGGAAGGTGAATCAGTTGTACAATTTGTAGCAGCTCTGCGGAAGATGGCAGCACACTGTGACTTCAAGAACATGTTAGAGGAAATGCTGTGTGACAGGCTGGTGTGTGGCTTGCACAGTGAATCAACACGAAAACGCCTATTGACTGAAGGTCAACTCACCTTGCAGAAGGCTGTGGAAATTGCAGTCTCCATGGAACGCGTCACCTAAGACATGCAACAGATCGGGGTCAGTGTCCGTAAAGTATCCCTACAACCTGCCCCCAGGGCACCGGGGAGACAAGAATGTTACCGGTGTGGGAAGCAGGACCACCTCACATCTGAGTGCCAGTTTAAAGGAACTACTGTGTTGACAATGTGGTAAGAGAGGGCACATTGAACGTGCCTGCAAACAAAGGAAGGGTGAGCCAAACGGAAGAGGCGGACCTGAGAAAAATGGGCCGTTGGTTTGGCGGACTAAGAGGGAAATTCTCCATGCAATAGAGCAGCATACAGGTGATCATAGTGACACCCAATTGGAAGCTGAAGATTCCCTCCAGGTTTTGTCTATAACAGCTGGCCCACCTAAATCCTGGGTAACATCTGTGTTGGAAGGCAAACCTATACGTATGGAACTGGACACTGGCGCAGCAGTTTCATTAGTTTCTAACATTGTGTATCAGAAGGACTTTAGTCATC
>ML681963.1:135524172-135648424 GCA_007922195.1 Podocnemis expansa
TTTAATTGTTGTGGATGCCCATTCAAAATGGCCAGAAGTCTCGGTAACGCAGTCCACTACTACAGAAGCCACTATTCAGACCCTGTGTGGCTTTTTTAGTCGTTACGGTCTTCCAGAAGAGCTGGTGAGTGACAATGGACCACAATTCATTTCTCAGGATTTTGAAACTTTTATGAAGGCCAATGGAATACATCACATCAGGTCAGCATCGTATCATCCTTCCACCAATGGACTTGCTGAAAGGTTTGTACAGACTATGAAGCAAGCTCTAAAATCGGCAAAGAGACATTCACCTCTTCATAAGCGTCTGGACAACTTCTTGTCGTCCTACAGAAACACTCCACAGGCTACAACTAAGGCATCTCCAGCTTTTCTTATGATGGGACGGCAGTTGCGCTCTTGCTTTGATTTGTTGAAACCACGAGACACATGGCAAGTGGTTCAACGCCAACAGCAGGACCAGGTCAGCAGACATTCACCAAGCACAAAGGGCCGCACCTTCAGTATTGGACAGCCAGTTCTTGCACGAAACTATGCTTCAGGAGCTAAATGGGTCCCAGCAACGGTCATTGCCCAGACAGGACCTGTTTCCTACTCTGTCCAGACAGCGAGTGGCCTAGTTTGGCGACGGCATGTAGATCAGCTGTTTCTCCGTTATATCCACCCAGAAGATGCATCTCCAGCAGACATATCTGACTTCACCCTTACTGATGATACAACATCAATGCATGAAACTACTATTTCTGTCTCTCCTGCTCCAGCCACCCCTTCAACGCCTTCAGCCTCCATGGACCAACCGGACACAACATCCTCTCCGGTTCTGGCTACTTCCCCAGTACATGTGATCCCACCACCACCAACACCACCTTGTGGGGTGGGCACACCAGAAGTTCACCGTAATCCACCTCGCGACAGAAGGCCTCCTAATTGGCTGGATCTTTAGCTAGTGGTGACCCCCTCTTCATGGGGCAGAATAATTCCCCGGGGGTTCGCCGGAGATGGGGCAGTCTACCCTCATCTCCTAGTTTAGTTCTTATTCTTTCTGGTGGAGGGAGGGCTTTATTCTGGGGGGGGGGTGTTCATTAGAGGGGGAGGAATATGTGGTATTTTGGACTACCTAGGGTCGTTGGGGTGCCATAGTGATAAATGGGAGAGTCGTTTAGGTGCTAGGAAAACCTGTCTGTCTCCTCTCTCTCTCTCAGTTCTCTTTCAATAAAGACTTCTATTACAGCTCTGAATATGCTGTCCTCCTTATTGGATTATAATTTCCCTTAAAACTCTACAATTTGTATTTTCAGAACATCATTTATTTGCTATATTTGTTCAAAGTAGTAGACAGCCCCTGCACAGTGTTTATGCCTTTTATATTGTTGCTGTTGCTATCTATTTTTGTTGTTTAAACATGGACTCTGTTAGATTCTAACACCTCTTTAGGTATTTTTAAGATGGTTATGAGATCAGTTAGATCCCAACACAAATACTGTGTAATGTGCTTCTCAATTTAGGCAAGTGTTCATTGTTCTATAGGTCACTGTCTACAATAAAGTAAATATTAAATGCAGCACATGTATTTTTCCAATTTTGACATAACAGGGGCCTGCAATATGTAAATAGTTGGGGGATTTCTAGGCCAAAATAAGGGTTAAAATTGTAGTTACTATATTTTCCTGAACCCAGTTTAACCCTGAATTGATTTTATCATCTTTGGACTGCTACCTGTAATCTAATAAAAACAGACATGCTATAGTTTAGAGTATTTTCATACAGAGTGCCATATGTAATTTAAAAGATATTGTGAAGAAACAATGAAAAAACTCCCTACCAAATCAGAGAAAAATATTTGGAGTCGTGTGGCACTTTAAGACTAACAGATTTATTTTTCGCACGAGCTTTTGTGGGAGAAAATCCCACTTCGTCAGATGCTCTGACGAAGTGGGATTTTCTCCCACGAAAGCTCGTGCGAAAAATAAATCTGTTAGTCTTAAAGTGCCACACGACTCCTTGGTTTTTTTTGCTGGACTAGACTAACACGGCTATCCCTTTGAAAATTTTTGGGTCTTCTTTAAGAACTTGTCACTCACAGGTTAAGTGAGTACATTATACATTTCCAAATACAGGACCTGTTCCAAACTGAAATTATTTTTTAATCCATCAATTTCACTACCATTTAAGTTAAAGGTGCTTAGGTTTATTATCTCTGCCCTGGCAGCTTTTCAACAAGATTGAAAATAAATTTAGCCACTCGGACAATACTAATATATTTTCAGCATTAGTGTTCAGGATGAAACCAGGGCACCTACATCAGTGCTGCTGAGCAACTGAGGTGGTGAAAGATACCTGCATGCTTTTGTGTATGCCAGGGGTCACAACTCAAATCACCATGAGGGCTTCATGAGGACTAGTACGTTAGCCCAAGGGCCACACCACTGAAACCTTTTCATACAATGATATTGCAAATATCAGTAACAATACTGTTGTTGTGGGCTGTAGGAAATAGGTTTAGGGGTTGCATGCGGTCCATGGGCCATGTGTTTGAGACCCCTGGTATATGTTGTGAAATGGCTAGCAGACAAGGATCTGGTTTACTCCCATTGGCTTCTGGTGCAGAATCAAGCTCCAAATTCTGGAAATTCGAGCAAAACTTGAGTAATAAATCCTTCCTTCAGGAAAGTTAATACATTTTATTGGCACACATGAGTTGGATGGTGGAACTCATTAGCACTAACAAATGCATCAGAGCCCTTAATCTATGAAGCAGGGTGTTTGAGGTAGGTGGAAGAAAAGTAGCGGACATGGCCTGCAGATTTTCTCAAGCACTGTATTTCATTGCAGCGGTACAACAGAGTTCTCAGTGTCAAACTGTTCAGTTCCTTTATGAGCTGCTGCTGTACTGCTTGGTAGCACAGCACAAGCAGAACATTCCCACTGTATTTGGCCATATATGACACATAGTCATTGAAAGCCACTCTTAAGATTTACCTTTCCATGTAAACTTCTCCATCCATAAACTGGAGTAATTTGTACTTGAGCATACGGATAACTTGGGTTAGCTGGGCTGAATGCAATGAAGAGGAAAGGTATATCCACACTGCAGTAAAAGACCTGCAGCCCCAGCCTGGCTCAGACCAGTTCACTTGGGCTTAAGGGGGCTCAGTCTGCACGACTAAAAATTGCCGTGTAGATGATCAGGCTGGAGCCCAGCCTTGGAAACCATTCTGAATCCAAATATCTGCACTGCAATGTCTAGTCCTGCAGCTCAAGCCAAAATCAACTGACCTGGGATCTGAAATTGGTGATGAGGGCTTTTTGTTGTGGGGTAGGTGCATCCAAAGACAAATAAGAACAGAGAGAGAGACCACTCCATCTGCTTGGAAGACTTCCTCTGCTATATAATGGAAGGCATTTTGCCCAAAGTTGGGTTTTTTATTATTTTCTTGTCCCTTTGGGCTGCCTAGTCAATAGTTTGTTTGGAAATCCAAGCCTCTTTTTCGCTGTCAGACTACAATTCAGTCAATTTCTCAAAGTCAATCTCCAATGACTTTGCAAACCCACTTTATAATGCATTACGAGCCTACCTGTAGACAGTATGAACAACCACAGAGGACTAAGTCATAGTAGAAAATTAGAAAATTGAATCACAAATGCAATTTACAAAGTAATTTGCATTAACATCAGAAGAATATTTGCTTCCCATATCCGTGAATTCTCAACTAATACTAAAGCAATTTGGGAGTAAAGAAGATTGACACCTGCAACATTACAATACCCTTATGATTTGGAAAATGTGTGTGCGTGCATAACAAATAATGACAAAGTTTCTACAAAGATGATGCATTTCCAGTTCTTCAAGATTAATGGGAAGCAGTCAGCTACCATATGCAGGTAATAAGTTGAACTAAGACCAGCAATATACTGTTTCTATTTTGCAAACAGACAGACAGTTTTAAAATGCGTGTCACATTTTTTTCCCATATGTTAAGTTATATTAACTTTGGACTTTCATTTTGGTCTTTCTTCTTGAGTAATTTTAAATTGCTTGTGGTGCTGGTAAATGATTGAATTATTAGTTATCATTTCAGACATTACAAACTAAATTGAAATTTCCAATGTACAATTGAATGGAATATCTATATTCACAGTTGTCTTAGTCATTATAAAGTCACAGTCCTGCTTCCTGATGCACAGGCAGGAAATACTATTTATTTGTATAAAACAACTCTCTTATGCACCTGGTGACTTAAGAAAATGTATAAAAGGGTAGTTCTGGGCTGAATGTGTCTTTATTAAAACTGATCATTAAACAGCTACTGTATCAGATTTCATTGTAATGTTGAAAAGAGAGGGAAAAGAATCAAATTATTAAAGCAGAATATTCTGTGTACAACCACACTATTTAAATAAATAGCAATTGTAGGTAATAAGCAAGTTAATTTTTAAGAGTCCTGAATTCATAACACAAGCCTGTAATTGAAGAATTTTAAAGGTTAATATGATTTCTTTTTCACCATTAAGGAGGCTTTCTACTGAACAAAGGGCATTGGATCAAGGCCTCTCATACTAGGCTCACTTATGCTGTAATAGATAAATTGCATCTATTTAAGAAATTTAGTCAATGGAATTGTTCTCAAGAGTAACTGCTGCTAATGGTTGCAGATCTGAGCCACCAACTCTTACTCAGACAGAACTTCAATTGACTTAAATGGTAGTTTTCCAGAGCAAAGACTACAGGACTGAGTCCTCACCTTCCAAATTACTCATGATCTCTTCTGTTCTTACAGTGTAGTCCCTAAGACAACAGAATTCCTAGAAGCATTGCAAGATTTAGCCCAAACACTTTTAGTCTAAGATTTTCATCACTAGCATAATACATCTTTATTTGCACTGGAAAGAGATGTGAAAAAAAATCTACTTGCGTAATATGTAGCAGGACAAATAACACTTAAAACAATACCAATGTACTGCAGAGTACAATTTACGAATAACAGTGTATGTTCATCTTTTCTTTGGGAAGGGTAGGATTTCAAATGTTGTACTTGTGTTTCCTTGTAAAGGCAAACATTAACACGGACAATCTTACTATGTATGGCAAATTTTACTTTCTGGATAAATGAATACACGAAGGATAAAAATCAATGTCTAAAATAAAAATATATAAAAAAAATACAAACTCCTTTCTGTGAGAAGGAGGGACTAAACAAGAAGCCAGGTAAAGACCAGAAATATTTACCATATCTGAGTATTCAGAACAAATCAACGAGTATTATGGTTAGGAGAACATAAGGACAAACTTTGACCTTTTCAAGACAATGCAACAAGAAAAATTCCCACAACTTTACAGCATTCAGAAAAAAATACTAGAAAAAGTTTACCAGAGCCTCTGGTTTGATTGGTGGCCTGACCATAAAATTAGGATCAGGATGCAGCATGACTGGCCTAGAGACTGTAGGTACTTCTGGTTGATGCTGGGTAGGTGGGCTTGGAACAAATTGCTATTGGGGTTCAATTTAAGAAAATTATGGATAATGCTATTTGCACAAACCAATCACATTACAGAAGCACCATGCTATATATCACTTCATTGCTAGGAAGTTATTGCCACTAGCATAACAAAAAGCTTTCAGAGGTATTTTATTAACTAATCTATAATGATAATAAGATAAAACAGTGTTATTCTTCATATATCTAAACTAATGGCTTCTCTTCCTTAGGCCGTGACTTCAGAGGGATGATGGAAAATTTTATCCCAGCATTTGGCATTTATCCCACAGAGGCAGTGAACTGTTAGCTGAATTAAAGATGAAATGCTAAAACAAAGAATGTAATTAGACAGTGAAACTGAATTGGAATTCTGATATTGTTAAAGATATACAGCAGCCAGGTGACTAAACTGATCTTCTAAAGTGAAATTCATCAGACCTGAAATTAATTATTATTATTCCATTAGGAGAGTATTAAAAACCACTTATCTTGGACTAAGAACAAGAGTTAGCCACAGTAGTTGGTCCCTTTGCTCTATGAAGTACAGTAGATACCCCGAGGCATTTCAGAGTTAATCATCTGACATGTACAAATTAGGTGCCTGATCCTACACTCTTTACTCAGACAAAACTCCCACTGACGTCAATGAGAGTTTTGTCTGAATAAAGAGTTCAGGACTGAGCCCTATGGGCTTAGATTCTGACTCAGCTCCAGCAGCTCCCAGCACATTCTGGTTAACATTTCTCATAGGAAACATGATGTATTCCAGATATCATGCATGTAGTACAAGCTGTTACCATGGAAATGGTCTGAATACTTTCCAGTAAATTGGTTACACAATCCCATTTTTGCAGAAAAAAGGAGTATTTTTTAGAAAAGTTTTGGAGCCAGGTCTTTGAAAGTCACGAGGGGAATTCCCTGAAGTAGAACAGTGTTTACTCACATAAAATCTATTAGTAATGTTGATTAAATAATCTCAGAAGAATCTGAGGGTTCATAGCAATCAGTCTCAGACATTGCACTGAACCAGAATGACACCCCCAGGAGTCACACTCACTTCCAGAAACCTGGCTTTCAACAGCAGCCTAGTGGAGGAGACTCAACTCTGGCCATCCTTGAATCAAAACCAATATAAGCCATTTTCAAACAAATGTTCTGAAAATTACTTTTTCTACCATATTCTCTCAAGATTATGACTAATTTTATCAACCATCACTATTTTGGAAAGACCAACATGTATTTCTATTTCCTTTATTCAACATTTTTAAGGCAAACTAGTGATGTTTTCACATTTGAAGACATCAAGGGAATATGAAGAGATACTTTTCTTATTCTTGTAAGAACAAAAAAGTTTTGAAAATTGTTTTTCATTGATAAAGATTTCTCAGACATAGAGGCCTTGTAATACCACTGTTGCTAGCTTCATCTCTTGAAGTAACTTTAAAATATTTGCTAAGCAAGTCCCTTCACAACTTCAAAACTGACAATTTTTTTATAGCTCAACAGGAAATTAGTCTAAGTTTTGGATTAGTTATCATGGGATAATGGCTATGTGATGACTTTTAAAACCAAAAATGAACTTCCCCATGGTGCAAGGGAGTGAATCCACCTTTTGTGAGAAAATGAAACTTTGCCATGACACAGAATTTATCAGTGTCTTTCCTGTATAACAGTTACAGCTGTACTGAACTTTGAAAATGGTCTAAATCTAATAGCTGTAATATAGAGAAACTGTTTTCCACTCAGATTGATGTCCATTGAGCCATAATCTGTTAAACTCAATATCCTATGTATACAAAATACTACTGTTCCATATGTCATTTCTATCTTCAAAGGCACACATTTCTGAAGCTTTTTTGTCTTGCTGTTATTTTACACACCAGCAACCAATCTAGCCCTGGCCAGTGGAGAACTGGGAAGCACAAGTGTGGACTGGTGGATTCTCAATGAGTGGGACTGACAAAGGATGGAATGGTCATCTCACATAGAAGGTAAAAATTACTGCCTGTCTAGGCATGGTATTATGTGTGTCCCAACACCTGACAGCTAGCTCAAGTTGCTGTGGGTAGCTTATGCATTAGCCCATCTAGAGGACCAGATACACCCATAACCCTTAGAACCATGCTACCTGTAGCTATGTTAAAGGGCCAATGCATCAGCTGAGTCTTCTCTCATCTCATTTTGTATATAAAAGAAGGATCTTGTCCTGCTGTCCTGCAGGAGGATGAAAAGTTCTTCCTTTCCACACATTGTCTACACCTGTGCTATACAGTGCATGGTTAAGCTTGCACCAGCCTTTAAGAAATGTGCCCTGAAGACATTTTTTCCATACACCTGTCTGTGTCTAAGTACTTTTTCCAGTATTTATTCATTACAGTAGAAACATATTTGCTAATTGCATTATGGAACAAAATTAACAGCCCTTTGTTACGGCAGCTATTTGTGAAGGTTGTGAATTTACCATAGGAAGAAATTTAAGAATAGCTTCCACTAACATAATGTTTGTGTGCTACTTCTAATAAGACTGAATATCTGCATACACTTTCAGTAAAACAATCTAAGACTGCTTATATTGGTCTATATTCTTCAGTTGTGACACTAACCCAAACTACATTTAAAACACATAGGATTGAAACTATGTTGAATGTCTCCCTGACAGAAATATAAATACAAGGTACATAGAATTCACCTTATACATGAAACATGCATACTTTAACCTTATACTTGTGTTGAAACTTGAAGCCTCATTGTTGAGACAGTATTGTATATTCTTAGCATTCAGCACTGGTATTTGGCACACAGAGGGTTATATTACCAGGTATCTTGTGTAAATGCAATAACTGTCTTACACACCTGAATCTAAAGATATGAGGGCCATGTTTCTGAGGGGTGAGGGAAATCAGCACCCATTTGAAATCACTTTTTTTCTTTTATTTCCTTGATCCTGGCATTACACTGGAAATTCATAAAAAGCTATAATTATTATTATTAAAAGTTTGACATACCAATGGATTGCTTGATGCAGATGATATTTTGTCAACATGAGAGGTATTTCTTAAACCCTAAACAATAATAGTTTCATTACTGGTGTACTAAACATCTATTTATTCATGCTTATAATATACAAATCAATTCATTACACATCTAAAACAGTTCATAGCCAATAATACTTGACAGATAATTTCACTCCTTCAGCACTGGCAAGCACCTGGCAGAACTTGCAATTAAATGGCCATAGAAAAGAAAGTTACTGATACTGACAAGATTTACTAGCCTATTTGCATAAGATTAGAAAAGCCTATTTATGAGACCAGAATAATAAATCTTTGTTTTCTGCAACTTTGGCTGGGGTCTAACAGGGTCTAGTATTTAAAATCAGATTCATTCAGTTGATTGGGAGTCACTGGGTACATTCATGTTTTCAGAGGAAAAATACAAGGACACCAGTTATTTCTTTGGGAATGTCAAATTTTTGTATTTAGCCACAGTAATGTGGACTCAGTTATTCAAAAAGAAAACAGATGCAACAAACCAGATTCTGACCTCAGATACATGTGAAATGTCACTGAAGACAAAACAACAGGATTACATGCATATAATAAAGTAGGATTGGCTCAGTATTGATTTAGAACTAAAATCTCCTTTCAGACTCATACTGAATTGAGTCTGGTGGCCGCTGATGGGAGCTCAGAACTTTTGGAGTTTAGGTCACTTATTTGGCTGCCTTATATAAATTTAAAACCCTCATTTCAGGCATCCATTTTTTAAAATCTTGGTCTAATTGTATAGCTTAATTACTAAAGACAAGTAGGTTATCCCACTCTGCCTATTGTGGGGTTTTTCACACACTTATTTTAAGCATTTGAAACTAGATGCTGTCACAGACCTGACAGTGGAACGCATACAGCTTTATGATGCACCCTAGCTACTTCCTTTTAGTTAGACCAGTGTTTCTCAACTAGTGGGCCACTAGAATGTTTCAAGTAAGGTTCACGTGGCAGCTCCTGTCCCCATTTCACTATCCAGGCACTGTAACCTTTGGGGTTCCAGCACCACTCAGGCTTGGCCCAACTGCTGTAATTACAGGAGCACTGACTGGCCAAACTTGAGTGAGTGGCACTGCAACTGCATGAGCCAAGTCAATCATGCAAATTTGGTCTAATCAGGAGGCTGGGGTCAAACCTGAGCAATGCTGCAAGCGCCCAGAGCTAGCCCAACCAGTACTACAGCACCAGAGCTGCCAGAGGATTGTTAGTGTCACTCAGGACTCAACCTCACCCCAGGGGTGCAGGATCCAATTGAAACCACCTGGAATATCTACCAACAGACTCTTTACTGGAAAGGGATAGACCATAAACATTTACCTGAGTCCATAAAGGTTGAGCCAATAAAAATTGAGAATAATTGATTTAGATAACATTTAGAAAACCCATCTTCCATAAAAAGATTTAGTTCTTATTCTCATTCTACAGAAGCTAAGTTGTTCTTGAAATTTTATTATAAACCATGTTTATGGAGTCCCATCATTAAATCAGACCACGTTTGTAACAAAACAAAGATTCATAACTCATTCTTCTAAAACCATTCTTGAAATAGAAATAATCTGTACATTTTCACAGAGAACTAAGAAGTCATTTTAATCCTCTGCCCACTTCTCCTTTCCTTTTTCAGCTGCAATATCCATAACAGTCATTATTATTCAAAACAATCCTGCATAAAACCATAGCACACAATGTAGTGAATCCATAAAAAAAACCAAAACCTACCCCAGAGGGTCCCAGCTGAACAGTTTGAAACTTGCATAAAAGATTGGCAGAAAGATCATTTACTACAAAGATTTGAATGTGTTCCTGATGTTATGGCCCTTAGTAAGCAAAATAATGGTATGATGAAGTGAGAGAAATATTTTCCCCTGAATAATGCGATTTAATATATGGAATTTTTAAAAATATCCAATAGAAACTTAACCAGTAAAAGGACAAAAACCTCAGATTTGTAGTAAGATCATTTAGTCTTGGTCCCATAAAAAGATTACTATGGTGCTCAGTAAGAGCTCAAAAACTTCTGAGCATGTGACCTCAACCAAGGCTATGTCCACACATACATCATTATTTTGAAATAAGTTATTTTGAAATAAATTAATCTGAATTAACAGTTTGTTAATTCGAATTTAGGGAAAGCCTGCTTTCAAAATAGCTGTTATTTCGAAATAAGGCCGTTCGCACATGTTGTTTCAAAACAACATGTCCGAACACCATTGTTTCGAAACAGCCGTTTTGAAACAACAGTTATTTCGATATCGAAGCAGGTTTAACGGTTTTGAAACAATGCCCGTTGTTTTGAAACAACGGTACGTTGTGTGGACATGAGAATTTTTATTTCAAAACAACCAGCGTTGTTTTGAAATAAAAGACTCGTGTGGACATACCCCAAGTGTCCTCTGTCCACTGCTTTCACTGACTAGAACAATTCAGGGTCATATTCAAACTATGTTAACCGAATACTAATATTCTGCTCTACAGCTACTTTATATCTCATTCAACTACAATATAACCACACACTTATCTTTTGTTATGCTGTTAAATAGGATATAGTTAAATAGATCACATGATTTCTTTGTATTTAAAACATGACAGCCTACCATAATGGTCAAGCACAAAAAATGCTATTAACTAATGCATTCTGCACAAGATATTTGCATGCAGCAAATCTGGAACATTATACAGAGCAAACATACAGGTATATCCTTCACCCTCTATTTGTACATACCACTTATGAAAATGAGACATGCACAATGAGGGGATAATATAATTAAATTGTACCTTTGGACTTGATAAGGAGGTCTGTTCAGTATTCTGAGGGCTAATGGATCCCAAAGAAGATCTTCCTCTGTAATGTTTTGCTTCCCAGCCCTTCAAAGATTCTGTAGGGCCAGAAAAATGGTAACTGTGGTTGCCCATTCTTTCTTCTAAGAGGGTGAGTGGTAGACAGAGAGATCCAATGGATTGACTGGGTAAAAAGGCAGGGGGAGGAGGTGGGAAAGCCACCCTTGAAGCTGCTGAAGGTGAAGGTGCTGGACCTTTTGAAGATGGAACATTTAGTGAAGAAAGTGGATAAGCTGCTGATGTTGCAAGAGTTGCCTGAGCTGGTGGAGGGGGAGATGCTATGCATTTTGTGGGCTTGTCAACTTCATCTAGGTTAATATCATCAAGGTCTGTGGTGTGAAGCTGAAGACCACCTGCAAACCTCCACACTGATGTAGCAGAAGGAGAAGCAGAAGTACGTCCACTTGTCAGCTAGTGTAATGAAAACAAAGATCTGCCTTAACCATGCACCTGACTACAGTGGACCTGAACAAACTAAAGGAAACTATAGGTTGTAATGTCCTGGTACTTAACTCAGTATTCTAAGAGCTTGGTTGCTATTCAAAACACACATACACACAACTTTTTCCTGAAGCCTTTTGTGTACAAAGAAATACAGAACATAATTGCTCTGATGAGATATGAAAAAGGAGACACAAAAAGCAAAATAAACAGAAAAAAATCCTCATTGTAAAAGGGGCTGGTGTAAGAGGACAGCACTTTACAAGCAGCTTCTGAAATTCTAAAATACCATTTAAAAGGATTTCGCGTCCAAGGAAAACAAAAGCCATGAATCTGGAGTAGAGATTGTAAATAAATATCAATAAGAGGGAAATCCTTAACCAGCACTGAAGTTTAAAGATAAAAAAAATAGAGAACTAAGGAATTCAGAGTTAAAGTACCCCAGCCAACCTAATAACATCTGAAACTCCCAAGAATCTGATAAGCAACCCTACCAGAGTGAATTCATCCACCTAGATTGTGTATGTGATGGTGGTAGTCTTGATGGGTGGAAGCTCTGGTGGATGGAAGTGGCACGTGTAACAGGGGTAAATATATGTGGGGTTAGGGTGGGGGAGGAATGAGTACTGATCTGTCTGAATGAGTTTGGCATTGTCCAAGCAAACGCACACAGTTTAGATAATGCAGAGTAGCCCATCCAGAGTTTGAATCCTTGCTAGGTTTACGAACTCCACAAGAGTCATTACAAGAACTAAATGTTTTGCAGTAGCATATACATTAATCCAGATTTGGGGAACAGAGAAGGGATTATATATGTATGTGAACCAAAAGTCTCCTGTAGACATTTGTAATGGATCCTGTTCAACTGTTTGTGAAAGTTGAATTAACCAATACTCTCTTCGCCACTATTTTGTCAAATCCCTGAGGAATGATCTTACTTCTTCAAATGGATCACCATTCTGCCCATCCAGATATTCTGTACTAAACCTCTCAGTACCAAAGAATGGCTCTACTATCTAAGAATGAACATCTCATGGGCTGCTCTCCAACCCTTGAGAATTGCTGCTTGTTTTAAGGATACATTCCAAATATTAACAAACAATACATAATGGCTGTTAATAGCTCAGACAGGTTAATTCCTCAGAACCAACCTGTCCTGTAGATTTATACCAGTTTAATCTCCTCAAATAGTTTTATAGCAATAAAGTAATTAGTGACCATGCAAATACAGCAGTGTGCTGGTAAACAGTTGTGAGCTGCAGAGCTCTGAAAATATGGCAAGGAGTTCATGTCTTTCTTCATTTCCACCATTGAAGGAGATTGCAATGCACCAGATTACAGCTAGTGAGTACAGCAGGTGTGGGGAATCTGCAAAAAACGTATCTGTCTCATCAAGAGACTCTTCCACTGGAGAGCCACATGGCTTGGGCAAAGGGCCAGGAGGAGCAGAAGACCAGCTGCTCTCTGAAGTGCTATTCCATGCTGAACCTAAGCATTATCCAAGTGGGAGGTCACCAGGGGTCCCCTCTGCAGCTGCTGTTGTTCATTCCCAAGGGAAGTCATCAGAGAGCTGCCTTCTTCCTGAAGCAGCTGTGCTGGGAAGTGAGCCAGAGCAGCAGGATGTGGGAAAACCTCTGTTGATTCAAAAGGCCATAAACTTTTCCCTATGCGCTCACTCCCTTCAAGCTTCTCTCTTTTGTCGAGAAGATTTGAATGGAACTTCATTAAGTAATGCTTGTGGAGTTCCTTCAGCTGTTTTCTTCCCTTGCATATTTTCAAATCATGATGTGTTTTGGTGCTTGGATATTCAGGATTCTGAATGCATCCTATTACTGTATAAAGCTAGGGATAACAATGATTCCATCCTCAGAGCATTCTTGCCTGGAAAGCACCAATACTACAGGTTGCAGAAGTCTTCAGAGCCCCAAATTTTAAAATGATTAGCAAAAGCCATCCTCACCAATCTAGCATAGCTGGCTAACAGGACAGAGTACTGTCAACTGGTCACCTGCATGGATGTCACATTAGGAATTGCACTGCCATTGGTACAACAAGATTGCACTCCGAAAAACTGTGCAGCTATCACATGCTAAATATGACCTATGTCAATGTTAAAGGCTGAAAAGGGAAGGAATGGGGCAGGTTCTTCTCACTGGCACCCTGCAGAACTTCCCTGACTATATATGAAACAAAAAGGCCATTTAGACATCACAGTGGAGGAATAAGCAAGAGCTTTCTTTTACCTCAGGAGAATCATTCTCTACAGAGGATACTTGTTCTAACCCTGTCTGACAAAGTCTTTCTGCCCAATGCTGAACCTTTTCCAATTCCTCCAAATCTTCTTGGTCTGTTTCAGATACCTTAGCCATACCATCATGACATAAAAAACGGTTAGAGGGGTTACACCACAGATGAGATTAGAAGATGTAAAATGAATTTAACTTTCAAACACTTTCTGCAAAAAATACTTATTCTCTTGTGATTCATTTTCCATGTTGCTGCCTTACATTAGGCTTGTCCTTGAAAAAACCCTAACTAGTCCACATGAGTAGTCTTTAAACAAGTGTTTCTCAGACTTTAGTGGACCAAGGAATACCTCAAGGGTTAATTACTTTATGCAGAATACCTGATGAAAACTTTCGCCAAAAAACTGATATATACTGGCTGAAATATTCATAATAGCTGTGTACTATGCATTCTTGCAAAAACAATTCAGGAAGCCAAATTAAGCACAATTTTAAGAATGTAACATGCATTTATTTCTAAAAAATAGATAAATGATATTACTCAAGTTTTAATGGGAATTATGGGCCTAGGTGTTTGAACAGTTAATCTATTCTTAGGGTAAGATTCATCAAAGAAAGTTTTACCATGGAAGTTATATCTGAGCTATTTCCATGTCGGCAATTACAGTGGAAGAAAATTTACAATGCTCCAGCCACAGCTAAGGAGCAAGGCAGCAGCAGATGCCAGTGTGTGCCTAGAAGCTTTGCTTGGGTGAGGACATTTTAAATCTTCCAGGCACATACTGGCTTTCTGTGTTGCTCCTTTCTCCCTCTCCATCCTGCACAGAGAGGGGTTGGGGTCTGTCACGGAACACCTTCACTATCTCTGTGGAGCACTGATCTTCCACAGAACACTAGTTGAGAAACACTGCTTTAAACCAGCAGGACCACCCATCTGAGCAGGAAACATTCTTGTAAATAAGAATGTTCAGGATAGGGTACTGTCATCCTTTAGCAACAGAATAGTGTATTTTGTTATTTCGTGTTATTTAAGTATCTGACACATTGGACCAAACTCTCCATTAACCTATAATCATTAAAATCAATAGTGTTATACCAGCAGATAATTTGGCCCACCGTCTTTTTGACATGCAAAATTTTAATAAACTTTCTACAAAATTCTAACCCCCCTCATAGTCTATTCCCCTCATTTCCTTTTCCTATAGTTTACTACAATTTCTCATATCTGCTATAAAATGCATGCCTTGTTTGCAAAGAACTCAATCCCACATTAATTTTATAGCCAACACAGTAACTGTGCTTTATTAACTCATGCTTCACATGATGGGAGATATACTGAACAAGCCCTGTAAGCGGTTAGTTTACATTGCTCAAGAGATCTCACAGTTGTCAGACAAGACAAGACTTCACCTCAGCAAGGTGCTTAAAGTACCATGAGGTACCTTTTAGTCAATGAGACCATGTTCACAGTTCGACACGTACTCAAATAATTTGCTGAACTGAGTCCCAAACGCTTATTAAAGTCAAAGAGTTTTGCCAACATAACAAAAGAAGAATGAAACAGCAGGATATCATAAAATTAGAAAGAAATATAGTTCAATGCTTATCCTAACATACTTCTTGCACAAGCTGGTTGATTTTCAGCTGTTTTTCTTTTTCCAATGTCCCTTCTTTTTCTTTGGCAAGTTTTTGCTCAAACTCCAGTTCCTTTTTACACTTCTTCTGTTCACACATACTATCACTCTTCAACTTCTTTTTCTCTTTCCCTTTCTAGGAGGTTTTCTTTATTACTTAAACCAGTAGTGTCTACATTTTACATTAGCTAAGAATACTGCAAAACTTTGAGTTTGACAGAGCTTTTGATACGTGAAAACCTGTCTTGGAAAATCAGCTGGCTTTCAGCAGGTGTGCATGAATCTAGTTGCTGTTTTTAAAATAATTCTAAAAATCAGTCCCTATCAATACTGGAAGAAAGTTATTCCTATTCAGAGGGCAAATACAAGGTCTATGCATCACTTAAAGAGTTGTATAGTGTTGATATTGTTCAATACCTCTCTCCTCTTCTATAAAATTTCAGCACGTGGGTTATAAGTGAGTTATGATATTCATAAACTGTCTACCATAAAGTTTTAATTTCTCACCTTTCTGTTTGCCATTAATTCAATATTAAAATGATGGCTTTAATGTAAGTACTCATGTATTTACATATAGAAGTGTCCCCTTCTCTTTTCTTTTTCCCCCCTGTAAAAAGCCCTTATAGCATCACAAATCCAAAGCACTGCATAACATGCATCAGAAAAGATAGAGCAAGAAATTACAAAGAAAAGGATTAGATCATGACAAGGAACTGAACTTCTCCAAAGCAGCACACTAACAAGAAAGCAGGGTGTATGAAATTAAGGGATGGTAAATGGGAATTCACGGCAGCTACAGGATTAAATGTATTCATGTATTCTTGCCCACTTAAAGTTGTGCTAACACTGCTCAAAGCACTCCTAAGATTTATATGTATGACTTTATTTTAAAGCAAAAAAAAAAAAAGTTGAGCTAGAGACCCCTGAAATTTACCAATAGAGACTTTGAAGTCTGTGCTTTGGTTGTCTAAGAGGAAACCTGCTCCCGATTACAGTGACTGTCAGCTGAGTTCCCATAGGTGAACTGCTTGTATAGGAAGAACAGACTACATACTCCACTCCCTATCCCCAAAACATGTGTAAGAGGACCTGGCAGGTTTAGTAAGGACTGCCAGTGCTCTAGGCTCAGTTGTTAAAGGAGATACAGCACAGTGAGGAAGCACGAACTGTTCCTTTTTTCAATCAATGACTCTTCATTGTGGCTTGAAGAACCCAGGGACACAATGAAACTCATACTACTCTTATTCTCTGCATAACAGGATTAATTTATCAGCCCTGTAATATGGGAGTGAAATGTAGCAGTGCAAGTCTCTAATCTAAGCAATAATCATTTGGAGGATTTAAAAAAAAGACCTTCTTCTTGCTGGTAAGGAAGACCTGCTCTGACATGGAGTTGACTGGAACTTTGCATGGCTGCAATCAGGGAGGTTGTATTGTATTTGTTTCACAGCAGCATCAAACACCTAATTTTTAATGCCTTGGTTTAGCCGTGATGTTTAGATTGCATTATAAACATTTTAATGTTTTGGTTAGAGTTAATTACTGTTTACACCATTCACTAGGGACATTGCTTCATTCTTTACAAAAAAGGGTAAATATAGCATGGTTCATGTCATAGATGCTAACATTTTATAATTCTATATGAAGGCTCAGAGTGTTTTGTATGATACTAGTGCTATAGAATTAGCAATGTGTTTCCATTAATCTTAGCTGTGTGAATTACTGTAGCTCAAGTCAAACAACACAGAGCCTGAGTCATCCTTTCCATAGTTTTTTAATGGATTCATCATTCATTCTTCCCAATTTGCTCTGTACTAAAAATATCTTTAATAGGAAGTGAATTTCTTTTATAAAAATTTGTTTGTTGTTTTTACATGGACTGATATAGAAGTCTATCCATTTCACAAATTTTAAAACACACTTAAAATAAAAATAGTTTACATTACACATCCCCCCCCCAGTTTTTCAAGCTTTTAGTTTTTTGTGTGCACTATACTTCAGTGGGATTTACACTAGCCTTCAATATTTTCAAAGTGAACTGATAACCTCTGAAGATACAGAATGCAAAGCACATAAACTATAGAGAACAACTTGGACTGTAAAACCTATTTGCCCTTGTAGCACAATCATTTTCCAATCATATAACCTATGGTATTAATTCTGGCTAGAATATGATATATGCTTTTGAATCCACATGGTGATCAGCACTGACATGTCAAACAGCACAAAATAGTCTGAGATGTTGCAGACATTTCCTAATCTATGCATACAGAAATAATTGTGGCACATAGTAACAGATGAGCTTTTAAATAGTGACCTTGGTAGATAAAGCTGACAAGCACAGGCTCTGATCCTGACTTACTCACATACTGCAAATTCTAAATGCATTTATGTACAAGTAATAGAGGCTCTGACTTTGACTCTATGATGGCTCCACCATTAATTCTCTAATAGGTTTTGATTATCAACCAGCTAGATATCAGTAATATAATGTTCCTAATAAGTGTCAAGATGCTGAAAGAAATAAAGAATGTACCAACAGGAATTGAATATTATTTGAAACACTACTGCATGCTTTAAAAGATATTTAAAATATACTACTTTGTTTATCAAATTTTAAAAGGATGTTTTCTTCCATGATGAGTGAAAATGCATTTCTGTTCAAAGGCCTGTTCACCACTTAAGCCCCCACTTACTGAAAGTTTATCAAAAGGCACAAATGAAAATTAGACACTCAATTTCCATTGATTTTTTTTTTTTTGCCTCTGAAAATCTACCCTTAATCACTATTTCAAAGGCTTATGGGGAGCATAGGATTTGCAAAGGGAAGCACCACACTGGTCCAATCTTCCAATATGCCGAGCAACTCCTAACAAGTATGGATAGCTCTCAATTGCCACTGTGATCAGTGGGAGTAGAGACTACTCAGTACTTCAAAGATCAGACCTTTTAGTTGTACTCCAAAGAAACTTGCTTGCACGTGCACATTAAATGAGAAATCATTTGACTATACCAAATCCATATGAAATAAGCCAATCAATCACATGCTGCCACACTTCAAGTAAATGTACATTGCTGTACAATTTATTTGAAAAATACAAGAGAGAGAAAGGAATAATTACAAATGCAAAACCCACAGCAAATTTTCATTTATATTTATACATACTCTGTACCTTCCAAATTGTGGGAAACTTCCCTTCATACCGATAAAACCAGTCAAAACCTAAAAGAGAGCAAAGGAAAAATATTTGCTAGAGAAAAGTCCAGAACTGGTTTAGATCAAGCCATCTCCACATGTAACTGGTTAAAAGCTGTCTGAAGGTGAAATAATGATGGTATTAAGTACAGTTTTGTATTGTATTCAATGATGGTATTAAATGATCAGATTCAACCAGAAAACAGCACCTATACATTTAATAACATGTTTAACTCATTGACACACTTCTTATGTGAAACAAAATACACACACCAGCAACCCTTCATACAAAACTTTACAGTCATTCTCACAGTTACTGGAGGCAAACTGTCATGTCCATTGCTTTAATATTAATTGTAAAAAACTGTTAGCAGTAACATGTTGAATAAAATCCAATTAGTGATTTCAAACATCCAAGCTTGTGCACAACATTTAAGGAAATGACAAAACCCTTCATTCCACCATGTGAAATATGTTTTGTTCTTAAATAAAGAAAGATTTTCTTTAAGCCAAATTCAAAGCATACTGTTGGGTAACACATAGGAAATTCAGTAACTATTATATATAAATGTGCTGATGATACACAACCTGATTAATATAATCTACTTTTTAAAATTTACTGACAGTGTTTGTGTTCATTTCAGGTGCCTCTAGAGAGCAATAATAGCAACACATATTCTGGGCTCCTAAATTTACTAGCATTTATTACCTAATATACTGTGGGTACTGCCCTAGCAATTGAAAATGGCAAGAATAGAAAGTGTTCAGTCCAGTGACAAGTGCGACTGCCAGGTGGAAATGAAATATAGGAAGAATCTGAATCAGGATAGAAAGCTAGGCTGAAGAGCAAACCTGTTTGTCCTGCTTTATGATCACTTCATCCACACCATCTGATGCAAGTTGGTCACGTGCAACTCCCTTTAAATCTACTAAAGAAACAAAGGTGTAAGGAAATGAGGAGACAGAAGTGACAGTAACTGAGGTTTCCATGAGGTAAAAAGGGAACCATAGTGAAATCTGTAATATCATGAAAAAACAAGATGTATCAACTCTTGTTTACCCTGAAGTAAATCAGGCCTTCATATAGCATCCTGGCCTGCAAGGTACTGCAGCCAGGCTAGGTGCTATTCTGGTGGCTACTTTGAAGTTTGACCACCATCAGTTACCTCAGATCTAACTTCAGAGAGAAACGCCACCTTTTCCCTTCGCCAACAGTCAGCAGCATTACATTTATACTACAGTAGCACCTAGATCAGGGGTCTCAAACTCAAATCACCATGAAGGCCTCATGAGGATTAGTACAGGGCTGCTTGAGGGGTAGTACGTTAGCCTAAGGGCCATACCACTGAAACTTTTTCATATAACGGTATTGCAAATATTGGTAACAATAGTGTCATTGTGGGCCACAGGAAATAGCTTTCGGGGCCGCATGCGGCCCATGGGCCACATGTTTGAGATCCCTGACCTAGACTGTAGACCCACTGTGGGAGGCACTGCACAAAACACAGTAAGAACATATTCCTGCCTGAAAGAGGTCACAATTTAAATAGACAAGAGAAATGAGCATTTGGAGAAATGAAGTATTACCACCTAGATCACTGAGCTCCAGTCTAGTGTCTTACCCAGCACTACTTTCCTATATCCTATTCCGCATAATTGTGCTCCAAAGCATCTGAGCTTTTTTAGTGTAACCAACAGTGCCCAATTTATACTTCAATCTAAATGTTAAGCTTCAAGACATCCTAACTGCCTTTGAAGAGCTGGGTCCAGCAGCCAGGCTTACTGTTAATGGGCACTTCATTGAAAAGTCAATGAGTACAAAAAGCACCTTTTTGGGGACGGGAAAGGAGGAGAGAGGAATACAAGAGGGGAAAGAACAGAACAGGAGAAGAAGCAGGTTTGAGGGGAAGAACATCACAGCGTGAATGGATTAGGCAACTGAAAAATGTATGTGGCAAAACTTCCACAGGACTCTGCCTATTACATTAAAAGATGTGAATGTTTGTCTCCGTCTAGTGTCTAGTCCACAAAAGATATTATTGCATTTACTACAGGTGCTAGCTATGGGACTTAGGCCCCAGTTTAGCACATAGTTATGAGCATAAAGAAACTTAACCATGTGAATGGTCCCAGTGAGAACCAACTAAGAAGGGCTGCTCACATGCTTTAACTTAAGCAGATTCTTAAATGCTTTGCTTTATCAGGGCCTTAGCCAGGGCTCAATCCTAAATTTTTGGTCTGATTTTTTATACAATTTGCAAAATGCCAATAGCAAAATAGTCAGCAACCAGCCAAAAATCTGAGTCCCAAAAGTCATTCTTCTGCTTAAAAATGAAACTTTATTGTCATGCTTTCTATAAACTAAGAACAGTCATCAGTAAAGTATAAAAACTGAAGGGGACAATTTGCTGAAAAGTGATGCAGTAAACAACAAATGGGTTTGGGCTAAGGACAAATATCTTCCACAACTCGAAGAAATTCAACTATCCCTGAGATTTTATCTTCATTTCACAAAGTTGAACATTTCAAACTGATCTGTGTTCAATTTGTCAAGCAGAATAGGAATAATGTTGATTTTTAAAAATGAACAGCTTGTTCAGAGACTCATTGCTGCAGTGAACAGTGGCTGAATCCCTAAAATATATTTTACAAGAATATACAGGAGCCTGGAACATTTTGCAAAGTTCTGTTATAATTTCTAGAGAAGTAAATATTTTCTAGATTTGGTGTTGCATATTTGCATGAGTGTGTCACATTAGTCACCAGATGACATGACATGGTGACACGATATTACACATGGGCCAAATGTTTAAAAAATGGACATGACAAGTGAGCCACCAGGCATGGTCATGAACTAGATATTAAAAGGCTCATATTTGCAGATGCAAAACAATAATCATAATACTTAACTCCTATTTTTGATATAATGTTCTTCACAGCAAAACACTCTATGAAAGGAAATCAATACCAATATCTATATTTTACAGTTGGGGAAATGAAGGCACAGGAATGGAATGACTTGCCAAAGTCACCCCAGATGGCTAATGGCAGATCTGGTACTAGAGTCCCAGTCCAGCACTCTACCTGTTAGACCACATTGCCTTCAAATACTTAGTCCATTTGCATGCACAAATGCCCATCAGCTTGTGCAAATTTTGCATGATCAGAGGAACCACATGCATTTTTGAAGCATCTTAGTGCATCAGTGAGTTTTCAGTGTTTTCCGCCTTTCATTGACATGGGAGCTATTTCTCTTTCACTCCTGCAATTTCCATGGGACGCTAAAACACCCAATTTCTTAATTACACTGAGATCCCCTAAGTAACAGCAGAGGAATGAACTGTTGAGTATAATCTAATTAGGGACCAGATCACCTATCCTTCTCACGGGAGGTATACTGCACACAAGCCCTGTGTATGTTAATGTAGGCCTGGAGGGGCCAATTCATTTTATATGCTGCATTTGGCAGAGGAAGCTCAGCTTGGAGAAGGAAATCCATGGGGAGGATAAAACCAGGAAGTGAGTGTGGGAAAGGGTCCACAGTCACTCCCTAGAGGGAAAGGGAATTGGAGAGGGACAAGGAGGAGTTCAAGCCTTTGGGCCCTGCCCTTGACTTGGGAGTCTTACAATAGATGTAGAGGGATGAAGTAGCCATGGGAAGGTCTGGCAGTAAATCCAAAAACAGGCAAGGAGCCAGAAAGAGGTGGCAGGAGGGCGCATAGGGAAATAGCAACAGGTCAGACTGGGAGACCTAGCTTGCTAGTTGGAGTCTCTGGGCTGGAATTCGTAGTAGTGGACCCAGATTCTCCTAAAAGCCACTGGAAAAGTGGCGCTGGAACTAGACATCAAAGAAGACTGTCTCAGACAGCATGTGGACTGCTTGTCCATGAAATTTTACTACCCTGGAAGTGCAGAGACCATATAGTGGCCAGGCCAGAGGGCCAGATGAGAAAGAGAGAGCACTTGAGTCACAGTGAAAGAGGGGCCACAGAGTAAACAAAGGAAGGAAGGGACACCAGATGGCGTGAAGGCTAGTTCTCTGATCCAGACACAAGGATGCACACTTGTGGTAAGTGGACCTCTTCAGAATTCCATGGGGAAAGCAGGAGGAGAATTTCTGTCTGGAACGATTGTGGCATTTTTCTTCACAACATTCCCATCAAGGGAATGGAGCTTACCTCCTCTTGTAGAAAAGGGTCCAGAGTTCATTCCCAGAACTGATCTGCAGGAATGTGTAAGGATCTGGGCTCTTGCCTGATGTCTGGTCTTTCATGGCATTCCCTGGCAGCATTAGTTCATGGTGATCCTTATGTAAAAAAGATAATGTAACCCCAGGTAAGATCTACAAGAGTGGGCTGGAGATAGAAGTGGAAAGCAAGGGCATTCCTTTGGTCCTGCGCTGGTTCACTGAGTCTCCTGCCTGTCTTGCTCCCCTAGCACGGAGCTCAGTGGAGGGGGCTCTGCCAGGTCTGTGCAGGGAGAGAAAAGGGTGCCGCATTGTGTTCTCCCTAAACTGTGGCAAGACGTGTAGACTGCTTTGACATCTCCAGTTAGCCACACAGAAATCCTCACCTGGATTTAAAATGTGCTGTATAATTCATGTGGAAGAACTGGTAGTTACCAGGTACACAGTGCACTTAATGGCATCAAGTTAACTTCCTATACAAATACAACCAAGTTGTGTGACCTTTCAGTTTATTAAAATTTACTTGAGGGGTTTGTGTCATTAAAGCCAAACAATGCTTTATAGCGAATTCAGTACTCTATGTACAATAATACGCAGTATCCCCCTCTCCTAAAGATGATGCATATGGCGCTTTGCTGGCCTGGGCTCCACGTCCTTGTCAACAAGCAGAGGTCAGGAGGTGAGCAACCTCACACCAGGCACAGATGGGGTCAAGATGACCATTCATCATCTTATCATGCATCATCTGAGGATGCTGGGGGACGGACAGTCACACTCTTCTCAAGGATAAATGGCAGGAAGGTGTTTGCAGCACATCAGGCTGCCCACCCCACATCCTCCAAAGATGCAAAGAAAGGAATAGTCTGGGGTCCTACTTGAGGTCGGGGGGAAAAGGTTGGCTGTGGTTTACACAAAGCAGATACTTCATGTGGACTTGGACCACAAAGATTCACATGTTTCAGGTGGCAAAGCTCACATGATAGGGTTCCTCACCAAGTGCAGTAACTGGGCTTCTTCAAGTAGTGTGTCCCTGTGGCTGCTCCACGTGTGGTGTAGCATCCTGCAGTACCCAGGGTCGGACACTTCAGAGAGATAGTAGCAAAAGAGCTGCGCACATCCCAGTGCAACAGAACTCACTGGTGCGCTGTGTTTGGCATATGTGTGGCTGCAGCCCTCCATTCCTTCACCACCACAAAGCTGTCTTGTTAAGAAACAGACTTCAAAGTAGAGGGGAGGAAGGCGAGTCGTGGAGCGCTCACAGGCGGACACAACTCGAAGAAGCCCAGCTACTGCACTCGGTGAGTAACCCTATCTTCTTCAAGTGGTCCCTGTGAGTGCTCCACGCATGGTGACTATGTAGCAAACTACAAATGGAGGAGGGACTTCACAAGTTCTAAGATTGTTTAGTCGTAGATAGTATGGAAGTTCGTAAAGAGGAGTCTTTTAGAGAAAAATGTTCTGACGTAGTGCTTAATGAATGTTTCAGGCGAGGACCATGTGGCTGCCCTGCAGATGTCAGCAATAGGAATGTTGTCAAGGAAAGCAACTGATGTAGCCATAGATCTTGTTGGCTGTGCCTTAACCATTGCAGGTGGCTTTAAATTTTTTCTGTTGGCAACAGAGTTCAGTACAAGAAGATGACCATTTTGAGATTATCTGTGAGGAAATTGACTTGCCTTTGAGACCATGGCACTAGTGATAGGAACAGTTTGTTTGATATTCTAAAGGGCTTAGTTCTTTCCACACAGAATGCAAGAGCTTTTCTTACACTGAGGGTGTGAAGTACGGCCTCTTCAGGGTTTCTATGTGGTTTCGGATAAAAAAATTCGTAAGCTTATGGGCTTGTTAAAGTGGAAAGAAGAGGCAATTTTTGGTAAAAATTTTGGGTGAGGTCTTAGTGTGACCTTATCACAATGAAAAGTCATGAATGGCAGATAAGCAATTAAAGCCGCTATCTCACTGACTCATCTAGCTGAAGTAATAGCAATCAAGGACTTGGGGCACTGGCGCTGGGATTTGGGGCATGAGCCCCATGTGCCCAGTGCTAGCGATGCTCCTGCTTGTGGGGTATGACAAGGAATTTCTTAAGGGAATGTTGATGTGGTCTGTGAACTGTGGAGAGCCACATTTGAAGTGTATGCATATGGAGGCACGCATGAGGTACTACAGATGTTGATGCCACTATGTGGCCAAGAAGTTGAAGAACAGTACATGCAGGCAGGATGGTTGATATGGATATCTTTGAACTTAGGTCTTGGATTGTTATGAATGCTTCTTGCAGAAGGAAAGTTTTGGCATACAAAGAGTCAAGTTGGGCTCCTATGGAATGGATGTGTTGAGATGGCTCCAAAACCAACTTTCCTATGTTTATCTTGAGACCAAGAGATTCAAATGTTCTGAACATGAAAAGTGTCATCTGATTTGCCTAAGAAAAGGTGGGAGCCCTGCCAAAGCAATTGTCCAGATCAGGAAAAATGACCACACTGTGTCTGTGTAGATAGGCTGCGACCACTGCCAGAAGCTTTGCAAAAAACCTCTTGATGCTGTTGAAAGGCCGAATGGTAGGACCCTGTATTGAAATTGCTGATTCTCCATCAGGAAATGAAGGACTTGTCTGTGAGTGGGATGGATTGTGACATGAAAGTATGCATTCTGAAGGTTGAGAGATGAGTACCAAGCTCCTCTCTGTAGTTATAGTATTATCCTACTTAGAGCCACCATCCTGAATTTCTCCTTTTTATGTACTTGTTTAGAGGTTTCAGATCCAGGATAGGTCTCCATCCTCCCGATTTTTTTGACATGATGAAGTAATGAGAATAGAAGCCCCTGTTTGTGTACTGGGGTGGTACTTGTTCTATTACTCTTATATGAAGGAGATATAAGAGGAGATATTCGTGAGCATGGTCCCTGAAGAGAGATTGGGTAGGGTGATGGTTGGGAGGGGAAAGGGAGGATATGTGCAGATCTGATTATTTGCAAAACCCATTTATCTGTTATTATGGAGGACCATTTGTGATAAAATGGTCTGAGAAGAAATTCTAGTTGTGTTATCGATGATGTTGTTGCTGTTGTGGAAAGGAAGAAATTTAAACCTTTGACCTACAGCTCAAAACTGAGGTTTGGTTTGAGATGGTTGGGGCGAAGTTGACGACTGTTGTTGCTGCAGCTGTCTACGATGTTGCAGACATTTCTGGATCTTTGGTTATCTTTGTTTCTGAAATGGTTTTGTGAAGGACAACGATGTTGCTGGGCTGAAATCTATATTGAGAATGCCTGAAAGGTGGGGTGTATGTTCCCAAAATATGAAAAGTTGTTCTAGAATCTTTCATAGAATGAAGGACTTCACGCAGAAAACCAATGAACAGATGGGACTTGACAAATGGCAGGTCCTCAATCTTTGAATGCAGGTCTTTGAGGAGACCAGCACTATTGAGCCAGGAAGTGCTACATATCACTACCACCATGGCAATCGCTCTTGTAATCATATCTAATGTATCGAGAGAAGCTTGTAAAGATGCGCGGGTCACTAATTGACCTTTGGTAAGTAACTTATTATATTGGTCTCTTATTTTCAGGGAGATTGCCTGCGAAGAGGGACAGCTTTTCATAAATTCCATGATCATAATTGGCTAGCAGCATTTCCTAATTTACTATACTGAGATGCAAAGTGGCCAAAGAATAAATTATTCTTCCTATTACATCCAGTTTTCTCTAGTTCTTGTCATAGGAAGTTGATCTATGTGTTGAACATTGCACCTTATGAGTAGCAGCATCAACCAATGAATTTGGGTTAAAGTCAGTGAATAAAAACTCCATCTCGTTCAGAGATATGTAGTACTTTTTATCATTTCTGTTGGTGATACGAAAGCTGGTGTTGTCCACAATGATTCTGATGGTTTAATGAGAGCAGAATTCATGGGGACTGCAATTTCTGAGGGACTAGTGACATGTAGAATTTTAAGGAACTTACTGTGTGGTTCTTTAATATCTTCTAAAGGAATGTCCAAGTCCCTGGCAATGCACTTGAAAGGTCATTAAATCTTGGATCATCTGTTATCGGCAATGATGATGGAATTACTGCGTCATCAGGGAATGAGGACAGTTTGTATAAATCTGGTGAGTTGTCTGGAACATTGGACATTGTTTCAATATGGGAATGAGATGTTGCACTTGAAAAAGTTGCAGATGTTGAGAGTCTGTTTTATGGAGAAGCTGGTGGGAGAGGAGGAGTGCAAGATGACAATGCCCATAGGATGGTTGGTAAGGGTTCCAATGCGTTTGATATGAGGGAGGTGGAGGATACCAGGCATGAGACAAGTAGGGTGGTGGAAGGTGCCTTTCCATATGAGAAGACCTCATTCATGGAGAGCTGGTTCTGGTTGGAGACAAGTGTTCAGATGAAAAACAGTTGTCGTCACCAAAGCTATGTGTACAACTTGAAGAGCACGATGGTGAGCATAGCTAACTGTGAAACAGGTGATTTCGATCTGAGATCTAAATCAGTGATTGTTCAACATATTTTTGTTTCAACTTCCTTTTGCGGGAATGTGAGACTTTGTCAGTCAGTTCCATTCTGAGTGCCGAACAATGCGGTCCATTAGACAGTGCCATTTTGATATTAAGTTGTGTCAATGAATATGGCATGATGGAACCATGAAAGGGCATTGGTGCCATGTCTCCTGCAATTGGGGCTGGTGCTGAAGTGACTGGATGCGACAGTACTGATGGTGGAACAAAGTTTCCCATGCTGAGCTGGAGGGTGGTGACAAGGGCATTTTAGAGGAGCAGCTTGGTGACTGTTTTCGTTATCGAGGAGACTTCATAAAGTCCTTAGTAGGATCTCTACGCTCCTTTTCTGGATGTTTGCTGAGCTTAGATAGTGAGAGCCGCTTATTGCTGGAGGAACCTTTAGCCTCTTTGGCTTGCATATGAGGAGATAATGATCTCAGTGATCTCCTTTTCTTAGACGTTTGAGAGGCAGCAAGGGACCCTGAGCATCTTCCTGAGCACTCTGAAGGCTCCTTGCTGGGTCCAGGGTCAGATGCTGGCCTCAGAGATTTCTCAAGGAGGAACAGCTTAAGTTGAAGTTCTCTATCTTTGCGAGCTCTAGAATTAAGTTTTTTGTGGTGATCACACTTTAAGGGGATATGAGGTTCCCCTAAGCATTTGACACAGGACACGTGATCCTCTAAAGCAGGCATGGCATCATTAAAATTTGAGCAGTGGTTGAAACTAGGAGAGTCTGGCATTCTGAGGCAGGTAACACTGACAACAACATACATAGTACTTTCCACATAGTCTTCTTTTAAGTATGCTTATTGTTGATCTTTCTTCTTCTTCTTTTTTTCCCCTCCTTTAGGCACAGCCAGAAGAAAGGGGTGAAGGCATGGTAAAGGGGAGGAAGGAAAAAGGTCTTTTTTCCCCCCTAGTGATTGAAAATTGAAAGAATAAATGATAACTGAGGAAAAGTAGTATCAGAAAGGTTAGGATTAGGAAAAAGATGAAGAAGTCATGTAGATTGAAGAAGAACTGCTCTGTCTGGACCAGCGGTTGAGAAGGAATGAAGGGCTGCAGCCAAACGCAGCACACCAATAGACTCAGCGCGTGCGCGGCTCATCTACTACTACAGCTCTGCAGTCTTCGACCCCGGGCACTCCGGGATGCAAAACCACCTGTGGAGCACCCATAGGGCCAATCAAAGAAGAACTGAAAACTGCACATTGCTCCTAGCTCTTGAGGTACTTTCAGTCCCTCTCTGCCAAAACCAAGAAGTTCTACACAGCGTGGTGGTGGGTTTTGTGACAGATATCTGTCAAATGGCAACTGGATGGAGAGAACTAAACTTATGTCCCAAAGAACTCCAAACACACTCATCAGGCGTTAAGGTTAGTCATGGCCAACATGGATTAGATTTGAACTGGTGAAAACATTCCATATCCATGATCATTGCTTAGTTATAATGTTGTTTCTCCAAAACAACTGTTTCCGCATTGATGAGGATGGAACCAGTCACTTACTTCTGTGTTTAGGGGCAGGGGCAGCATGTACTTCTGCAGCTAGTTTTCACAGGCTTAGGTGGCTCTTTAGGCTTCCAATCTTCTTCCTATTCCTTTTTAAATTTCTCTTCCTCTGCTGTTATCCTAAATAAATATAGAAGAAAAGTATTTCTTGATGTTCTCATTTAATAATATAATTTATGTAAACTGCAATTTATTTATTTTTCT
The DNA here is from genome assembly GCA_007922195.1 of Podocnemis expansa. NCBI lineage: Eukaryota > Metazoa > Chordata > Testudines > Podocnemididae > Podocnemis > Podocnemis expansa. The sequence continues at coordinate 135,553,463 of ML681963.1, forward strand.
TAATTTGAAATACAAAAAATTTCCATCCAACTCAGCTAAAACACCAAAAATGTAAATATATAGCAGTGGCTTCTATTTTATTGACAGCCAGACTAATACATTTAACTGAGCAGAATACACACAAGTAATAAGCAATTACTGACAAGTTCCAGAGGGGTAGCTGTGTTAGTCTGGTTCAGCAAAAACAAACAAGGAGTCCTTTTAAAAACTAATCAATTTATTTATTGCATGACTTTCATGTTTATTGTTGGTGGTATAATGAGAATATATACTTTACTGTGTTTCAATAATAATGTGATAGGGATATAATCCACACAAAATGCAAGTCACTGACTTTATACAAGCATGACAAACTCAGATATAAATTAGTCAACTTTCACACTGGAGGAAGGGTTGGAGAAGCCAATTTTGAGCATTTTATAGATTCAATGACTGTTAAGGCCAGAAGGGATTATTATGATCATGCATTCTGCCTACATGCATGAAGCAGGCCCAGGAATGTACCTTACCCAATAATTTCTACATCAAAGTCATAACATCTGTCTGATTTATAGCAATAGCAATATCATATCATTTTGACTTAAAGACTTATAGTGATAGAAATTCCATCACATCCCGAGTTAAATCAGTTCAATGTTTAAATATCCTTACTGTTAAAAATGCATCCCTTATTTCTGCATGATTTATTTCTATTTAAATTATTGTTTTGTGGCACAGCTAATCCAAGAACAGACAAGAAAAGTAGTTGTTCTCTGACAGGACTTGGTTCAAGAAATAACTATATCTGAGGCAATTAAACAACAGTTACATGTCTATATGATTAAATTCAACATGTCTGGAAAAGGTTTTCTATCAAAAATGAATACTATGAAACACTAGAAAGGAGAGGTTGAGAAAAATGAGGAAGCTGGTTAAAAGAATTCATGGTGAAAACTAAGGAGATCTGGGGGAATACGGGACTTATAATAATAAAAACTAGAAGGAACCATGCGATGTCATCGAGTTCAGTCCCCTGCACTCATGGCAGGACCAAGCACCACCTTAAACCATCCCTGACAGATGTTTGTCTAAACCACTCTTAAAAGCTTCCAATTATGGAGACTCCACAACCTGCCTAGGCAGCTTATTCCAGTGCTTTAATCGCCCTGACAGTTAGGAATTTTTTTCCTAATGTCTAACCTAAACCTTCCTTGCCTCAATTTAAGCTCATTGCATTTTGTCCTATCATCAGCAGTTAAGGAGAATATTTTTTCTCTCTTTTCCTCATAGCAACCTTGTAGGTACTTGAATACTGTTATCACGTCCCCTCTCAGTCTCCTCTTTTCCAGATTAAAACAAATCCAGCTCTTTCAATCTTCTCTCATAACTCAAGTGTTCTTCAATCATTCCTGATGCTCTTCTGTAGACTTTCTCCAATTTATCCACATCCTTCCTGAAATGAGGCACCCAGAACTGGAGACAATACACCAACTGGGGCCTAATCAGCATGGAGTAGAGCAGAATAATTACTTCTTGTGTCTTACTATGGTACTCTTGCTTGTACATCCCAGAATGATGTTTGTTTTTTTTGTAACAGTGTTACATTGTTGACTCATATTTAGCCTGAGGTCCACTATGACACACAGAACCCTACTTAGAGACCCTAGCTCCCATTAACCTTCAGTGGGAAATGGACTTCTAAATCCTTAGTGCCTTTGAAAATGCCTACTTAGAATCTTGAGACCCCCTGTGGAGATTACTTATGACATACACAATAACAAAAGTCTAAGGTGGCGCACACATAACCACCCCCCATGCCCTCTATGAAAAACCTAAAGAATAAAAGGAAGCAGGAACTCTATCTGGCAAAATGTCAAGGTTTGCAGGGTAATTCATGACAAGCAGTTATTCCTTTGAAAATGGAAATTCAGCTCAACACAAAGGTGCATGAACAATGACAAGTAAAATACAAGATGGAAGCTAGGAGAACTAAGTACGGATTTATGTTGGGTACACGGAGAAGGCTCCCTACTAACCTGCAGATGATCAGGATCAACCTAAATATTGTGTTTGATGCCTTGAGGCAAAAGCATCTAGACTGATGATAGAGAATTTAAAACAGAATGCCCCTACTGTTGCAAATATTAGCATTATATGAGAAACAGTGCCTGACAAACTGCAGTCCGTGCAACATAACTGATGGATCCTTTCTCATGAACCACATCCTCCATGGTGATTACAAGACATAAATCATAAGGATTCCACTTTCCTTGTATTTATGAAAACATTTTTCTCCACCATGCTGTCTATAGCTTTAGCTGAGCCATCATAAAATCCTCTTGATTTAATTCCTGTCCATTCTCTCACTCTCTACTGTTTTATTAACTCTGTCTTGTTGGGTCACATCTGCACATCAGAACTGAGAATCACGGATGGAGATGATGTTTTACCTGCATAGCAACCAGCAAAGCATGCACTTTGGCACAGGGCTATGTAAAATAAATAAACTAAAAATGTGTGAACAAGAAACAACTGTACATAATATTGCCTTGTATTTCTCATAACTTGTTAAAGAATTGCTGCAATCACAAGTGACCCGTAATCCAACAATATATTGCTTCATTTTGTACCATAAGGCATCTCTCTCAGTGATGTAAAAGATCTATTTTTGGCTGTGGCACATCACAGTGTTATTCACTGTTTTATAGTAGCAAAGTCCTCCAGTGTCACAGATCCACAACAGACTTAATTTACAGATTTGGCATTTGGATTTCATGTAGCCCCTACTGTTGCTGCTATATGAGTTACATGACAAATAAACAATGTTTGGAGTTAGATAGAAGACCTTCCCCCAAAAGACTTAAAAAAAAAGTCCCATACATATGCAGAGGACCCTACTGAATATACATCAGAGGATTTAGTCTAGTAATTAATTTATTTGGTCACAGCAGAGCCAAAAACAATAAAGTAGAGGTTGCTCTGCATGGTCTGGTGGAGAAAAATGGAAAAAAATCACTAATAGAGTACCAGGAGCCAGCAACTTTTGCCGATTCCCCAAGCCAGCTCCTTGTCCTCAACCCTCAGCTGGTGCCCTGGCCCCCTCTACCAAACAAAAGCAGTGGCTACTTGAAATTCAGCCATATCCACGGCTGGAGGGGGGACACACTTCCTGGGCATGCTGCTGAAAGGAGTCACTCATGGAAAGAAACCTAGCTGTGCCCCTGGGGTGGAGGTCTTCAGGGATGCTGTGGAAAGAAGCTTCCTGTTATTAGCAGTCCCCAGCATGCTGTGGAAAACAGCTGCCTGGAGTGGCTCCGTTTCTCAGTGGCATGCCATGGAGAGGAGATGCTCCAGGTGACTTCTTTCCATGGCATGCCTAAGGCCTCAGCATGGCAGGGACCCCTTTTGCCCCAGCTATCCCCAAAAGAAGCCATCTGGAGTAGCTGTCAATGGCAGGAAAGAGAATTTCTGTGGCATCACAGAGGGCGTCACATGCCAGTTCAAACGGGCCTCAGGTGCCACTGTTGGCATAAATGCCAGGAGTTGCCTACCCCTGGAGTAGACTTCATTATAAAAAAATCATTCCAATGGGTCAGAAGGTAGTACATAAAGTAATCCTACTAAAATATGACAGAGCCAACAGTTTCCTTGGAGACTCCATCTTCCTAGTCACCGTTAAGAAATTGCGAGCTGCAGGGCATAGCTCATTCTAGACAGTTACAGTTTTTTTGTTAAATGGGTTTTGCTCTGCCAGGGAAGGCAGCAGGCTACAGAGAGATGCTATGGCAAAAACGTGCAGTTACCTTCAGAACATGGGAATTGATAAGAGATTTTCAAACTACCCCCTCATGCAAGTGAGCATTGGTAGTACTGTTTTCTGAGGTCTTTGAAACTCTGCATTAAAATGGACCATGTGGCATGAAATAATTATTCAGAGAGCCCTGTGCATGCCATTTCCACTGAGGAAGAGTTTCAGCTTCTAATATATGTAGGTCAAAAGAAGTCAAAGGAAATGATGCGTATGGAAAGCTGTTTTATGTGACAGGAGAGGCATGTCTAAATATTTCAGAGTAAAGTAGCTGCATCAGAACAATTACGGAATATGAACCCTTCACCACTTAATTTTGAAATTTCATAGTGACTGTTGTATTATTTGCCAGAATTGCTCAGAAAAGAAAATAACTTTTATGAAAACAGTGAACCACATCTGGTTTTTTTCATCCTCCAGTTCTAGATGTACAATAATATTTGAACTGCATTTACAGTTGTGTCCAACTTGTTTTTTAGGACTGCTGATGCATGGGCTGCCAGAAAGCCTGGTTATATCATAGAGTTTAAGGCCACAAGAGACCATAATGATAATCTAGTCTGACCTCTTGCATAACATAAACCACAGGACTTCTCTGAATTAATTCCTGCTTCAAATCCAATAGCTGTAGTTGGAACTAAAGCATCTCTTTTAGAAAAGCATCTGGTCTTGATTTACAAGTTTCCAGTAATGAGCGATCTACCCCAGCCTTTGGTGTGTTGCTCCAATGGTTAATTAACTTCCCTGTTATAAATATACACCTTATTTCTAGTCTGAATTTGTCTAGATTCAAATTCCGGCCATTTAATCTAGTTATATCTTTGTCTGCTAAAATGATGAGTTCTCATCATCTGGCTTTTTTCAAAATACAAAAACAAAAATTTATTGAATACACCTAGCTTTTTTCCATTATTATTTACATCTAGTAACAAACCAATATACCTGTTAGTATTCCCTTTGTTCTTACCATACACAGAGAGTCTTCCTTTTTGTCTTTAACTCTGCTGGCCATGAATTTTTCTTCAAGTTCTTTTGATTCCTTCCCCAATCTTCTACAGCATCTAGCATCTGAGTTATATTCATTGTTATCAGCATCCTCCACCCTTGTGTTATACTTTTTTTTTTTAATTTATATTGCTGGTTTCAACTTTACCTCTAAGCCAAGCTGTTTTCTAACTTGTGTAACCTTCTCTCTCTGCTGTGGCTTTCTGCGCATCTAATAAAAATGTTCTAAAACAATTCTCAATCATCAGTGACCTTTTTATACTTACTTTTTTCTCCCAGCTGTTGTGCCTCACAATTATTTTCAGATTTGTAAAGCAGGCCCTTATAAAGCACCAAGTACGTAACATTACTGCTTTGGATTCTACCGTTGGCCCAAAACAAATAAAATCAAGTCATGATCACTGGCACCTTACTAACCACTGATTTTTAGAGCTGTGATCAATTCCTCTTTTCTATCAAGGTAAGGTCTAATACAGAATCCCCCTCTATTTGATGCAACACTTCTTGAGTTAGGAAATTGTCATCTATGATTTTGAGAAATCACAAAGATGTTGCAGAATTGGCAGAGATTTCTGGCATATATTACTTAGGAAAAAGAACATTTTTGTATGACATACATTTGGAATGATTGTTAACTGGTTTAAAACAATGCCCTCATAGTCCTAAAGATATATACCTCTGAACTGGAATGGAATTTAGTAGCGCAGGTAAGAAAAGGTTTATTATTTTTCCTTGCCCCTTTTTCTTTTTGGTGAACATGGAAAACTGTTTCCTTTTAATCCAAATTTTTCTATAAAGATTTTGGGGCATTTCTTGAAAACTGGCAAATTTCAGATGTTTGGGCAAAACTTACGAAATTTTACTGAACCTTTTCACCTGACTAGATAAATTCTTTCAGTTTTTGGATATGCGAAATTAGAAATTTTCCAACTTTATTAAACCCCATTTCTTCATTGAAAACAGATGTTTCCAATGAAAAATTCTATTTTGACAACATTGCCATATTCTTCTAGGAAAAAAAACTTACACACATGTTATGCAACATACATAGCACTTGAACAAAATCATTACTCACTGTTTAATTTCTTTACAGTAGCTTTCTTCTTCCTCTGCAGCCTTTTGAAAAATGTCGAGTTTTCTTCTACAATAGAGAATAATTTCTTATTAGAATACTTAAAGAAAAATGTTTTCATGTGTATGCTGGTATAAAACACAATAAATATACAGATGAGAACAATTATGACTGGGAGAAACTGAAATACAAGTTTCCAAACTTTAAAAAAAAGGCTTCTTTAAGATTCCTCGCCCTCACAACACCTAGAATTTGAAACTCTCAGTGGTCCACCTTAGCAACACAGCGGGTCACCTCTCTAGATTCTGAAGCCACTTTGACCCTCAAAGAAGTTTTTCAGTTTATTTGGTAGCTTCCCATTCATACTCTCTGTGATAGGATAGATTCTGACTGCCCAGATCAATGACAAGTGTGTCCTGGCTAATGATATCAGGGGTGCTGGAGTTTACTGATGTCCCACTACAAGTGTGTACGGATGGTTTCTGCCCCAGCTAATTGACAAACAGGGAAACAGGATGGCCTATCAGCTCCAAAACAGATGCCCCTATGCTCTGAAGCAGAGGTACAGAGTGAATTCACACTATGACATTGCTAACTCTAAAGAAAACACAAACTCATGGGCTACATGATTTGCCACAACACTAAAGTGTGAATAGATATGAGGAATTTTCAAGGAAATTTGTGGAAAAATAATATAGGCACATGTGCTGCTTCTCCCTTTCACTTCCCGATAAACAAATATTGAACAAAGGATACTAAATACACCAATGCAAAAAGTGTCAGCATTGACATACTAAGTTCAAGCCTTTCTATTGGCCAATGTATTGTTAGCAACATAGGAATATCTAATCATCCAATAAATGATAAAAGCCATTCACTTTAGAGGCAGGTGACTTTTCACATGATATCTGATCAAGATGTCCTAATTCCATAGGATGAGAACTTTGGGGCAACTTTACTTTGTTGGTAAGTCCTCAGAAAATTACCCATATCTTTAAGTTGCCCTCCCCATTTGTTTGTGTGAAATTTTCTGGGTAAATGTGTACAACTGGAAGTGGACTGGTCACATCTCTCTCCAGACATGGGGAAAAAAGTGACTAGTGAAATATTAAGGCATGATGAAGAAATCAACAGGGGCACAGGACCCAGGCCTCTATACTTTTTAAGTACACCTCTCTGCTATAGCAGGAACAACTACACCAACTCAGGCCAATGGCTTACTTTCTATATTCTTGACCTTGTTACTCAACAAATTAATTGGCTTCCTTTTAGTAAGCAGACAGCCTGGGTAACTCTGGAAGCAAACGGTTATCTTGCCCAGACCTGTGGAACATTCTCCTGAATGTTTAGGGAGTCAAATGTAAGGCCTGCAGGCTGGATCTGGCCCGTCAAGGGCACTGATCTGGCCTTTAGAGCTGCTACCTGGACTGTGCCTGGGAACTCTGCAGCAGCAGCAGCGAACAGCAGGGACAGGTGTGCTTCTGGCTCTCTCACATGATCCCATCCACAGCACAGGGGAACAAAGGAAGCACTCCAGCCAATCCCAGCTCAGCTCTGCCAACCAATCAGAGTTTCAGTCACTCCAGGCTGGGTTGGGCTCCTGGAGATCCCTCACGCCACCCTCCACCCCAAGTGTTCACTGTCTGTCAGCATGCTAATTTGATTGACAACACATTGCACAAACCACAAATAAGAAAGGAAAACGTAGCAGGGGCCCATGTGGGAATGTGCCAAAGGCCAGCTGGGACTCAGCCCAACCGAAGACCAGAATGTTGAATGACTGACAAGCAGTGGGTGGGGGGGACAGGAGGCCAGATGGCCTGTGTCTGTGACAGACTGTTTGCCTGCCATGCAATAGGGGAAGTGGAAAAGAAAGGGGAAGGGATGTCTAGAAGTTACCTAGCAGCAGTGTCTGGGAGCCAGTGTAGGGAAGGGGAGCCCACAGGGCGGGGAAAAGGGAGAGGTCTGAGTCTGCAGGACTGGGGAGGGAAAGGAGAGCCCATGCCACTCTGAATGTGGCAGGGGAAAGGGTCGGGCAACCTGCGTGGATACATGGCCCTCGTCAGGCGTCCTGCCCTCCAACGTGACCCCCCCCCACTGAATGAGTTTGACACCCCTGGTCTAGATATAAAGACTTTAAAGTCAAGACTTTCCATCAAAAAGTTTTAGCGTTAGTTGAAGAATCATTCTCCCATTTTCACTGTGGTTTTCAGAGTAAATGAAAATATACACTTTAATAAATATAACCGCAAACTTAGCAGAGTAGACTAAATGCAAAAATACAAACATAAACCACTTTAGTAGGCTTGAAAGTCAAAAAGAGTTGACTTCTAGACTGTTACCAGTTAAGATAATAATGTTTATCCATTTCTTTAAAGTCACTTTGAATTAATATAGTACCAATCATCTGCAAATCTCGAAGTAGAGTAATATTTTTATTTCACCTGCACTACAATTTGGATACTGTGTTATCATCTGACTTAAAAAGCACAGTAAGTAAATCCTTTATTTTTGCTGTTCCCTGACCTCTGTAATTCAAGTACCATCACCAACTTCTGTGTATAAATCAGAGTGAAGGAACAGTGTGGTCACATATCAAGTGCAGATTTATAGTATCTTGAAATCCCACTATTCTTGTTAACTTTACTATGGCTAATTTCCAGCCTCTACTGTTGAGAATGAATAAGGACACCAAATCAGAAAAACTGCAATATACTGGAAGAAAAACAATGAAGCACAAGTATCTGCAAGACAAGACAGTAGAGAAGACAATGAGGATAGCAAAACAAAACACCAGGGAGAGAAACAGGAATGTAATTTGTCTGTGCTCTTGTTCCATTGGGAAGAGAAGGTGAAGGGGAAGAAAGCAGTCAAGAAGAACAGGAGTCCTCCTCATTGTCCTTTCTATAAAGAAAGAGAAGACTAAGAATGTAGCTACACTCTAATAAAAGTCCTGCAATACAGCTGCGGTTGGCCTGGATCAGCTGACTCTGGTTTGTAGGGCTTGGGCTGGATAGCTATAAAATCGCAGCATAGATATTTGGGCTCTGAGACCCCCCTCTTTCATAAAGGAGTAGACTGTTATTTGTAGTCATTTTTTTAACCTTGCAAGCCCAAGTCAGCTGACCCAGGCTCTCAGACCCAGTGGGTCATTTTTTTTTTTAATAACAACGTAGACATACTCTAAGAAGTTAATAGTAAGCAAGCAATGAGATTTCACTTTCAAGAACAAAGCAGTGGAGGAGTGGGATATTAGGTAGAGGCTGTGTGCCGGGGAGAAAGAACACAATGAAACACCTGGAGAATTACTGTCCCATTTCCCCCTTCCTTTCAACAACTGGAAACTCCCTTGTTAATAAATGCCTGCTGCAGTCACTAATATTGTGTTCATATGGTTCTCCTGCCCAGCATACCCCATCTGTTGTTTTCTTTGAAATGAGAACAGATAAAGCCAGGAGTCTTAGGGACTGTCTAAACAAGCCTTTACTGCATGGCAACCTGGGATGTAACTCTATAGTGCTCCAGCAGGACTGCATTAACTGTCCATACATGTAAACTGCAAGGGCTCAGATGTATCACCATATACAAGCCACTGATGCCAGGAGTTGGCTATTTTATGATTGCAAGTACTGCCGTGACTTCTGTGGCTAAGGGTAAATGTTCAGATTCATCTTGTCTTGCGTAACAAAACAAGACAATATTAGTTGCTCTGACTGATTATTTACCTCTCGACAGCTGTGCTTGGACAAGGCACAGTCACTGCAACGCTACTCATGTCATTTTTAGATATGTAGTATGCACCAGGCAAATATCTCTCTTTCACTTATTTAAACATTTCACAATAGTTCACTAAAATCAGGGCTGCAGCAGCAGCTGCACACCTTATGAAGGCACTGGACTCTGACACAGCCATTTCTCATGCAATAAATACATTTGTTAGTCTTTAAGTGCCACAGGACTCCTAGCTTGTTTTGCTGATCTAGACTAACATGGCTACCCCTTAGGAACCTTCTTGGGGATGCTTCTTTTGCATAGGAATGAGCAATCAACACCATACAGGAGGATGTATCTAACTGCTTCCCTTTGCATGCAAGTCCAACTCTGGGTAAGTGAGCGAGGGCTTGTGTCCAAGTTTTCTCCCCATATCTTTTTCACTGGCTACCTCCCTGAAGAAGGGAGAAGACGATTAAGTACTCTTTCCACTTTCCAGAGTGCACTAATAGCTATTGTGAGATGTATTAGTGCTTTAAACGGTGTGGGGTGGGGGTTTTTGAAGAACACTTTGTTGGCCCCCTTTTCACATACAAGTAAACCCTGGGATATAACTCTAAGAATCTCTCCAAAACCATTCAGGAACTAGATATTTGTTTTGGTATGTATAGGTGTTTTACTCAGACACATTTTATGGGCAGAAATTTACCCTGACATCACTATACTGAATTTTACATGAGTAGAATTTTCTGACCAGATATCTACAAGACCACAGTAAAGGTAAATGAAAATGTTTAATAACAACCAGTTTGTCTTTGCATGACTCATTCCCTTGAAAAAAGGCTGGGCTTCAATTATTTGTGTTGCCTGCTTTGTGTGGTAGCAGCGCATCAGTTTGGTCCAGCTGTCACTCTGCCAACCAACACAGTTCTGTCTGCTGTCGCTCACGCCTATCACCTCTTCTGATCCTACCATGCTCCTGCACTTCCATTCTCCTGCTGGTCAGATGACAATCCTTTCCCAGTCCCTCCTACTGTCAGAAAGGGATAGAAGCCAGAAAGTCTTCATCCCCACTATCTCCTGGTTCCATCTCTGCATAATAAAGGAAGCATTTGGATTCAGGTTTGGTGTCTGAAAAACTCCATTTATTACCCATGATTATATAAATGTGATTTGTGTCCCTGGCATATTCTTTGAGATTGTGAATCCAGAAGGATCTTATCTCTGAAGTGTCAAAGTATTCAGAGCACCAGGAGAAAAGGGAATTGGAGGAAACACCTCAGCAGCAAAACAATGAATGTTAATTGAGAGCATCCATACAATTATTTCACAGCCATTACTGCCAGTTCCAAGTAAAAATAGAGATGTGCAGATCCCCCTCCACCTAAAGCACTTACAGTCTCTCTCCTGCTGTTCTTGGAGGATTTTGTTTGTGTCTAATGCAAGCTGCTTCTGACGCATTAACTCGGTGCTCCAGCTCTCGGAGACTCTGCTCCCTCTGTCTCTCTTCCTCAGTCATCAACAGCTCTCTCTCCTGTAATCACAGCATAAAAGCAAATTCATCATAAAAATCAGAGTTAACTTATTTTCCTCCACCCTTCCCACCAAAAAGCCCTCTCCAAGGCTACCACCACACATGTACGTTTCACCTTTTTCTCCTATCACTTCTCCCAAGTAACACTGTCTATAAAAACTCTTTCCAACAGCAATTATCAAACATGTCAGGTTTACAAGTTACTTGGGTCCTGATCTATGATGTTCTGAGTGCATCTCTTATAAGGCCTGTGCACCCTCTATTCCCCCTAAATTCATTGGGAATAGAAAGCGCTAATAACCTAGGCAGAAATGAGCAATATCTCCCAGGAGAAACCTCTCCCTTCTTCAGTACCGCTCATTTGATTTTACAATAGATGCATAAAATGTGGTGAAACACATCCATTCTCTCAACAGTTTTCCATTACTGTCTACAGAAGTAGTGTGAAGGCGACGTTGGAAGAGTTATGTCTGGATAAGTGTGCCCCTATCACTCTCAGTGTGAATGAGTAAGGACCCAAAGAGACTGCAGAAAACATATTAAACCAAAACGTGAAATATTTTCAGCTAAAAAGGATAGGCGTATCATAAGGGGGCTGTTTGATATGGGACCTGTGTGTCACAGATGGCAACTTCCAGCAGTGTCCTTGAAAAGCTTTATTGTATTGCATTTATATATTCTGATACTGTATGGCTATGTCTAGAGTAGCAAATTATTTCAAAATAAGGACCCTTAATTTGAACTAATTTGAATCCTGTCTACACCATGTTCTGCCTATTTCAAACCAAAAAAAATTTGCTTAGTTTGAACTAATTTGCATATTTGGTTCAAACTAGCACAATGTTGACATGCTAGCTGGAACTAAATAAGTTTGAACTAGCAATTAGTTCAAACTAAGTGTGTTTTTTAGTTTGAACTAACCATGCTTTTTTTTTTTTTAGTTTGAACTAAAAAAAACAGTTAGTTTGAACTAAAAGTTAGTCTGAACCAAAAAAAGCACGGCTAGTTCAAATTAACCTGCAAACTGCTTACTTCAGACTAACCTTCAAACTACTTAGTTTCAGACTAACCAAGTCAGAACTAAGATTTTAGGTACAGACATAGCTTATGTAATCTGTCTGCAAGGAGATGCAATAGATACTGCAACCCCAAGCAGTACCTTTTGTGTCCATTATTTTAAATGATCTGTTTATCTAAAATGGTGTTCCACTCCATGGGGGAGGGCTACCATAGTTCCTTCAGGAGCTAGAAACAGAAGGAGGTAATTAAGGCAAATCAGCCAAGTTGTAACCCATTTAGAGAGGAACACTTCCTGGGGAGGTTCACATACACTTGTTCAAACTACATTCTCCAGAGACCAACAGATAAGGAGAGGACTTTTGGATAAGTAGCCTGTGTTTAAATTGATGCAGGGCCTTCTTTCTGACCCAGCAAACAGACATAACCTTCTGCCCAAAGAGGTCTTCGCAGTCCTTGAAAGGACTTGACCTACTTTCACCACGTATGTTTGATGGATGACCTCTACTAAGATTTTAACCAAGATATAGGAACTTTAATTGTTTTAAATATTTTTTTCTTGGAACTGCTTTTCCCTAAAGAATAAATGTAGAAGAGTTGCATGGTAACTTGTGACTGGTCATAGTCCTCAGAGAAATCATAGCATGGGTACTGGCCTATTTTAAGCAGTGTGGCTTACTGGGAATGGTACATTGTAAATCTGGGAGCTGTGTAGCCTTACAAACCCTGAACAGAAGAGAGCGAGATGTGGTGTCCAGCCAGGAGAGGCGATGGCTGTAAACTGGGAGCCTAAAATGAGTGCTCAGGGCAGATCACAGATGCAATTGCCTTCCAACTATGATGCTCCTGAACAGTCAAAATCTGATCATGTGTAATTGGGATTGTGTCAATGAAAGTGTGTATTAAATAGGAGAGGAGAATGATCTATTTCACTGAGGCTCAAAATGGGTGTATCTGGAGAACAAAGAGCCAGTAGAGAATTCACCACTGCTCTTATGGCAGCCTCCCCCTCATCCCTAGAACAGAATGGGTGTCAGGAGACAGATGGGCCATGCTGGGGGACAATGTGAAGTGAAGCAGAGTTCTATTACATAAATTCTTCATCTAAAGGACCTAATGCCAATGGCATAGCAGTTTGAACAACTCCCCAACACCTCCGGCATCTACTGGCGTTTCTTAGCACTGGATGCAACTAGCTCCTTAAACCAACCATGCTCATGCCTACTGCTGAGAATCTAGCCCGGAGTATTTGTTTAAATGAAGTTTACTAGACCTCTGGACAAATACATTTAGTTGCACAAAAGTGAGTCATGTGTATAAATCTCCATTTCTTTGGATGAGGTTACTGTCCATGAACGTTGGAAGGTGTGATGCTTGAAATAAAGATTAAGTCCTTTCTTATATATAAGGAAAGATTAAATAGATCCCATGCATTATAACCAAGCCAGACATCTTTAACTGGTTACAGCATTTAATTCATAACTTCAGGTCACAGACGAGAAGCAAGTATGCTGTGAAAAGTTCCATTTCTAAGGATCTTGTTTGCATCAGTGCTACCTTGTGATCCCCCTGTCTATCCACTATAGTTATCTTCCTTACTGTCTAGTCTTATACTTGCTCTGTAAGCTCTTTGGGGGAAGAGACCATCATTTTTTGCATGCATTTGTAAAGTGCCTAGCACAAAATGGGGCCTGTATCTACCATTATCTCTAATAAAAATAAACAGATAATAGAAGAAATAATAGTAACCAACAGCAACAAATCTATAGTGCACTTATGTTATGCGTGGATATAATGGATAAATACAGAGGCATAAATTAGCCACTACATTTAATACTTGTTGCGCCAGATAATGCAAACAGAAACAAAGACAACATTCCACCCCATACCCCCCAGCTATGTATGATGCTTCTCATCTCTGACAAACAGTGGTCCAAAGTCATTTGGGGGGTCGAATGCTGGTCTTTGCACCTGATTTTTAAAACTGTCCATATATGCTTTACCGGTACTGCTGAGAACTTAAGATCTGCACATTGTGCTAGGCTTATTGACTTTTAAATGGACAGACTCTTGAGGCCAAGTGCTCAGCTAGCTGCAAGGTGCTCTGATATATTGGCAGGAGAATCATCAATCCACAAATACTCCACCTACTGTATTTCACGGTTTTTTATTTGTAGGAGAAGCTCTGTGTCCCATTCCTCCCCTGGGATTCTAAGAACTAGATGAGCTCTGCAGCCCTCCTGATTATTGGAGGCACAGTGTCTCTGCTTGCTCCTCTTGTGCATGCTCTTGTTTACTGGTCTCCAGTACCAAGGATATATACTTTCTGGTCATTTGTAAATACTTCTAATGTTTAAAACATCAAGCTGTTTAGAAGCGTGCCTCTAAAATAGCTTTTTAGCTATCATGAAAGTTACTTATGTAAAATCACTGTGCATGAAGCAAAGCATAAAGCCTATTATTACTGTCTGTGCATGAAAAGATACTAAAAGGCTAACTATTGGACATATGTTCATAGAGTAGTTATGCAACAGAGGAATTTCATCCAACTCCCTCAGAATGCATCACACATTACCCCACTCCTATGTGACCTGCATTTTAGTTGATTAAATGATTGCCATGGTAGGGGACTGAGGTGACTAATCTAACAGTTTTTTCCCCTCAATCTCAAATTTCTAAGATTTTGTGATTTTATGACAAGTGGCAGTAAATTCTTATAAGGGTACATGCCAGATGTTAACTATCTATTGTATGTGCATCTGTTAGTGTTTGCAAAGAAACTACATTTCCTTATTAACGTCTGTTTAGTTGGGTGCTGTCCATGCACATCTGCCCTTTGATGCCTTTGGCCACATCAGTTCACTGACATATGAGCCATTTTTTGGCTCTTCCCGCCTAATTATCCTCTTTTAGAGCCCTCCCTCAAAACAATTATTCACCTAAGTGCTCTGTCATTCAAAATTGCGTCAATGGAGAGACTGAGAAAACAGCAGAACTAATCTTTCAAATCCTCAAGTGGCAAAAAAAAAAAAAAAAACATTTTAGTTTGGCACTCTGGTTTGTTGAATGTTCTTTTGTATATCTGCGCAAAGGTAATAATGCTCTTGGGAATGGAGAATGTCAGCAAGAATTGACTTCTGCTCTTATCAAAGTCATGTAATGAGCCAAAGAATACAATTTAATACTTTGTATTTATCCATGAACATTAGCGCATATACACTGTTCTAGATGATGTTTTCCTCATTTATTTCAGCTATATAACAGTTGTAATAAGTAAATATTAAGGGTCATATACTGACTTTGAGCTGAGCAGTGTTTTTTCAGTATTTTATTGTATGGGGCCCAAAAGTTCACTTTAAGAGTGTTTAAACAGTAGAACAATTATTCAAATACCACTGAAGTCAATGGAAATATTCTAACTGATTTCAAAAACTGCAGGTCAGGTGCTAAAGAGGTACAATACTGTTGTACCAAACATTTGAAGTGGCACATTATGTTTATTAGGTGAGACAAAAGACCAAATTCCTTTCTGATGGAATGCCACTGGAATTAAGAGTTACAGCAAGAATTAACTGACCTAGGAGCTATATAGACTTCAAAACACTTTATTTTTAAGGAAAAGAATATGGTGGCACCTATCCAAAAGTCTTCCATGTTTCAGCCTGAGAATTCATTTATGAAAATGTAACTCTGTTGAGTGGGAGGCATTTTGACTTTACTAAGGCCCAATCTTATCTTATTTAATTCAACAGCATTTTTACCATTAGTAAATGTATGAAAACAGCTTCGTAGTCACGATGTTACTCCACTAGAGAACACTTAGTATAAATCTCAAACAAGTAATTAGAAAAATTCCAAACTATGCTAGGCCAAATTTAACAGTGCAAATCAAAATTTTGAAACCACACAGATAGCTATGCATTGCCCCAGCTCCTCTCTGCATACAAGCAGAGCACAGCACAGTTCTGAAGCTGGTATCTCAAAGGTAGCTTTCAGCTCCCCTGACCTTGGGGCAATGAAGGTCCTCCACATAAGACAGAACAATCAGTGACTTGTTCTAAGACGCAATAGGAAAAGTTGTCTCCTCTTTCCCTAGAATTAGATGTGCATAGGAGTCACTATTGCACTTCTGCAACAGTAGAGGATTTCCTGGAGAGAAAGAATCCTTCATGGACCAATGGAGCTAACTTAAAGGCTGCTTCATATCACCAAAGCAGTACAAAGCATCCTTAATAGGCAAAAAAATGTGGGCCAATAGGGTCACATACACTTGCTTTATACCACTGACTTAAATGAGTTTACTTTGGATCTTCACCAGCGCGAGTGTAGCATCAGGCTTCCGGACTCAGTAGATTTACACTGTTACAAGTGAGTGCAGAATTTGACCTATTGTCGTGCTGTTAACTTGAGTTAATGTTTTAAATACATCTTTGCTTGCAAAAGTATATTCATTTTTAATATCAGGCCCTTCTAATGACTTACAGCCAAAGACTGTTAAAGTATATGGAAAGACTTGTGTTGAAATTAATGAGCTTTGTAACAGGGCATTCGAAAGTGGAACATGAAGTTGTACTGAAACAAACACTATTGTATTATTTATTATTGGCTACAGTGTATAATTAATTTTTCACATTGTCTGCTTTTATATGTTCATTACTTATGGCTCCTGTTACCACAGAGATAGTTAAGGTTTGACTGCTTTTTAACATTCTTACAGCCTACAAAAGCAAAGTGAATAAGTCTGTTTCAGTTTTAGTGTAAAATGTTACACATACACACGCACACACAGGAGAGAGAAAGAAAAGATAGGATAGTTTCCCTACTTAGAGCTTCATAGATTTTAAGGTCAGAAGGGACCATTAAATCATCTATTCCAACCTCATACATAACACAGGCTATAGAATTTCATCCAATTGCCCCTGTATTGAGCCAAATAACTTGTTTGGCTAAAGCATATCTTCCAGAAAGGAATCCAAGCCTTGATTTGAACACATCAGGAGATGAAGAATTCACCATTTCCTTTGGGGAACTTGTTCCAATGGTTAAATCACCACCCTGTTGTTAAAAATGTGTCTTATTCCTAACTCAAATTTGTCTGGCTTTATCTTCCAGCCATTGGCTCTTGTTATGTCTTTCTCCACTAGGTTAAAGAGCCTTTTACCCAATATGCTCTCACCATGACAGTACTTGCACACTGCAATCAAGTCACCTCTTGATCTTTTTGATCAGATAAAGAGATTGATCTTCTTCCCTCCTTCCTGCATGGTAAGTACAAAAACTTGGGAAGCGATTAAGGCTAGGATTTTCAAGGTACCTACTGAAAGTCATTGGTAGTTGAATGCCTCAATCTTCCCTAAACCATTTGAAAATTCTAACCAGAATTTATATGACCAGATCACCATATAAATTACTACAAAATATAATTACCCTGTAACATCTCACTTGGAACACAGCATACTCACCTCCAGCCCCACTTCAGCAGAAAGAGAACCTGGTTTAACAATGCTGATAAAAATGCCTGGCTTTTGTGTTGGACCACTGGAGATACTGGAAGAAGCAGAGAAAACAAATAGTATAGGATAACACAGGACAAAGTAGACATTGTATCTGCAACTAAAATCATTGTCTGCTTCTAGATTAGATATTTTTTGATATTTGTATCCTGTATTTCTTAGTGACTTTTGAGAAAACACACTGGACCACATCCTCATCTGGTAAAACTCACCCTAGTACCACTGAAATCAATGGAACTTTGTTGACTTTACATCAGCTAAGGAAATGACCCACTGGATTTAATGTTATCACTACAGCATAGCCATCTAACCCATCATAGCCAATATTGTTTTTCCACTTGTCACAATGCCTATGCATAACACTTATCACAAAAAGCTGACAGGAGAGCAATACAGTGATAAAACTATTTTTGGGCAGATACTTAAAAAATGTAAATTGGCACTGAAGTCAATGGAACTGTACCAATCTATGCCGGCTGAGGTAGTGTTCCACATAAAACACATTAGGGAAGGAGTAATTGCTTGCATGTTCATTTAGGATCCTGAGGAGATTTGCACTATCATTTGGTTATATATAGCATAATACCATTCTTCAGAACCATGGAACAGATCCAAAAGGGAATCAGAACTAGGAACTCTCTTTACCCCATAGTTCTGGGATAAAAAAATCTCAGGCTTCAGCTAAGAAAACATGTAGAAAAAGTATGGCAAAGTTTTTTGAAGCATGCTGATTGACTGCTGTTTCTTCTGTACCAGGAAGGTGGACAATCCATCTTCTTGAGTTTGCAACCAGTTTTATTTCCTTAATTATTTGCTTCAAGCTGTTCAGTGGCTGGGTAACAAATGAAGATGCACAGTAGTAATAATGCACAATACAAGGTGAATGTGCATTGTATAGAATGGTAGTTCATTTTATACTGCTGGCTAGCCAAAGACAAAGCAACTATCTGAATAAAGTATATATGGCTGGATTCACAAAGATATTTAGTTCCAAAGGGATAGCCGTGTTAATCTAGTTCAGCAAAAACAACAAGGAGTCCTGTGCAACTTTTAAAGATGAACGAATTTATTTATCATGAGATTTGTTGTAAGATTTTCTCCCATGAAAGCTCATGAGATAAATAAATTTGTTCACCTTTAAAAGTACCACAGGACTCATTTGTTTTACAAAGTTATTTGGATTTCTAAAGATGCAGATAAGCACCTAGTGGCAATTTCAGAAGCGCCACTGTTAGGTGCCTACCTCCCATTGCAAGTCAATGGGAGTTAGGTGACTACTGGGGTTTTAAGATGCTTAGCTGTATTTTAAGGCATCTAAATGGCTCAGCTGATCTGGCCCAGAGTTGTTATGGCAGGAGGAGTGTATCTCCACACAATTCTAAATAAAGCAATACAAACAAAATCAACCTGCTTTCTTTCTAAGCTATAAAAAGTATAATTATAAAAAGTAGTAGTAATATGATTTTTTCTCCTATATTCCTCTAATGTCTACTGCTAATTAGAAAATGGCAAGCTAGAGAAACTGCTATATACAATGTTTTAAACAGCTACCCCAAATAAAGTCTTCACTGTTTCCCAAACAAACGAAACAACCCCTCTACATTTAATTACACTATCAACATGAAGTTGCTACTTTATCTATGAATTCAAAGTTAAATATGATAGTATAAAACTACTTCCATAAAAAGGATTTGTGGGTATTTTATTATATGTACAGGGTACATTCAAGGGACTATGTAAAATAAATGCTGATACCGCATCTGCACAGTCGGCCTTGTTCTCTACTCACAATTGACTAACATTTGTGTAACTTCACTGATGTTAAGACTGCTTCTGGTTTATACAGTTATAAATAAGAAGAGACTCATGCCTAGCTAAAATAGGGATTTATTTTTTATTAAATCAACCCATCAGTGCAATGCTTTGCCATAGGATCTTATGTTATCATTCTTTCTAATTCTCAGATTTTAATTTTGTAAATCTTATCTCATAGAAAGGGATGGTTCTTTTTAAAATAAGTATTATGCTATGGTTACAAACATTTTATATGAAGAAAAAACACTGAACCCCTTTGTGGGTGCTACGACCATTTAAAAAAATTAAAACCTACATCTTAAAATATCATACAGATTTTAAGGTACTACGTATGCTCAACAGCAGCAGCAGAAGCAAATGATCTTCAACACAGTCACAGATAACTTTTGATTTCACAGAATCATTGAACACTTCTTGGTAAAGATATGTCCACACTAAGAGCTGTAACCTATTCTAGTGTCTTTTATGAAATAGGCTGGCCACATTTTTCATTTTAAAAATGGCAAACCATAAGTCAGCAGTCATTATCCTGTTGTGACTTAAAGATGCACCTAAATGGACATACAGAATTTGGCAACCAGACATACACAGTACACTATTAAGTATTCAAATAGCACACACTGCAAAGATATTCCCATGCCTTTGTCAAAATATTAGTTTGCATCCATATTTTATAGATACTATATAGTTAGAGGAATAAACAAAGACTGTTTTGCATTTCTCACTCAACAAATTGATAATGTTTCTTCCAAATTATACTGAGTGGAACTCTTCTACACACCTCCATCCCATAAACTTTGAATCAATCAAATTCTTTATTATCCTTTCCTCAAGATGAAGCAAGTCCAGCAACACTGCTTTTTCCCTCCTATAGCAAAAGAAAGAAGGGGGGGAGATTATAGGTGAAAATCCTGGCTTCACTGAAGTCAGCAATAAAACTCCCATTGATTTCAATGTGTTAGGATTTCACCCTATGTATTCCAAGGTTACATTGTTATATAGTCCAAATTCAGCTCCAGTGTAAGGAGTAGTGAGTATGTTGACTTCAGAGGAGATACGTCAAGACTGAATTTGGCTCTTTATCATCTATTTGGAGAAGATTATCACAATAGTCAGGATGCATCTCATGAGGAAAATGGAAAAAAGTTAAAACAAAGGGCTTAAGAGAAAAATGGTTAGTTTGTGCATATCATGCAAGAGTTGCCTAAAATATATAGATAACACTCACTACCTATTATTTTAAAAAGCTCCTTCCCTACCATAAACCTAGGGAAAGTCAGTTACAGGCTCACTTAGCACTGTCATAACCTATGAAAGTAATTCATGACATATTTCAGGGGTCAGCAACCTTTCCGGCGCCCCCCCCCCCCCGACTGTCAGCCAGCCCCAGTGGTTCTCTCCACAGAAAATAAAAGAGGTGGCTGCCTGAAAATTTGGCAGCAGCCATGGCTGGAGGTTGGGGAGCAGGGAAGGAGACGCTTCCCTGGCATGCTGCTGAAAGGAGCCATTGTGGAAAGAGACTACCTGCAGTGGCTCTTCTTGGCAGCATGATGGGAGACAGGGGTCCCCAAGGATGCTATGGAAAGAAGCTGCCCGGGGCAGCTCCTCTTGGGGACTTCCCAGGCATGCTGAGGAAAGAAGCTACCCAGAGTGGCTCCTTGGCGGCTGTGCACCATGGACAGAAGCCACTCCAGGCATCTTCTTTCTGCACCATGCCTGGAACATGGGCATGGTGGGGACCTTCTGTGCCCCAGCTGCCCCTGAAAGTAGCCGCCTGGTGTGGTTTTCAGTAGCAGGAGTCACAATTTCTGTGGCATTACAGAGGGTGCCGCGTGCTGCTCCGAATGGGCTTGTGTGTCACTGTTGGCACGTGTGCTGGGGGTTGCCTACCCTTGACATTTTTTCTGTCACTTTCCCCACACTCTAGGAACTTTAACCTCTAACAGCACTACCAGGATATGTCAAATAACCTATTCAAGATTATCTCTTGCAAACTAAAACACTGGCTTGCTGAGTCACCAAACTCAACAGAAGTTATTGATTCTTTTATTTACACTGCCAGAAGCATTTGATTTCTATCACCCATTTTCATATTTGTTTGCTAAACTTCAGCAGTTCCTTTATAATGAGCTCATTACTACGGCAGCATAGCAGGAACATATAAAAGTCTACATTTCCTGTGGTAGGACAGTAGTAACTGTTGTTTCAGATTTTACTTAACAGTATTTTGTACCACAAAAGTAAATGCAGTCACTCAAAAGATTAGTACAGGGAAAAGCAAATTAAATATCACAGAGTATTTCCACAGGACATACTACTAAAATAAATATTAGGTGTCTTACCCCAGAATTTGACACTAATTGATCCACATATTGCCACTTAAGAGGCTCATCTGTAGAACTAGAAGTAAAAATAGCAAAATGATTACATATGATGAGGAAAAATGTTTTTAAAATGATGAAAACATTGAATGTAGCCTGAACCTAGCCTTGTAGATTGCATCTACAGACATAAACGTAAGTACTACCAATAAAGATTAATATTGTTTTTGTAGTTAAATACTTAGATATCTAAAGGATATCAGGCAAGCATGCAATAATTTAGACCAGTAAAGGTGAGGGTATAGCTAGTCTGAAAAAAAAAAGTATATAATTTAGCAAACTTTCTGAAATATTACTGGGTTTTTGAGATTTTTTTTTGACTTTCAAAAAAAGTCTCCATCTGTTTACATGGGTAGGTAAAACATCCCTCAAAAAAGACCAAGTTTTGTATTAAAACATTTGTTACCCCCCCCCCCCCATTAAAAATCAAAATTTCAACAAAAGTTATCATAGACCAATCAAGATTTCCAAAGCTTTGGCAAGTTTTAGTTAGAGGCTGCTTCTAAAAACATTTCCTGTAAGTGAGATAGGTGCAAGGACTCTGTAGCATTCTGTTAAGTGCATTTGGTGACAGAATTTTATCTCAGTTCCAGACCAATTACATGGATAATGCAGAAAGATAAGCTTGCTTATTTAAAATAGAGTCAGATGCATCAAATGAGGTAGTCTCCTGCCAAATCAGCCAAGATTTATCATTTTAATCATTGATAAAGTTGGCCATTATCCGCTTTCTAGGAATATCAATGGTAGATAAGTGATTGAAGACAAAATTAACAAGCTAAGTTGTATGCTGGATATAAATTCATGAAAGGGGCTGATTGTGTTTACCTTTTGACAGGTATCATGCCAACATCTGTAAGAGAAAAATGTTAGGTAAATCTTACATGGATCATGAATTAGCTACATGGCACTATCTCAGTCAGCATGGGAATTGCTCCAACCCAAGTGAATTTTGCGTTACTTACGTCTTACTTTTATGGACACTGTTTTCTTTGTGCGGATGAGATTTATTACTTCTTCATGACTGCATGAAGAGATGGAGTATCCATTTATCTGAACTATTTCATCACCAATCTTAGAAATAAGACACAGAAGGAAAAATTATTATATGATTTGTTTACAAAAGGAATTAGTGTAGTAAAGTTTGTCAGTTTACACAGCTTAATCTCTCTGATGGGGGGAGGGTCATGTGAATGGAAAAAGAAATGTTTTGGGTAGATAGCAGAGTAACTTTAATACCTCTAGAATCTCAAGTTAAGTTCAGAGTGAGATTTCCTTAACTGAAATCAGTAGTGATATGACATTCTTCAGATAAATGTCTAACGAAAGAGAATGCAGGTCTGTTTCTGCACATCAAATTTATACTGTTACACAGCTTACAGAAAATAAAAGCATCGGTGTTTACACTATATATCAGATAACTTTAAAGTTAAAATTTTTTTTCATTATATTTTCCTGCAGCTGGTTGTAAATATTTTTTCTGCTTTAGATGGTTAGTGACCAAACTTCATCAGACTAGCCAGGCTTGATTACAGGTCAGAGAGCACCACATTCTCTCAAAGAACGGTAGCCTAGTTTTGATCAGAATACATTCTCATCATTTATGGATGTTATACAGTATTTATTAACGTAATGAGCCCCATGTATCATGGGTGTAAACAAATCTTGCATCTCACTCAGCCCATCTGGATTAGTTATGGAAAGTGCACATTGAAACACTGTCAGATGATACACGTAATCACAGCTGCCACCACAGCAAACTCCTTCATCTGGGTTTGTCATCATCAAGAAGGTGGGATTTCAGCTGTCTTTTGCAGTGTTATGAGGGGAATTGTCCTATCTGCTGCACAGAATGGAAAGTTCCAAAGAGGCAGCCGTGTTAGTCTAGTAAAGCAAAAAAAGCAAGGAGTCTTATGGCACTTACAGACTAACACATTTATTTATTGCATGAACATTCGTGGGAGAAAATCCCACCTTGTCAGATACTTTGAAGAGGGGGAATTCCCAGGGGGTTGGACTCGATGATCTCATGAGGTCCCTTCCAGCCCTATGATTTGATTTGATTTGATTTGATTTGATTTGAACTTACAAAATGGGATGAAAATAAATGCAGGGGAGTGTAAGACTTGGGATCAGGTCATAGTGTAACAGCAAATCAGAGCATTTGTGAAGATTCAAACTCTGGGAAACAGCACAAAGAGGAAGGGTGAAGTCAAATTACCTGTTATAATGGGAAAAGAATCCATAGTCATGATTCAGTCCTGCTTTCATACAATCTAATCTGCATATTAGTTCAATTTTGGCTATTTCTCTTTGAAGTCTTCATGTCCCATTGATTTTCTTGAGGACCATCGTTAACAAATCATCAATGGAGTGATTAGGAAGATGGAAGTGCTCAGCAACTGTTTTTTTTGTGTTGTGATTTCTGATGTCAGTTTTGTGCCCATTTATTCTTTGGCATAGGGACTGCCCTGTTTGTCCAATGTATTAGGTGTGGGGGCATTTCTGGCACATGATGGCATAAATCACATTAGTGAATGAGCAGGTGAATGACCCGTTGATGGAGTAGCTGGCTCGATTAGATCCTATGATGGTGTCTTTTGTGCAGATATGTGGACAAAGTTGGCAACATGGTTTGTTGCAGGGATGTGTGTCTGCTTTAATGTTTCTGTTGCTAGGTCTGCAGTTGCAGGAGAGCATCTGTTTAAGGTTCGGGGACTGTTCCAGCAGAGGAATCTGTACTATCTCAGGTACTTTCCTTCTGCCCCACTACTGCCACACAAAAGATAAAATTCTGCGGTGACCTGGAGGACTACTTTTGATGTCAAAGACTCAAAGAATTTTTCCATAAGACCACTGATCAATGCAGTGACGCACAGGTACCTTCCTCCTAACATTGCAAGAAGAAATGTTCTTCATGGACTCCTTCAGAAGGTCAGAACAACAGATTAGACTTCTACTTTGACTGTTTTTGCCACCTCACAAAGGCTGAAATCATGGACAAACCACATCCCTTACATCATAATCTCAGCCATGCAGAACGCAATGCCATCCACAGCCTCAGAAACAATTCTGACATTATTATGAAGGAGGCTGACAAAGAAGGTGCAGTCATCATCATGGATAAGCTGGATTACGACCAGGAGACTTATAAACAACTCTCCAACACAACATTCTACAAACCTCTTTTCTCTGCCCCACAGTCAACTACTACAGGAAAGGCACAACAAAGAAAACAATAGAACGCCACTGGTCACCATGTACAACCCTCAAATCAGACCTCTACAACAGATCATTAAGAACCTACAGCCTATTTAAAAAGATGACCCCTCACTCTTTCTAGCCTTGAGACATAGACCTCTCCTCACCTACAGACAACCCCCAAACCATAAACAGATACTCACCTGCAACTACAGCTGAAATTGAACTAATATGCAGATTAGACTGTGTGAAAGCAGGACTGAATCGTGACTATGGATTCTTTTCCCATTATAACAGGTAATTTGACTTCACCCTCCCTCTATGTGCCGTTTCCCAGATTTTGAATCTTTACAAATGCTCTGATTTACTGTTGCAGTATGACCTGATCCCATGTCTTATACTTCGCTGCATTTATTTTCATCCTATTCTGTAAATTCCCTCTCTTTAAAGAATTTGACAAAGTGGGATTTTCTCCCATGAAAGCTCATGTGATAAATAAATCTGTTAGTCTTTAAGTGTCATGAGACTCCTCACTTTGTTTTCACAGAATGGAAAGAAGTAAAGGAATAGAAAACCTGGCCACCCATGGTAAGAAATAATGGAGGAAAATTACTGTCAACTATCAGTCATGCTCTCCTCTTATGCCAAAGCCTGAGAAAGTGCTTTTATGCAAACAATTTGTATATGGGGCTGAATGGTAAACTAGAGGAGGGCCAGCATGGAGTGGCTACTCTACATAGCATATTCCACTGGCAAAAGAAAGAAACCTCACTAAGGGCACAAGAAGATACCGTTCTGATGTGCATATAAAATAGCAAATATGGAAGGCACCCAGTGTTGCATAGCAGAGAACTCTACAGTGAGCTGAAACACAAAAAGGAAGCTTACAAGAAGTGGAACCTTGGACAGATGACTTGGGAAGAGTATAATTATATTGCTCAGGCCTGCAGGGATAAAATCAGAAAGAACAAAGGGCAATTGGATTGCAGCTAGCAAGGGATGTGAAGGAAGGGGTTTCACAAGTATTTCAGTACCAAGAAGAGGATCAGGGATGGTGTAGGTCCCCTACTGAATGGGGCAGGCAATCTAGTGGTGGATGATGTGGAAAAGACTAATGTACACAATGCTTTTTTTACTTCAGTATTCACATGCAGGGATAGATTGCACGCTCAGTAAGTTTGCAGATGACACCAAGCTGGGGGGAATGGTGGATATGCTGGAGGGTAGGGATAGGATTGAGGGAGACCTAGGCAAATTAGAGCATTGGGCCAAACAAAATCTCATAAGTTTCAACAAGGACAATTGCAAAGTTCTGCACTTAAGACAAAAAAAATTCCACATATTGCTACAGGCTGGGGACTCACCAGCTAAGTAGCAGCTCTGTAGAAAAGGACCTGGGGGTTATAGTGGATAGGAAGCTGGATATGAGTCAACAGTGTGCAATTGTTGCCAAAAAGGCCAATGGCATATTGAGTTGCATCAGTAGAAGCATTGCCTGTAGATCGAGGGATGTGATTATTCCACTCTATTCAGCAGTGGTGAGGATGAATCTGGAATAATGTGTCTAGTCTTGGGCTCCCCACTACAGAAAGCATCTGAACAAATTAGAAAGAGTCCAGCTGAGAGCAACAAAAATGATTAGGGGGCTGGGGCACATGACTTAACCTACGTAAGAGACTGAAGGAACTTGACTTATGTAGTCTGCAAAAGAGAAGACTAAGGTGGGATTTGATAACTACCTTCAACTACTTGAAGGGGTGCTCCAAAAAGGAGGGAGCTACGTTATTCTCAGTGGTGAGAGAGGACAGAACAAAGAGCAATGGTTTCAAGTTGCAGCTAGGGAAGTCCAGCTAGGATATTAGGAAAAGCTTTCTCACTAGGAGGGTGGTGAAGCACTGGAATGGGTTGCCTAGGGAGGTAGTTGACTCTCCATCTTTGGAAACATTTAAGACCTGGTTGGATAAAACCCTAGGTGGGATGATTTAATGGGAGTAGTTCTGCTTTAAGCAGGGGGTTGGACTAGATGATCTCATGAGCTCCCTTCCAGCTCTAAAATTCTACGATTCTGTGATAAACCTCTGGTTAATCCCTAAGGAAAACTCAGATGAAGTTAGTATTACAAGAATAGCACTAACTCCCATTTTTCATTCTACCCTAATACAAGACAGAGCCCGTGGAAAGGCCAGCATCTCATGAAACTACTCCTAAGACCTGGTGGACTGGAGCTGGGATTCTCTGCGGAACCACTGGCTTTGCAACTGCCCAATCAGATTCCCAGGTCCTCTACAAAAAGTCACTTGTCAACCACCTCTCTGCCCAACAAAACTTTAAACAAAACGTCAGACATGTGCTTCTATTCAATAGGCCAGATTCTACCACTTTTACTCATACCGAAAATTATTTGGATTTCAATGGGACTAGGAACAGAGGAAGATACTACTGTTCTACTTATGCTGAAACTCTGCTCTGATATAACTATAAATTCTTAACTGTATGACCCTTCCTCACATGGGTGAGAACATGCTCATCTGTTTTAATTAACTGTGTCACTTTAATATGTTATCATGTCTTCCTATGAAAGCTTCCCTGGGTAAAGAACATTTTATTTTGCCTCTAAAGTGCCACGCACACCTATGATACTATACAAACAACATGTACTCAGTCTATCAGTCTTTGCTTAATTGCCTCAGTCTTTTCCTTAGTGCTCTTTTTATCATTGATTAGATGATGCTGCAGAGCACCAGAAGAACATAAAAATGAAAACTAGAATTTCACTCATAAAAATATAGAATTCCTGAGAGAAACAGAGATGTTTGCACACACAGAATGGAACACTGTCTATTCGCAATTATTAACTGATGAGCTTGCTCCATCTACTGGGCAACAAAATCATCATCTATGGGAAGATACCGGGTGAAATTTTCAACAGATCAGTACGAGCTGACTGAAGTCAGTGGGAGGTTTCTTATGGGCTCTAATAGGAGCAGAATTAGGTCAGCACTCAGTACTTTGGAAATCCCATACACAGTCCAAAAAATAAAAACCCCCAAGAAAACAAAGTGGGGTCTCACGTCTGGTCACCTGAATTTTTGCAAGACAACTCACTACACGATTTCAGCTATTGTTTACTTGACTGGTTCTTAAATAATCAGACCCAAACGCTCCCTTAGCATATATGGATGCTGTTCTGTGGCACCCTTCCTCTCTCGCAGATGCAAGCCTAGAGAGCAGTGGGTCCCAGAAGGATGCTCATTATCCCCTTTCAAGCCTACAAGATAAGCTCCTGTATGGTCTCCTTTACTTTATGGGGAAAAAAGACTCTTGGGGAAGAAATGACTAGGATTAGCTCAGGCACCATGACTGCAATGGAGTTGCACTAGTACAAAGTGCAGCAGGAGGGTTCAGAGATGGTGTGAAGTCACAGGGCTTCTGTGCAAACAGACTTGCACTACTACAGATCCTCCAGAGTCCATGCAGATCCTCTGGGAAGAGGTCTGAGGAATCTGCAGAGAATCACTGGTTATTTCAGATAGGTGGGATGGGTAACTGTCCACTGCCCATTGGTGGAATGATCCAAGGAAAACTCAAGCAGTCTTGTGGCACTTTCAACACTACTGTAAAAATTAGTGAGGGGCAAATAAACACCACCCTAAACCGAAAGCCTACTGACAATTATAGTTACCTACATCCCTCGAGCTATTATCCAGGACACACTATACAATCCAATGTCTACACTGAAGCCTGAAGATATAACTGCTTTTGCTCTGATCCCTCAGACACACACACACCCTTTCAGGATTTTTATCAAGCATTCTTAGAACCCACAAGTGGAAGTGAAGAAATAGACTGACAGACCCAGATGGGTACACAGAAGTCAGCTACTGCAGGAGAAGCCCAAGAAAGAAAACAACAGAATGACACTGATCACCACCTACAAATCCCAAGCTGGGCCATAACTATGGGAGGGCGAATGGGGCAAAGCCCCAGGCACCAATTTAAGAGGGCACTAGAGCCAAGGAAGACACTCCCTGCCCAGCTGGCTCTGGCCACAGCAGGAAAGGGATCCCCTCACACCCAGCCCTGGCTGCGCTTCCTGTGCTGTGGGGGGAAGACAACTCCCCACCAGGCTGTGGCCGCGATTGTTCAGCCGGTGGGGGAAGATACCCCCCCTCACCCGGCCAGGTCCGCGATTGTCTGGCTGGCAGGGAAGGCAACTGACCTGTCCAGCCAGGGTCCTGGGGCCCTATCTAGCTGCCCACTGTGGGGACAGGTCAGTCCTGTAACGGATAGGGGCCCAGGTGTTGGGGTGGTGGCGCCTTTGTGGTTGCTTGCCCTGGGTGCCAGACACTATTTACAGCCCTGATCCCAAGTCAGACCTCTACAGCACATCATCAAGGATCTATAGCCTATTCTACAAAACGCTCCCTCACTCTCTCAAGCCTTAGGAGACAGACCTCTCCTCACTTACAGACAGCCCCCCAATATTAAGCAGATATTCACCAGCAACTACAGATCAAAGAACAGAAACAGAAATTCAGGCACATAATACCTGCAACAAATCACGTTGCCAACTTTGTCTACATACGTGCACAAATGATGCCATCATAGGAGCTAATCAAACCAGCTACTCCACCATGGGTTCATTGACTTGCTCACCCACCATAATATGCCAGCAGTGTCCTTCTGCTTTACACATTGGACAAACAGGACAATCTCTTCACAAAAGAATAAATGGACATAAATCTGACATCAGAAATAACAATGTTCAAAAACCAATAGGTGAACACTTCCCTGCTCATTCCATTGACAATGTTAATTGCCATACTTAAGCAAATTGATTATAAAGCAAAGCTTCAAAGAGAAACTGCAGAGTTGGAATTCATATGCAGATTTAACACCATTGCCCTAAGGGTAAATAGGGATTTCGGATGGTTTTCTTATTACAATAGGTGATTTTGCCTTGTCGCTACCTCCCCTTCTTCTAATAGGCTGTTCCACACAGTCTGAATCTAAATAACTGCACTGATTTGATGAAACAGTCTGACCTAATCCTATGACTTACACTTCCCTGCATTTATTTTTCCCCCATTCTGCAAGTTCTCCATCTTCAAGCATCTGACAAAGTGGGATTTTCTCCCACGAAATCTCATGCGATAAATAAACTTATTTGTCTTTAAAAGTGTCACAAGACTCCTGTTTGTTTTGCTGAATTAGACTGACACTGCTACCCATTTGGAACTAGAAAAACTCAATAACAGAATCTTTGCAATGTTTTAACTCATCTCAGTCCTCCCTTACATGAGTATTTTTGTAGGTCAGGGCGATCCAGGGCTCTGTGTGTAATTATTTAACCATAAATAGAAATTTTGGTCTCATTTAGTTTCTTTGGACCTTTGTGTTTATCCCAAGCACAATCTGTAAAAAATAAAATCAATTTCCATTTAGAATAAATTATTTTCCATTGGCTTAAATGGAGCCATGGAGTTAATCAAGATAACTCTGTCCAATAGAAAAAATCTTTTCAGGCCTATTGTTACACAAAATATCCTCACCACCTTCAGAGCTCTGCAAAGTGCAGAAAGCTGCAGCTCCTAGAGTCATAGAAACCCAGTATATTCAGAGAAAGGATTAACCTAGTGTGACAACAAGTGATGCCACATTGTAAAAACCTCAACTCTATGGTAGCAAACCGCAGAGCCACTTTGAAGTGGGTCTGGTCTAGGTAGAATTTTTGTACTAGTATAACTCATGTCAGATAAGGGTGAGAGTTTTTTTTAAAACCATCATAGTTATGTGGATAAAATGTGCCTTATTCTGTTATAGCTTATTCCTCTTCTGATATGGTATAACTATTCACAAAATGTACTGCTTTAATTGCACCAGTTTGGTTAAAGCAGTGTACCTTTTGCATAACAATAACTTAGGGAATTTCCTATAATTTCTTCCAGACCTAGGGAATGTCAGTGCAACAGGAACAAAAGGAACAAGAAGTAATCCTTAAGTAGACTGATGTGACTTTCCTATGAACCCACATAATCACTTTAAAAAAATAGCTAAATTAACGACCTTCATCTCTCGGCACTGGTATGGTAAATCACAAGCCCCAGACTAAAAACTCTGCTGGATTGAGCAGAATAAAACAGAGGAAAATTATTTTTTTATTCCAGCATTAGAGAGCACTTTTCATGCTCAGAGTAGCCCAAGGTGCATAAATATGTATGATCATTACATTGCAGTGGTTATATTCAACCAGTGTTCATACCTAACTTTGGATAATCAGAAATTTATCAAATACTTGTGCTTCAATAATTTTTCTAAAGATCGAAATCCCTCTCTTTCATCAGTATAGCACAGATTATCAGCTGTATCATTAAGTACAGGAACTATCACACGCAGAATTCAGCTCTCAACTTAATTTTTCAAAGTGTGGATCTTTTCAGCCAGTTCACAAAAAGGACACCAGCCCTCAGAAAGCAGCAGAAAGCCTGTACTTCCCCATGGTCATCATACTACTGCTGGGCTTTCTTCCTTTGAAGTCCCATATCTTACCCAAGTGTGGCAGGGTGGGTCTAACTGAATAGAGTACGCCAGCCCTAAATCTCCTTGGCCCAGAGAGGGCAAGCCACCCTCTTACACTTTGCTTTTTTGGCAGCTGAAAAGCAAACAGTTGTCAGTTTTCAGCAACAAAGATAAGAAAATTGTTGCTAACACTCAAAAAATGAAACAAAAAAATAAGTAAATGAGAACCTGAAAAATCTGATCAAATGCAACATTTCTTGCAGAAGTGTCCACTTCGATGACACAGAATGACTTACCCCTTAAACTCAAAGACTGCTAATTATGGCATAAGCAGAGTTGATGTGCTGCAGGCCTCTTGGGTCTAAAACAGGCAGGCCACCCTCCTTCACAGCGACTGGTCAAAAAAAAATTTCAAAAGGAAAAAACTCCGATCAGCTCAAATAATAAAGGAATTGTTTGATAGCACACCTGTTCGCAATCATGTGAATCACCTTCTCTCCTGTTCAGAATTACTTACGTTGAAAGAAAAGGAAAGCATGCTTTTTAATAGGTCTTTATGTTGGTACACGTTTTATATTGGTATAACTAATGTCTGTTTTGGGAACAGGTTAATCACACTGTCTCTCCTTATTTGTTCTGCTCCTTTGCCCATCCCTGCACACACTTTTGTGCTGCCTAATCTCCTTTTCCTCCTCTCTTCTGAACATTCCACTCTCTCATCTGCTTTCCCATTTTTTACTGAACATTCCTCTGTTATTTGGTTTCCTTCTCTCTAAGATATGCTGGGCAGCCACTTATTCTTTTCCTACTCTTGCTCTCTAGACATGTTATCTGACTGTCCCCGGCTACTTCTGGCTTTGTAGTTCCAGTTCTGCCTGTGTGTCAAGTCCAGAAGGTACCTTAGTTTACTTTCCTCCTATTTAGCTGTCATCCCTGATGAAGGTAGCTAGGGGGGGTCCTCTGTTTCCAGTTGCATTTTACAAATCTCCAAGTTCCTCACACAATGTGCAAGATTTGTAGTGTTCCTAAGGGAGTAGGAAGTATCTGGGAACTCCCTATGTTTTGGCTATTCCTGGTTGCTGGACTGGCCCAAACTGAGGCAACCCTCAGTCTACTGTAATTTGCATTACAGGCCAGAGTGACACCTAGCTTTTCCTAGACCAGGGAGAGGTGCCTGGTGACGTAAAGCCACCTCTCCTTGAGCTCTCTTTTGTACTTAAGAGGAAAGAAAACCTTACGTACTTGGGTTTCAACTCTGATTTACAAGGACCAATTCTAAGGGAGATGGTATTTTACTTTCTATGCATATTCTGTTGTTAGCATTTTTGAAAACTCTGCAGTCCCAGTTTTGGTGATGGCTTTCATGACAGAGAAGCTTCAAAATGGAATCAGAATCACCAAATCTTTTTCATGTAGTCACAAAACTACCACTAGACTGTAACAATTTTCAGTCACCAGTGGCCATGCTCAAATCAAAATCAATGATCTAGGAATTAAACTCTTCATTATTTTATTACAAAACATCGGAGTCAACGAGACCTCAGTTTAACTGATTCATGGTCTCAAAAAACAAATAAAAACCACCCTGCGACAATACAGGCCTTGTCACTGAGTTTAAAGTAACAGCTCTGAAAGAAATGCTTTAGACAAACTATATTAGCACCTTCTAATTACTGTATACATTTTGCCAGTTATTAATTAGCATATTAAAAATTTCTGTTAGTGATATGTTGCTTACACCAACATTGAAATTGAGCTTCTCTTTATCATATTGTACCTTGTAGCTCTAATTTACATCAGTAATTAGATAATCTGCTCCTGTGAAATACAATATTGTGTTAGGTCACACACAGACCCATAGTGGTCTTTCTACAGAATAGCAATTACGGCTAACCAGGAAAAAGGGGGACCATCCAAAGCCTTGATGTGCTTTGGCTGTTTTGTCAGTTGAATTCTTCAAATTGAGACCGGAAGTTTAAAAAAAAAAAAAAAGATCTGCACTAGTTCCTCCACAAGTAACTGACTCAGTGCAGGAATGACAAATAAATTCTTAGAGCCCATGTTATTCAAGAGACCAGGCCAGACAATCACAATAATCCTTTCTGAACTTAAAAGCTATGAATAGTCTCCTATCAAAACATGCATATTTTTCTTATTAACACTGGTAGAAGTTCTCTCTGCTCAGTGACACAAGACCTCCAAAGAGAGGAACTTTTAAAATACTTTTTAAAAGGGCGAATGTGTGCTGAGTGCTGGAAGGATGCACTCATTTCAGCATCTCTTTACTTTCTTGGGTCATTATGTTAGTTTGCTATGTGCCTTTGTTTTAATTCAATTTCCTTCCATCTAGATTGAATCCTTATATGTTTGATGTCAATAGCATAGTTTCAGGATGCTGAAATATTAGCCTACTTCTTTATGCGGTTAAGTCACACTTTGGTGAGTACAAAAGCAATGGTTCTTTCTAGGTTGTCTCAGAATGGCTCTTGCTGTTCTAGTAGAAATATTAAAACCCTGATAAACTTACAAAACCAAGAAAGTTCACAATTAAGACTGATACCATATTTTCTTTTCCCCCCCCCCCCGAGCTTCTTGTTACAAACATATAGCATGTGGCATCTCTCATTAAAGAGATGATGTTATGATGGTGATCTGCCCAGGTCTTCAGTTTTAAATATTTGCTTCTCTATTACCTCACATTTTGTATAGTCATTTACGACATGCAAAGTGAGAGTTGTGTTTGTGTGTGTGTAAAATGGAATGGTAGTGTTCTTCAAGGTGCAAGCCAATGGAGAATTAGGTTGTTTGCTCCTACTTGCTCATCAATACAACTAATGCATTCTAAAATAAATTCTTAATAATGGTCCAAACAGCATAAAGTTAAGCAATGCCTTTCCTTTGCCTTTACATTTCAAGAAAGAAAACGTGCATCATGATTAAAATAAGGTATGTAGTCATGCTGACCCTTTCACATTTCAATTTTATATTTCTTCTATACTTTCATTATTCATGCTAAACTCAAACCCTTTCTTTTCAAGAGAATCCTCATGAATATGAATATCTGAGAAAGCACAAAACAGAAAAGAAGCACATTAATACATAAAAGGGATGTGTTCTTCATTCAGAAATATCAAGAAGTCATAGTAAAAAAGTTAAAACTTCAAATATTTCAGTCACATTTCTTGACTATACAAATATTTAGAAATCCAGAAACCACTCTGAGGCCTAATCACCATGAGACATGAATTAGGATAAAAAAATAACAGGGGCTAAAACTGATTTTATGATAAAAAATCATTAAACCTTTTCTCAGACTGTATTTTTGGGATAAAAAAGTGTAGAGATTTAGCTAAATAATGCAGATGGGTGAAATTTCAGAAGCAGTTGGCTTTACTATGAGACAGCAATTTAGAACAATGAACTGCCTGTCAACTCTCCTTATTCACTCTGTTTTAGAAAGTGGTTAGTGTCACCTATTATGGGGCACCTGAAGCTGATCCTTAACACCATGAATCAACAAACCCAAGACAGACAGACTAGCAGAAAAGTATCATTGGTTCATATCAATACATATAACCTAAACCTAATATATTAAAATTAAAATATTCTGGGATGTGTTTTTCTTCATTCACACTTTGTCTAAGAAACACAAATGGACTTCTGAACTACTGCATGGTTACACAACATGACTAGAGCATCTGTGAGACAAACAAGGAGTCTTGTGGCACTTTTAAAGACCGACAAATTTATTTATCGCATGACACAGCTACCCGCTCGGAACTTGTCAGCACCTGTGAAGACTCATTCAGTTTCTTTTACCAACATGGAATGCTATGGCAGTCAAATATTAGGGGAAGCTCCCAGTGCCCTTCCAACATACGCTTTCACCAAGAAGAATGAACATGTTTCCTTAACATGCTTTGATCTTCCAAGATCACAGCATGTGGGTACACTTTCAAACTCAAAATTGACTGAAAACAATCTTACCTGAATTGCATTAAATTATTTGTGTTGGTTCAAAACAACAGCTAAGCAAGAGACAAAAAATGTGTAGCATTAAGTGAATGTGCTAGTCTGACAGCTTATATAATTACCATTAAATCCATTACTGTTCAGTAACATTAGTTTCTTCGAATACTTTTACAATGGATAACCTCTAAAACAGATATAAACGTAAAATGTCCTCTGTCTTACTCTCCCAATCTCTGCAATGAATGAAATGACAGGTAAGAACACCTCAAACGAACTGACTACAGGTTGAAAAGGCATCAGCTATCAAAGCCTCCCTTTCCAAATGTCTACAGCAGCACATGAAATATGGCTAACGCCTGAATGCTACAGTAATATCTGTTTCTGGTGTTCCTCTCCCAATAAGTTCCTGATAGAGAAGTGAGTGGTTGACTGACCATAGTCCATAACACGTGTGGTGGCCCATGCTCATGCCTCAGGCTTGTATCTCTTGTCAAATTTTTATTTGACATCTGGCAAGAAGAACTACAAAATTACAATCTTGGAGCAGAATTTCTTTCT
Source organism: Podocnemis expansa (assembly GCA_007922195.1). Taxonomy (NCBI): domain Eukaryota; kingdom Metazoa; phylum Chordata; order Testudines; family Podocnemididae; genus Podocnemis; species Podocnemis expansa. The sequence goes on from ML681963.1 coordinate 135,589,548, forward strand.
TCTGTGTCCAAAATGGATCCCTCAGTGGATGAGACTAATCCAACAGTGACTTTAGTTTAGAGAGCATTTAAGTTTTTAGAAAAGATCTCCTGATGAGCTACCTGAATTGGACAGTCATCTAATCCTAATCTGATCCATTTTGGGCAAATATTAAATACAATACATAAAAGCAATCACATATAGCACCCTATTTCTCCCACACTCAATCAAAGTTAGCCAGACAAAATAAATCAGTACCACTCCATTCTGTTCACAAACATTAGCTCTTACTGAACTCTCCTCAATTTAGATAGTGGAAGCAGTCTTATTTCTGATAAAGAGAGGTCCATCACATGGCCCAATAGACACTTCAATTCACAGTTGGCTGTCTTTCAAACAGTTAATATGTATTTGTGAATGAAGAGGAGGAACTAGAAATGATGCACATTTTTCTCCTCTTCATTTTGTATTATTCCCTCTTTCTTTTGATCACTACATCCATATTTTAGGTCTCCCAAAGAATTGGCTTTATTGCATTATTTATCCCTGGACTTTATCCACAGAAGAAGCTATTCTTATTATGTGTTTTTACAATGCCTTGTGAGGACTTGAGGACTAGCCTGGGAATAAAAGGAAACTTTTAATAGTATTGGCTTATTAACCATATTTCATGAAGCACAAGTGCCTTAGTGAGAGCTGCATAAGGAGATTGAAAAACATTTCTGAACAGATTCTTTCCTCAGATAAAAACAGCATGGTTTGTTGCAGCTGTATGACCAAGAATATTTTTTCTTACCTGAAGTCCAACACTGTCTGCTTGTCCACCTTCAATTAGCTGAGAAATAGAGAGACCACAAGTAAATTCTAGTCCTCCTTGCACACTTAGTCCAAGCTCTTCAGGATGTGAACAATCCAGTCTCATCGCCTTCAGTTTTCTGTAGGCAGTGATCAACAGCATAACAAGTTGTGACAACTGAAGCTTCATTTGAAGTATTTTTAGTTACCACTTAAAAATATTTTCACTTGTCACAATAATATTTCCAGCAGACACAGTTCAGTCTAAGCAATAAATTTAATCCCTAAAGAATTACATCTAAGATAGATTCAGTGTCTGTGATACCTTTAGCCTGTACGCGCTATTTTATTCATCAAAACGTTATCTGAAAAAACTAGTTTTCAATCAAGAATTCCTTCGTATGTTCATGTGGAATTAACTACATTGTTCTACACATACCTTGATCATTTAGGAGCCAGCTGATCGTATTCCACCTGATGTTTTAATCGGATAAGGGGGTGGATGTTATCAAACAGAGGCAATCTACTTGGTTGATTAATCACGAGCTTTAGGTTCCCCACCAGTACTGGGAGATTCATGGATCTACAAAAATACATTGACAGCACAGGACTGGATGAGCACAGGACTGGATACTATCAAGATCATATTTTCTGTTTGTAATTCATAGTAAAACTGGATTTTATGATTCTGTACATTTATGTATGAGAGACATTTGTTTAGAAGCTCTTCTACCTCAAGTCCATTTATAAGCTAGGGATATATTTTTATTATATCATTTAAAAATAAAACTAGTGTAAAGATATTATTCAAGTAAACTCATGTCCACATTTTTTATATAATGCTTTAATCTGCAAATGTCTTAATATAAACAGTAGACTTGTGTAAATTTTGGTCAGGACATTCAAAACCAGGTAAACTTCTTCACTGGGCTTTAGATTTTATTTCAGACCTGAAACTCTGCTGAGGTTTGCAAATCATTTAAGTGAACCTGAGGCATGTTTTGAAAAAATGTCTTCCTCTTCTTGGATTCAGGAGATAGACGTATAGTTGCAATCCCAAAAGGCCACGTGCAGCTAAGTGGCCACAGCTAAGTTTGTTTGAATTTCCAGTTCATTTGCACTCAAAATGCAAGGTGAAATTCAGTGGTCATGAAACCACATAAACCAACTATATAAATATATTTGGACCAGTGTGAACAGAAAATTACTCATTTTCATCTAGTTCTACTTAAGAGGTCTTATTACTAACTTTACCAATTTTGAAACATAGTCAGAGGGACAGATATTGTTGTCATGTCACACCAGTGTGAATCTGGAACAACTCCATTGGCTTGAATGGAGTTACTCCAGTGTAACAGACAACAGAACTTAGTCCATAATATCTGCTTGTTTACTGTAAGGTATCTGTCATCATAGAACCGAGGTGCTGAGGCATGTTACTTTTTTTTTTAATGTGCATGTAACCACCCATTATTATTAATAGCAAACAAATACATATCATAATGATATCTTCCCAATATTCAAATTCATTTGAAAACCAGGTTCAAAGTCAAACAAATCCTAGGTGTTGGCCAAATTTTTTTTTCTTACTTTTTTCTCTACAAAAACTTCAGAATAAAGACAAGTTAAGATAATTCAATAGCAACATTTGATATTTTACTTAAAACTCAGTACAATTTCTAAACTTGTGGAGAAAAGTTACTGGTGGCGCTATCTGTTAATTTTGTAACTGCAAGAAAGTTTTAAATAATTAACAGCTACTGTTTCATACTGGTTTCACAAGCAACAGGCAATGCTTTATGAATGGAGAAACAATTAGACTTCAGTGAAACTGAATCGGATACGCAGCTGAAGGCATACAAAAGTATAGCTCAATACAAAGACCACATGGAAATTTTGAAACTTCTACATTACACTCTGTTGAGATACTATTAATTAAGATATGAATGGAAACAATGTCCACCAAAGCCATTGAGCTATGAAGGAAAAAATATGCTCATCTTCTTTAAGAAACAGTGGCCTAGATTCCCATCTCAGTTGCACTGACGTAAATGTAGAGTTATTGCATTGATTTACACAGGCATAACTGGAATGAGTAATTGACATGATAGCTTGTAACCAACATTTTTCTCATTATGTGATATCAAAAAAAATAAAAATAAAAACAAAAACAAAAAGCCTGGAGTTTGTAGGACAAAGATTTCCAGGTTAAATGTATTAATAGGCTTTCTGCTGAAACAGTGGAAAGTAATTTCCTACTCTGGAGAGATATGTAAGAACCAGTGAATCTAAAACCTGAAATCAAATAAGTAAACACTGAATATCCTATTTTGTTCTTTTCTAAGAAAGATGCCCATAATTTTTTCCTATTATATATTTATCAAGTTTCCACTTAAGTAACTCATTGAAAATAACATAACATTATAATCAAACTTAAAACCATCCTCATTTCTTATGTGTTAAATTGTAGATGTATATGACTGTTTTAAGTAAAACAAGCTAGTTTTATACAGATTACATTTAGTATTATTGTTTAAATTAGATTTTAATTCTTTAATCAAATAAAAAATGCAGTGGATCTACAAATGCTTTTAAGAGTTTGAAGTTAAAGCTTACTGATGGTACATTCGTAGCACATCATAAAGGTAATCCTTCTCCGCTTCACTGTCAATAAGCAAATCAACCTGAAAATACAAAAACAGCATTGTAATTCTATGACTAAATAGCCACAAATGCTGAATGTACATGGCATTCATGAATTCCTGAGAAAAGGGACAATGATTTCAATAGGAAAAGTCATCTAATACACAAATAAGATCATTGAAAGGCAATATTGCTTCAGAATTTGAAACCTAAGGCAAGGCTGTTTTTTAAAGATGCTAAAGGATTGACTTCCATGTCAAAAACTTGTCACTACAAATTTTGAATGCTAGCATTCCATTTAGCAATGCAATATAACACACTGTAATATCACAAGCTTATCTTACCTGATAATGACTGTATTGTTGAATAAATATTTTCAGAAATCTTTTTGGCCATTCATTAATATAGCACATTGTTTCACAACCAGAAATGTCACAATCGAGATAACTAAACTGTAAGTTTAATGGCTTTAAAGTTCTGATTTTAGCATCTCTTATATGCTGTTATGTAAACTCCTCAATAACTTAGATTCTTCTCTTGGCTCTGGTACTCTGACAAAGCTAGCTGCTTGCTATTCATTCCTTCCTCCCTCTGTAAGAGTGCATTCACTTAAACCAGTGTCACATTACAAGCCTTCCCTTTGCTAAGTGCACTAAAATAAAATTAAAAAAACCCAAGAGTTCAGATTTGTCACACACTGAATTCTACCCTCCAAGATACCCACAAAAAACCACTGGCTTCCTCACAACAAGTGATTACATTACAGAAATTTTGCTTTTAGACAAGAAAACATTATTTACATTTAATGTAAAGTCAAAGATACTGACAAAAAGTCCAAGGCCAAATACATGTTTAAGTGTACTCCTTTTATTCTAGGTTTACAGTATGTTTGCATTACATTTTCAGTTCAATGAATGCTTCATATCACATTATCTTCTTACAATCCAAAACCTGAATGACTCCATATAAACTGTTTGTGACTTCTTTCCCCCTGCAACAAACCACTTACTGCACAATCAAAATTTAGACATAATACATAGGGCAAGATTGTTTGACTTAATAGTATAAATGAGCAAATTGCCACAGTGAACTTTCAAATCCAAGAAAGAATATATATGGAAGAATCTATAACATGGGTACACTCATAACTTAATGAAAAAGAATGAGTCACATTCTTCACCGATCTAACCCCATTGTAACCACACTGACCTCCATGGGTTTCTGCAGCGGGTGTAAATTCCATATAAAATCTGTTTCTATCTAAGGTGTCACAGAAGGGTGGTTAAGACTCCTGAGAAATATGTCCGAAGCATGAATAAATTCTCCCTACAGACCTAAGGCCCCAAATAGCAACCTTCCTCTCTGTCCGACTGGAAGACAGACCGTGAAAAAATAGTACACTATTTGACAATCAATATGCTATGTATCATGGGTAGGCTTGGAAACATGAGGTCCATCAACAGAGGGAGACGAGGAATAATTGCCCAGGGGCCCAGTGATTTAAAAGGGCCCAGCAAAGGGGAGGAGAGATACCTATCCTCCACTCCTCTACACACACCTTTTCCCTCCAAGGCTTCCGCTGCTTGTGCTCTCCACCCCTACCCTGTGCCGACCTTTTTTATTATGCTCCATGCAGGTTTCTGGGCTGCTGAGGCAGTGGTATCCTCAACCCTACTTCCCAGCTTCATAAATAATCTCACTGGGGAATCTAAGAGACCCAAGAAGCAGAGTAGCAGACACTGCCTTGTCAGCCACACAGGAACCTGCACAGCACATAATAAAAAAAGTAAAAACCTCCAGCAGAAGCCCACTCAGACCTTAAACACACCTTTTGAGGAGAGACATTGATTGTTCTATCCTAAAGTCCAGAACAGCTGTTGGTGGGGCTGGGAATGACTGTGATTTAATGTTGATTTCCCCATACCGACAAACTGATTAAAAATATCATAATTTACATATAAGCAAAAAAAAAAAAAAAGAAAAATGTTGCTTCAGAACTTACTAGAGTTTGATTTAACTGTATTGGATATGTTGCATAGCTTCATAGAAACTGGAAGGAACCATGAGAGGTCATTGAGTACAGTTCCTTACACTTGTGGCAGGACCAAGTACCATCTTAAACCATCCCTGACAGGTGTTTGTCTAACCCGCTCTTAAACACTTCCAATGATGGAGATTCCACAACCTGCCTAGGCAACTTATTCCAGTGGTTAGTCACCCTGCCAGTCAGGAATTTTTTCCTGATGTCCAACCTAAACCCAGTTTTCTGTAATTTAAACCCATTGCTTATTGTCCTATGCTTGGCAGCTAAAGAGAACAATTTTTTTCCCTCGTCCTCCTAACAACCTTTTAGGTGTTTGAAAAGAGTTATCGTTTCCCTTCTCAGTCTCTTGTTTTCCAGACTAAACAAACCCAGCTCTTTCACTCTTCCCTCATAGGTCAAGTATTCCAGACTTTTAATCATTCTTTTTGCTCTTCTCTTGACTTTCTCCAATTTGTCCTGAGTCAGCTCCTTGAGTATTCTAGGGTACATTTCATCAGGCCCTGGTGACTTGAAGACATCTAACTTCTCTAAGTAACTTTAAACTTATTCTTTCCCGTATTTTAGCTTCTGATCCTATCCCATTTTTTCTGCCCTCCCCTATATCAGGCATCCAGCTGCCACCAACCTTCTTGGTGAAGACCAAAACAAAGTAATCATTTAGTTCTTCTGCCATTTCCACACCCTCTGTTATTGTTTTTCCCTCTTTATTGAATAAAGGACCTATGCTATCTTTGGTCTTCCTCTTGTTTCTAATGTATTTGAAAAATGTCTTCTTGTTACCCTTTGTGCCTTAAGCTAGTTTGATCTCTGTTTGTGTCTTGGCCTTTCTGATTTTTCCCCCACATAATTCTGTTATTTGTTTATAATCATCCTTTGTGATTTGACCTAGCTTTCTCTGTTTGTAGGACTCTTGCTTTATTTTTAGATGATTGAAAAAATCTTCTAGTTAAGCCAGGGTGGTCTCTTGCCTTACTTCCTATCCTTCCCATGCAGCTGAATAATTTGTCCTTGTGTCCTGAATAATGTCTCTTTGAAAAACTGCCAACTTTCTTCAGTTGTTTTTCTGCTTAGACATGGTTCCTGTGGAATCCTACCTACCAACTGTCCAAGTGTCCTAAAGGCTGCCTTCTTGAAATCCACTGACTTTATTTTGATGTTCTCTCTCCTACCATTCCGCAGAATCATGAACTCTACCATTTCATCATCACTTTTGCCTAAGTCACCTTCCACTTTCAAATTCTCAACCAGTTTCTCTCTGTTCGTCAAAATCAAATCAAGAATGGCCTCTCCCCTAGGAGCCTTCTCCACCTTTTGAAATAAAGAATTGTCTTCAACACATTCCAAGAACTTGTTGGATAATTTGTGCCTTGCTGTGTCATTTTCCCAACAGATATCTGGGTAGCTGAAATCGCTCATCACTACCAAGTCCTTTGCTTTGGATGATTTTGTTAATTGTTGGAAAACAGCCTCATCCACCTCTTCTTCCTGGTTAGTTGGCCTGTAGTAGATCCCTGTTATGACATCACCCTTGCTTTTTTACTCCTCTTATTTTTATCCAGAGACTTTCAATGTGTCTGTCTCCTATTTCTATCTCAACCTCAGTCCAAGTATACACATTTTTAACATACAAGGCAACACCACCTCCCTTTTTTCCCTGCCTACCCTTCCTAAGCAAGCTGTACCCTGCTATATTAATATTCTAATTGTGTATTATCACACCAAGCCTCCGTGATGCCAACTATATTATAGTTGTGTTGAGCTACTAGCATTTCACATTCTTCCTGCTTATTTCCCATACTTCTCACATTAGTATACAGACACTTAAGATACTGATTCCCCACCTCCCTCCTGTACTGGCTACTCTCTCTTTTACCTCTGCTGTTACAGCCCAGGCTCCGAACACGTTCTGATCCTTCCTCCAGATCTCCCCGGTTTTGACTTACCTGTGGGCTTTGGTCACCTTCCCCTTTCAAATGTAGTTTAAAAGCCTTTCTCACTAGGTTAGCCAGTCTATGTCCAAATATGCTCTTCCGCTTCCTCAATGGTATAAACCAGTGGTTCCCAACCTGTGGGCCATGGACCGCTGGGGAACCACAGAGCAGCTGCAGGGGGTCTGTGGACAGCCTGGGAGCAGGGGCCAGATGCTGCCAGGGTCTCCTGTTGCCAGGGAGTCCCAGGCTTCTGGCCAGCCAGCAGGAAGCTTCCCCCAGGCTGAGAGTTTTAAAAACTCCTGCCCTGAGCATGTAAAGCATGCTCAGAGTAGCGTGGGGGGGTGCCCCCAGCTCCAATGGCCATGTAAGGTGGGGGGAAGAGACTGGGGGGGGGGGGTTGAGGATGGGGAGCCAGCAGGGAGGAAGGATGGAGAACAAGCAGGCAGGCGGGAAGGGAACACTGGGCAGGTAGCCATGGCCACGACGGCTCCCTGGCTCAGAGGAGGGGGCCAGGGATGCAGAAGCTCCCGGGCTCCATGGGGGCACCATTCTGCCCTGTGCAGGCCACATTTGGAGCGTGGAGGCAGTGGTGGCACCTCACTCAAAACATGGGGCCACAGACTTCCTTTCCCCTCACAAGGGGGTCCCCAGCCTTAAAAAGGTTGGGAACCTCTGGTATAGACAATTTGTGTTTTAGCATTTACAAAGCTTTAACTTTTTGAATCTCAACATCGACCATCATTAAATAATTATCAGAGCCTCATAATCTCCCACAACTCTGAAAATTTAAAATTAATAAAAATTGGAAAAAATCTTTACAATCAAACATTAATATCTATCAAAGTTATATAAAAACAAAAACTAAATTCTGCCATGTTTAGTTATGGAAGCATAGCTGCCATATGTTTAATTTTAGGTGGGGTAGTATGTGCCCCACTCGTCCCAGTTTTCAGCAGCAGGAGCATGCAACAGTGCCTAAATCTTGCGGCTTCTCCTTACAAAACAACCAGCCTTTTCTCTCTGTCCATTCCATCAGAACTCTCATCAAGACCCTCCTCATTTCATGACTTAACTAACACTTCCTCCTTCCCTCTGCCTTGATAAATGTACTCCAGTCTATTCAAAATGCTGCCTCTAAGATCATTTCCTTGGCTTGTGGCTCTGACTGCATCACCCCTCTTCCACATTACAAACTTCCAATAGCTTCCACTTATCCATTGCAAACATTCTTGTTCTTCATTTTAAAGATCTGTCATGGCTGGGCCTTCCCCTACTTACTAATGGTGAATTCTTGCATTTAATCCGTGAAATGCTACCTATAAATTCTGATGCATTATTGAAATTTTGCTCCTCACCTTCCCAACATACCCCAGCCTGCACTGCCTGTTTTATCACATTTTCCCCTCATACACCTTTGTGCCCTGTCACATGCTACCTCCTTTGCATGGAGGAAAATTCCCCATAAAAGTCAGCAAAGCTACCACTGGCATCATCTTCAACATTTTCCCCTCACCTGTGATACCGACAAAACAATGACAACTAAGCAGCTCGTGAGCTACGACTGTGGGGTACTCCATTCAACTTCATCATTTTCTAGCTGCCTCCTCTTCCACTCCCCAATCTGTGGACTGCTGTAATCATCTACTGTTTCTTGTTATTCATTTATGTTGTAAGTTTTTTGGGACAGGCATTGATTTGCTACATTTGCAGTTTGCCAAGCATAATGGATCCCTGTGTAGGGACAATCCCATAATGGATTTGGCCCAATAACACAAAATATCAGCATTTTATATCAGTGTAATCATTTGAGAAATAAAACATGGAAGACTTTTGAGAGGAAGAATAGGATATCCTGTGGATTTTAAAGTCAAAAGGACCCATTATGATTGTAGTAACCCTTGGGGAGGAAGGGGTTAACACTCTGGTCAGTGAGTCCCAGGACAGCCAATAGGAATGAAGTGCAGGTTTTTGACTTGGAACAGCAGCCTGGCCTGGGCTTGTTTGGATGCAGCAGAGCTCCTGGAAGGATCAGGAGGAGGCCAGAGGGGCCTGAGGAAGAATCCAGCAGCATCTTTACCAAAGATAAGTTAAATTTGTTACTGACCAGGTGTGGGTAGAACAGGGAATGTTTACTTAGATGTAGTCAGGGTATTTTCTTTGTTTTTGGCTTGTTTCTTGGATTTCTCTGTGCTGAGCACATGTAACACCCCCCCCCCCCACTACCCTGTAACTACCTAAGTTAATTCCCAGAGAAGCAGTTCTCTGTGTTTATTATCTGTTCTTTTTGATTAAAGATTTTACCTTTTAAGTAAGTTTTGGTTCTGTGTCCTGGAAGGGCAAGAGGTTTGTGTGCACGTGCCTTAGACTGCACAGGCAGCTACTAGAGGGAACCCTGTTCCAGTTCCAGCTCAGATGCAGCTGGGGTCCAGTCACTTTCCTGAGAGAGGAATAAACAGGATTGCAAGTACCTCACAGGGAGGAATTCCCAAGTGCGCCTTCCTGGGTCTCAAGAGGTTTTTTTTGCATTTGGGTGGTGGCAGCGATACCACTCCAAGGCCAGGAATTGGAGGCCTTGGAGACTTCTAAGAGCAGGCTTTAAGGCCAGTGGCTTTTAAGGCCTGTTGCAGGCCCCCACCTTCTGCACTCCGAGTGCCAGAGTGGGGAAAAAGCCTTGACAATGATCATCTACTCTGATCTCCTGCATAACACAGGAAATATAAGCAAGGAATCCTGTCCCACTTTTAAAGACAAATTTATTTATTGTTAGTCTTTTAAAGTGCCAAAGGACTCCTTGCTTGTTCGCTGAACTAGACTAACACTGTTACCCCTTTGGAACAGACAATATAATTTCCTCAAGTAATTCCTGCATTAAACCTATGACTTCTGGTTGAGTTGAGTGACAGCTTTCTTTTTTAAAAGAAGGATCCAATCTAGATTTAAAAGGCTTCAAGTGATGGAGAATTTGCCACATCCATTGGTAAGGCTCATTGTTAAAAATTCATCTCTTATTTCTCATCTGAACTTGTCTAACTTCAGCTTCTATCCATTGGCTTTTGTTTGCCAGCTTTAAGAGCCCTCTACTGCTGGAAATGCCTTTCCCACAGAGATAAGTACAAACTATGATTAGGTCACCTATGAAGATTCTCTTTGCTAAACTAAGCAGATTGACCTTTAGCCTCTCACTATCCAGGCAGCTTCTCCAGAATTCAAATTATTCTTCCTTCAGTTCTTTTCTGAATCCTTTCCAATTTGCCAATACTCTTTTTAAAGCATGGACAAGCACAACTGGACACAATATTCCACTAACAGTGTCCTTAATACTATACCCAGTGGTAATAACACTTCCTACTTTCAATTTATACTAGATATTCACCTGCTTCTATGTCCAAGGCTAGCACCTGCTCTCTTATAGCCCCATGCTGCACTGCAACCTCATATTCAGTTGATAACCCACTATGACCTTTATTCCCCTGCTGAGTCACAGCTTTGAAAAATACAGTCTGTCTGACCTACATTTTTAGTTGCTAGACATTTTGCTTTGCAGACCATATTAAAAACCATGTGTTGTTCAAGTAAATCCAGCTTACCATATAGATGATCTGTCTCTCCGCAGAACTGAGCTGCTGTTACTGTATTCCTCCACCAAAACTTGTGTCATCTGCAGCCTTTACCAGCAATGACTGTACTGCACTGGGCCAAGAACAAATTCTGACTAGAAATGACCCCACTGGATGATGAGTCCTCATTTCTTTTCTTTTCTTCTGATTTGTTTTGAAACATGGTCATTTATATGGGTTAACAGACTTTACGGGCCACGTTCTAATATTAGTTCCAAATGGGCAGCTGTTCAGAATCTGCTGTTTCATGGTTATGACCGGGGTGGCCAACCTTATGGAACTCAAGAGCCACACAAGCTGATTATTAAACCTTCAAGAGCTACAGTGAAGCTTATAGCCATATACTTTTACCTACTCCAAAATTACTAAGTTTAAAGTTCATTGCACATTTTAATTTTATTGTAAAAAGAGGACAAATATCTACCCTATTTATGTCAGATTCTCCTAATTACTTAAGGCTACCATGAAGATTAGGCCTATAGAGTAAAAACGTAACTGCTGCTCGATGTAGAAGACTACAGGCTAGTGGTGAGTTTTTTAAAATCCTGACCATGCTGTACTTCTCCCTGCCATCCCAACCCCCTCCTGAACTCCTAGGCTGGGGCTGCTTTCCTAAACTGATTTGCTGATGTTCTTCTGGGAGCCACAATTTTTCATTCAAGGCCACATGTGGCTCCCGAGCCGCAGTTTGGCCACACCTGGTTACGAAAAACATAAGTGCGAAATAAATCAGATTTTTTGTTTTACTGTGCACTGGAAAGCACAATATTGTATATTTTCACAGATACCAGTAGATTATACTTCACCTGCCCTAACATGGATAATAAAGAGATGCTGGAATGCTAAAGGTGATGCAGAATAAAAGAAAACCACAAATATGTGTTTTTGACTTGCCTTTTGACAAAAATGAAAGAAATGTAGCCATGCTGTTGGTTCTTTAAATGTGAGACTATTGTGAATGGTGGTTGCTTTTTGGCTCAGGTATAGCACATCTACTCTTAATCTGTTAAGAACATTAAATAGATTATTTGCTAAGGTAAAACAGCATTTTACTGCAAATAAAAATAGACATAAGAAACAGCAGAAGACATCATTTAACAAAAAATTTGCAGGAAAAGATTCCACACACAAATCAAAAGACTACAGATTTTGCTACATGTAGTTTTTATCTTTTTACTACTCTAGTTCCCTCACTTCATGTTTTCACAGCCTGTGATAGACTTTTCATCTTCACAAAGAAACTCTTTCTACCTCAATGAAGGAAGACACATACATTATGTGCTCATCTTCCTCAGAACAGCGTTTTACTCAGACTTCCCTTCAATTGCATAACACACTATATACTTACCTTGTGCACAGATATCTATCCTGACTTTTTGCTGATGTTGCTGAGAATGTAAATAATGTTTTCTATTATATTGTGAGTGAAATTAGTATGTATCCTAATCTGCTGAAGATAGATGTGAAGACTGCAAGTGGAAAATGCATTGTGTGTATGTTAAGGCATGGTACAGAAATGTCCCATCAGCTGATGTTTTCTTTTAATTTTTTTTCCCTTTGGGTGACAGGCAGAAGTGGGCTCTCACACTTACTCAACCTATAGTCTTTATCAATAAAAAAATTAGCTCAGTGAAAATCAGCAGTCAACAACCCCAACTAATTAACAAAAATGTTATATCATCATTGTATAAATCATTATATATATATGTAACATCACTGTATAAATCATGCACTGGTGAGGCCTCATCTAGAATACTGTGTTCAGTTTTGGGCTCCCCACTACAAAAAGGACAGGGACATGCTAGAGAGAGTTCAGAGGAGGGCAACTAAAATGATTAAAGGGCTGGAGCACAAGCCCTATGAAGAAAGACTGAAAGCATTAGGCTTATTTAGTCTGCAGAAGAGAAGATTGAGGGGGGGATTTGATAGCAACCTTCAACTACTTGAAGGGATGCTCTAAGGAAGATGGAGCTCGACTGTTCTCGGTAATAACAGAGGACAGAATGAGGAGCAATGGTCTCAAGTTGCGGTTAGGGAGGTCGAGGCTGGATATTAGAAAAAACCTTTTTACTAAGAGAGTGGTGAAGCCTTGGAATGAGCTGCCAAGGGAGGTGGTGGAGTCTCCATCTTTGGAGGTGTTTGAGGCCCGGCTGGACAAAACCATGACTGGGATGGTTTAGTGGGAGTGGTCCTGCCTCTGGCAGGGGGTTGGACTAGATGACCTATGAGGTCCCTTCCAACCCTATGATTCTATGATTAATAAGATCTTGTTTATATGTCTTTCCTATCTCAAAAGAATACAGCAGATCCAGAAGCATTCAGTGACAGATGATGAAACCTGAAGCATGAAAAAACTTCCATATGAAAAAGAGATTAAACAATGGGATTTGGTTAATTTACATAGGAATCTGTGTCAGTTGTGAACAGATATAGAAAATAATAAATAGTACAGGTCAGCTGCATATTTCTATTTACACTCTTAAAAAACCAAGAATGAATTCCATGAAATTAAAAAGGAGCTAATTTAAGACTGATAAAAAAGAAACACTGTTGTCACATTAATTATGGAATCGGCGGAAATTGCTACCACAAGATATCACTAAGGCAAAAACCTGTAGAATTAAAGAGTATCAGATATCTATAAGCATAAAGTGAACATCCACATTTACATTAGACACTAAAAAACACAGAAAAAAGATAAACCCTTGTGCTTCACGGAATAGCCAACTTCTTGCAGCCATAAAGAAAAGACTCCCCCTAGAAAGCTGTCCATTATGGAATTAAGTTCACTTTCCTCAGAAGCACCTAATACTGGCCACTGTCAGAGACAGGATTTTTAACCATTGGTTTAATCCAGCCTAGCAATTCCTGTTACTATCAGTGCAGCCATTACCAATTTAAAAATCAAATGTACTATGAGTAGGCCAATGCAGAGACAAACAGACACTTTATGTAAGTATGAATACACCATGGCACATGCTAATTTGTTTTTTCCTACATAACCTTCAATATATACACCATTAAACCTAGATTGGATAGAGACAAACCAATAATGAACTGTTTGACATTTCCTGCCCTTTCTGATGTCTGACAAATTGGAAAACAAAATCCGTTCTATGGAGTCTTGGTACAATGAACATCTGTGGCCTAGATGTTAGAACTGTTCCTTACATAAGGATATACATAAGCTGTTACATACTACCTAAAATCTATAAAAAAGGAAACCCTGGATGCCCCATCGTCTCAGGCAATGGCACTCTTACCGCTGGCCTATCTGGCTATGTGGACTCCCTCCTCAGACCCTATGTGATCAACATCCCTAGCTATCTTCGAGATACCAGGGACTTCCTGAGGAAAATACAGTCCACTGGAGAACTTCCAGAAAACACCATTCTGGCCACTATGGATGTAGAAGCTCTTTACACCAACATCCCACACAAGGATGGATTACAAGCTATTAGAAGAACCATCCCAGATGGCCACAGCACAGCTTGTGACTGAACTTTGTGACTTTGTGCTCACCCACAATCACTTCAGATTTGAGGATAACTTATACCTTCAAGTCAGTGGCACCGCTATGGGCACCCACATGTCCCCACAATATGCCAACATCTTTATGGGAGACTTAGAACGTTTCCTCAAGTCTCATCCCAAAACACCTCTTCTTTACCTACGCTACATTGATGACATCTTCATCATCTGGACCCATGGCAGGAATGCTCTTGAAGATTTTCACAGAGATTTCAACAATTTCCACTCCACAATCAAACTGAGCCTGTAACACTCCACACATGAGACCCACTTTCTCGACACTACAGTACAAATCAGGGATAGACGCATCAACACCACCCTGTACTGAAAACCTACTGATTGATAATAGTTATCTACATCCTTCGAGCTTCCACCCTAAGCACACCACATGATCCATTGTCTACAGCCAAGCCCTAAGATATAACCGCATCTGCTCTGATCCCTCAGACAGAGACAGACATCTTGAGGATCTCTATCAAGCATTCTTGAAACTACAGTACCCACCTGGGGAACTAAGAAAACAAATTGACAGAGCTAGATGGGTACCCCTAAGTCATCTACTACAGGGGAGGCCCAAGAAAGAAAGCAACAGAACACCACTAGTTACCACATACAACCTTCAAGTCAGACCTCTGCAACAGATCATTAAGGACCTACAGCCTATTCTAAAAGATGATCCCTCTCTCTCTCAAGCGTTGGGAGACAGACCTCTCCTTGCCTACAGACAGCCACCCAATCTTAAACAGATGCTCACCAGCAACTACAGATCTAACAACAGAAACATTAAAGCAGGCACACACTCCTGCAACAAACCACGCTGCCAAGTCTGCCCACATATCTGCACAATAGATACCATCATAGGTCCTAATCAAGCCTGCTGCTCCATCAAAGGCTTATTTACCTGCTCATCTACTAATGTGATCTATGCCATCATGTGCCAGAAATGCCCCAACACCTTATACATTGGACAAACAGGACGATGCCTGCGCAAAAGAATAAATGAACATACAGCTGATATCAGAAATCACAAAAAAAAACCAAAACAAAAACCAGTTGCTGAGCACTTCCATCTTTCCAATCACTCGCTAAATGATTTGTTAACAACCATCGTCAGAGATGTGACTGGGACATCAAGACTTCAAAGAGAAACAGCTGAACTTGAAATTAAATTCTGTGAAAGCAGGATTGAATTGAGACTATGGGTTCTTTTCCCATTACAAAGGGTAATTTGACTTCAGGCTTCCCAAGGTTTGAACCTAACAACTGCTCTGATTTGCTGTTATTGTATGACCTAATCCTATGTTTTACACCCCCTTGCATTTATTTTCATTCCATTCTGTAAGTTCACCCATCTTTGAAGCATCTGACGAAGTGGGATTTTTCTCCCACGAAAGCTTATGTGAAAAATAAATCTATTAGTCTTTTAAGTAGCACACAACTCCTTGTTTTTTTTGCTGGTCTAGACTAACATGGCTATCCCTTTGGAAACTGACAAACATCACAGGCTCATATGCCTTAGAGTTTCTATTACCTTGCTATAGTTAGAGAATGCTTGGAAACAACAACAACAACAAAGCAGTCTCTTTCACTGGGAAATAAAACTTTACTGGCACAGTCACAAAATAGGGCCTGTTAATGAGTGTATGGTATCTCAGAATTAGTTCAGGGAATCTTTACTGTAATTCTATAGGTTTGAATCCCAGGCTAAAACTAATTAAATACTTTCCTTGTGGATTGTTTTCACACTATTTAAATCCATGATAGTTCTTTGCTTTTAATTTACAAAATTAATAAATTGTATTAGTCACAGACTATTTTATTGATACGTGCACAATAGACGACATTTATTTACTTTATAGAAAAAAATATTGTGAAAAATATCAGAGCCATGTGTTATCAAAAACTATAATGAAAGAGAAATACAGCCTAGTTAAACATTTCAGGTATACTGCAGGGTCCACTTGTTTCTCTGGGTCATTGAGGAGAGTTAGAAGACAGAAGCACTAGTCAATATGTTGAAATACAACATATGGTTTGAGCTTCTGCTTGCTATAAAGAAAGAACTGATTAACGTTACAAAATCAAATACAAATTTGTATTTGATTGATAAGCAACTCAAAAGCTGTCTGTCTATGGGCATATTTTATTGTTCTAAATCAAAAGAACAAATCATTGAAGTTATGAATGCAAAATAGACTAAAACTAACATTAATGTCATTAAAACTATCCTGATTTAACAATTCAAGCAAGGGGACTGATCCACAGACTCCTTATTTAGGTGGATAATCATTATTCTCACACTCAGCCCGTTTACCTTCACCAAATTGTATTGAGAATAAAGGTTACTTGCCAAACATGGCGTAGCAGAACTGAACCTAGAATGATTCATAAACTACTACCAACATGAAAGGGAATAGGTTCAATGTCCAAGACCATAATTATTGCCTCAGAGACACAGGTCTATCTATCAGATCTGTTGCCTAACCCAACCCCATCCAGAGTTCGAGACACTGATGGTTAGCAAGGCAGACACTTTATCAGACATTTATAATCATTTAGATACTATAATATGAAACCATATTTAAAGACTCAATTTATATCTCCCCATAGGTGCTTCTTCTAGGCCTCACTACCTCATTCAACCATTGATTTATTTATTTAGGCACTTACAATATAATATCAAATACATCAAATGTAAAGAATTATCTTCTAAAAAACCACGGAGGGAAACTGCAAAAAATCAGATGACTTGACAAAGAAGATCTTTAAAAACTGCACTAGAAACTTCAAGGATATTTTAAGCTGTGACTCAAAGCTGGGTCCGGCTGCAACTTGTAAGACTCAGTTGTTTCAAAAACACACTAAGTGTGCACACACTGTTATGAAGCTCACTGAAGGAGCATTTGTACAAGTAGATACAACCTGACATGCAAATTGGGTTGCTAGATACATAAAGAATATTTGCATGTGATTGTGCATGGCCATCTGCACATACCATATAAAAGAAAGACCACACAGAATCCTTTTTGGACTTTGGCCATGAATACTGGTTAGGGTAAACAGTGATTATTTAGCATGGGGGTGGGGTGGGTTTAACTTCTCCACTTGTGGGCTGGGCTAATATAAATTTGATTTGCTGGAAAAAAACCAAAACAGCTTATGTTCAATAAATGCAGTCCTGCCAAGCCTTCCTCCTTCAAAGGGACACAAGTTTTCTGAGGGTTTTTTTTTTAATCAGTTTTAAGTCTCTTCCTCTTTGGTTGTGTTCACACACAGGGATTATTTCAATACAAGTTGTGTCGAAACAAACTTGTATCGAAATAATGCCTTATTTCAAAATAACTTAGTCTGAATTAACAAAAAGTTATTTCAAAATAAGGGAAAAGGCAGGAAACGAAATAGCATGTTCACAGTGTGAACATGCTATTTTGCTTCCAGAGGGGGGCTGCAGGCACCCACGGGGTTCAGCATTGCCCAGCGCTGAACCCCGCCGGCGCCTGCAAGGGGGGGCTGCAGGCACCCGCGGGGTTCAGCACAGCCCAGCGCTGAACCCTGCAGGCTCCTGCAGAGTGGGGCTGCAGGCACCCGCGGGGTTCAGCGCTGGGCAGCTCAACAACCTCTGTTGTTTCGAAATAAGAGTGCTGTGTGAGCACAGCCTTTTGGTGCAGTATGTTGCCTATTTTCCCAGTGAAAGCTACAGAATTAACAGTGGAGTGTCCCTATTTATACCGGCCCACTCTGGGAGCCTGTAAGGCAGCTCAAATTCAGTAGGTGATACAGACAGACCGGCCAGTCCATTTCAAGTCCCCAGCTTGCTGTGCTTTGCACTACACGCAGAAGTGCAGCCAGTGTGTGAAGTTCCAGTCCCCCAAGAGAGGTTTTCTGCCCACGTCTCAGGGAGAAAAGTTTTATTCTACAGGAGCCACTTCACCCACTGGATGAATTGACACCACAAGCCCATAGTGCCAGTAAAATGTCTCCCCACCTCCCCAGTGGGCAGCAGACACTGAGGCGAAAGTTACCGATTGCAAAGGGCAGCGCACTGCTCTCTTACCTTGTGCCTGAATTCCCTGGCTACCCTCCACTCCTTGGTGATGGGGGGCCCAAGCTGCGGCATTCCTGGGTTACCTTCCTGCGCTTGTGGGCAGCCGCTGCCACCCTGACCGCTCCCCTGCAGAGGCGAGGGTGTAAAACTTGGTCCCTGAGCTAGAGGGAGAGACACAGCTCTGCTGGATGGGCTGGGGCGGCCACAGGGTACCTGCTGTTCAGCCCTCCCATCCCTTCTCTGTCTCCTCTACCTTTGCTCTAGGCGCGTGAAGGAAAGCGCGGAGATAGCTTTGACTAGCAGGTACTGGAGTTCAGCTCTCCCACCAGCCCCCCAAGCCATTTTGCCAATCCGTTATCTTTCCACATGCTGAAGGGGGCACTGATTCTACTTGCTCCCTCGCACCTGGTTGCAAATTGTTCACTGCCTTACTGCCAGCACTACATAGTTAAAAATCATGAATCAGGCTCCTAAAGTCATAAGATTCTCTTACAGATCAGGAGTATGCTTTTTTAAAACATATGTTTTGAAAAGCTTTTTTCTTCCCCATCCCAGAATAGGAAGCTGTGGTGATTTCAACTTATAGCAGGGGTCTCAAACTCAAATCACCATGATGTCCACATGAGGACTAGTACAGGGCCCCATAGGGACTAGTGTTTTAGCCGGAAGGCCGCACGACTGAAACCTTTTCATACAATGATCTTGTAAATATCAGTAACAATAGTGTTGCTGGCTGCAGGAATGTTTGAGACCCCTGACTTACAGGGTACAGTCAGCCACAATTTTCCAGTGAGTCTCTATGCACCCACGACAGCATTGCCAGCTTTCAGGATCCGATCACAAGTCTTACAGTGCTTGGCGGTTTTCTTAAAGCCCCTGGTGAATGCTCAAGCAACTACCTGAACAGTTTGGCTTTCTTTATAAAAGTATTTACCCTTTGTACCTATAAAGAAAAGCTCAAATACTGAATCGTAAATGCTCCAGGACTAGGAGGCAAGTAAAAGAGAACCCAGAGACTTTATTTATTTTAAGGGCTGAATTGGTTCATGGTTTCTGAGTGCTTAGGGTTGTCAATGCTGTCACCAATATTAAAAAAAAAAAAACTGAATCAAAGTTGAGAGTCTCAGATCAGCCCATCTCTCTGGGAGCTTGGCTTTTATAAAACCAACAAATATTACAAAGACTGATAAAAAGTCACTAGAGATAGCAGCACTCACTGTGGGAAGATAATTTTGTTGGAAGGGGCTGAGGGCATGAAAATTCCTGTGAGATTTTATGGAACCAGATCCCTTGAGCAATATCCAATTTGAGTTTTAAATAACGGCATCTTTGGTATGCCTTTTAAGCCATAGCTTGAAAGGTTTTTAGTGTGCGCAACTCTCTTTGACCACATAGGAGAGAAGAGACTCATCATCTTGTACAATGTGGTTGGCAGGTTCCAGAGGGGTGGCCATGATAGTCTGTTTCAGCAAAACAACCACATTCTGTGGCCCTTTTAAAGACTAACATATTTATCACATGAGAATTTGCAGCCACAATTAGACTGCATCAGATGAACAATTCATCTGACAAAGTGGGATTGTGCCTGCAAAAGCTCATGTGATAAATAAATTTGTTAGTCTTTAAAAGTGCTGCAGAACTCCTTGTTTGTTTTAATCTGATTAGCAGTTTATAAAGCATTTGTGATCTCTGTAATATGCTTTATCAATGCAAAATATTTTAGATCATAAGAGCATTATGTTCATAAAGCCACTTTTCATCAGAAAAGAACAAGTCACAAACTGGTGAAATTTAAATGACTTTTCTTGGATCCTAATAAATACATATAAAATACAAAGTTAAGACAAACTATAAAAATAAGTCTACCAAGCAAACAAGGGGATTTAGAGATGTTTGTTTGCTATTCTTTCAGTCACTCCTTTAGAACTGAATTATTACAGCTAACATGGGCCTGATTTTAATTAAGAGGCTTATCTTTAGTCAGATGAGCCATCCCACTGTTGTTACACATGTGAGTAAAGTTATGTACATGTTTAAATGTATATAGGACTGGGGCCTAATGGCTTCTGAAAAGAAAGATAGCCCTTGACTAAGGGCCCTGTTTGAGACTTATTTAACCCAACAGTAACTTTCCCATTGATTTAAGTGAGCTTTGGGTCAGGTCCAGAATGCAATCCCTAAACACAGTGGGAAGAACTGAGGCTGATATGATAGCAGCTTCATCTCTGCATTTTTTGTTTTGGTGGATTTAAATCAACCCAGTACTCACTCCAAAAAACAACTGTTATATTTTTCCAGCAATATACATTCATTTATTTAAATAAATATAGCCTAATAATACACACTTTCATAAAACAATGTGGCAAGAAGTTCCTTTATTGTAATTATGTTAGCCACAAAGACAGCAGAGGTGAGGAATGCAAATAAACAAGCACTCGGCTTAAATGGTCTTCAATAGGGCCAGCCCTGAATCAAATGGTGCCTGAGGTGAGGAGCATTTTTGTTGTCCCTCCCACCCCCTCCATAGTTCACCAAAAATCTGGAGGTTCCATAAGATACTACAAAGGTCCAGAACATCTAGGAGGTTAGTGAGAAATGCAGTGGTATGTAAGGGGTGTCTGGCACCTCAGGGCCAAGCCCACCTGTGCTCCTCTCACCATGCCTCACCCTCCCCTTCCCATCCCCACACATGGCAGGAGGGGTCCAAATCAGGGGTTAAAGTATAATTTGGTGGACCCTGGAACTCTCCTAAATTTCCAGGCCCCCTCACACAGGTCAAGGCCCCCTTCTCCCACCCCAGCTACTGCCCCCCATACTCCTGGCCTCCACTCCACCTGCTGCCCCCCACATGCATGCCCCCCACCCCAGCTAGTCTCCCAAACACCTGCCCCTCACCCCAGCTACTACCCCCAACCCGTCTTGCTGCTGGTCTGCCCATGCTTCCCCAACCCCCCCATCATCTTCCCTCACTGCCCCAAGCTGACTGCCTCCCCTGCACCCTTTCCCCACTGGCCCAGTTCTCCTGTGCCCAACCCCCCCTCCTCAGGGCCCCTCAGAGGCTCTGAGCATGCTCAGTTAGAGCAGGCTCATGGTGGAAGATTTAAAAACTCCCAGCCCGATGCAGATTGCTGCCCTGCTGGAACAGTGTCCCAGGGCCTACTATTTTTAGGGACTCAGCATTTGGCAGACCCCTAAAAATAGAAGATGGAGCCAGAACTTTGCATTCTGGTGCCCACTATTTTCAAATGGTGGGCCCTGGAACAAAGCATTCTGGTTCCATTTTCTACTTTTAGGGGGCCCAGACTGCTGACTGCCTAAAAATAGTGGGCCCTGGAACACTGTTCCAGCACGTTCTGGCTTACTTTAACCCCTGGTTCAAGTACCTGGGGGTGGGGGGAGGGCATGAAGCCGGGGAGGGCACAAATGCCTCACACACTTACCCAGCATGCAGCGCCTGCTGGTTCTGCTAAAACAAACTGCAACCTGGCCATGGCTGGGGTAAGGCAGCCTCCCCCTCCCGCCTGAGGAGCAGAGGGGAGAAGAAGGGTAGGATGGGAGCCAGGTTGGCCCTTCATGACATGCAGGCCTGGCATTGGGGGAAACCTCTTAACAGTAGCATCCCCTGCTTCCTGTGAAGGGGTGGTTCTGCCCAGCATCTGCCCACCCGGCAAGTAACAGCTGCCACTGCAGCCTGGTCCTGGCTGCGACAGGGCGGCTTCACTCACACCTCTCCCTGAGGGGAGTGGGGCTGAGTTGGCCCTTCCTGATGTGCAAGGTGGGCACTGAGGGGCATCCCTCAGTACCTCCTGCATCCTCCATGCCCCTCATGAGCAGTCAGCCTGGCCTGGAATCCCCTGCCAGCACTCACCCACTACCACTCCAACTGGGGGCTGCCTCAACCCTCCCAGCCCTTTGGGGACAGGTGCAGGGCTGGCCCTTCACAATACAGAAGAGGCATAGGAGGCTCTGTGCCCCTCTGATCCTCCTGCATCCCCCACCTCCTGTGTTATGTGAAGGTCCAGCCCAGTGTCCCCCACAGCCAGAGACCTGGGGGCCTGATTCTCCCCTTCACTATCAATATGCCACTGGAAAAATGAATCCACATGTGAAATAAGTGAAACATTATTCTTCAAAAATTCTATTTTCTCTTATGTTGCTAACAACAAGAACAGCACCCTGAGCCTGGCATCCCTGGTGGTTACTGGTTGCATGCCTCTAAATCCAGCCTTAGCCTCCAAAATACATTTTGTTAATAGGAAGCTGCATATGTATAGAAATTGTGCAATTATAACATGCATACAGTACTAACAGGAATAAATTTCAGATAAAAAGAGAGGAATAGGGTGCTCTCTCTGTATTTTTCTGGCAGAACAAAAGGGGTGGCAACTGATCATCTCAAGCATGCTTGAAGAATTTTTATAGTGGGGAAGCTGAGAGCCATTGAACCAAACTCTAAACCTTGTATATAATAGACACTAGTTCAAGCCAGGAGGTGTGGTAGCACCCCTAGTTCTAGTACCTATGACCACATCTCACAAACTGGAAATTCCTCTGGCTTGGGGTCAAGGAATCCCCAACAGGTACAGAGCATTGGGTCTGTGTGGGTTGTGTGTATGTAGCACGGCAGCAGATGACTTGTTAAAGATGTTAAAAGCTGTCTTGACTTACACTTGGCTGGGATAAAACCTGAGCACCGGGGAGCTTTAACTTGCTCCATGATGCTCCTTTCTGCCTCATTACACCAGCAAAACACAGACACTGCAGAGAGGATATGGACGTTAGACTCTTATTATATTTTAGAGGACATGATTCAATATATCCACAGCTCTCTAGCAGAGACACAATATTTTTCTAAAGCATAGGCAATAGCTTGACCCTAACAAAAGCCAACACACAGCTGAATGTAGAGTAAATAAAGTAAAATAATTCAGCTGTTTCAAATAATGAGCTTTGCAGAAAATATTGTGTTTAGTCCAAGATAAAAACATATTCTTACAGTTGTTTGAAATGCTTTAGCACATTTATGCTTTGCAGCAAGGGCTTTAAAATTGGCAAAAAGGCTTACACCTTACTGTTCCCAGGAAAAAATCATCCAAATTAATGCAAGTTATAAGCCTTTGAAAAACTTGGTTCTCATATGCTCATTAAAGGCTTTGGGAGTTTGGTGGATAAATTCTCTGCCTGTACTGGGCATATACCGTCTCAAGGTGGTGAGTTTTGAAAAGAACTTCCCTGCAATTGCTTATCTTGGCTAGTGGGAGTTGATGTAGTACTGGATACAGGACTAAGAGCAGACTGTGTGTCTTATGCTCTGTTGGCACCCATCCAGTGTAAAGAAGAAAGTTGCATGACTTGAACGCAGAAGGGACAAGAAAAGGACCTGATGGAAGGAGCAGACAGACAAAACTTGGAGGTAAGAGACTGGGACAGGGATTTCATGCATGGATGGGGCTTGATGGAAGACAGCCTGGAACTGGCTGGGCAAGGACCAGAGCCGTAACTATCACAGGGTGAGTGGGGCTTTGCTCTGGGTGCGCTGGAGTGGCTCCATCAAGCTGCTCTATTTAAGGGCGCATTCCCCATCGCTCTAGGTGCCAGCTATTGAAAGAGGCACATTCTGATTGGAACGTGCTCTGGACACTGGATTCTTTGGTTACAGCTCTGGCAAGGAGCCAGGGGAGGGAATGAGTAGAGGCCAGATTGGGAAGCAATAAGATCAGACAAGGAGCTGGGCAGAGGAGACTAGGATTGGAAGCCAGTTGGAGGAGAAGAAGTGACTGAGATCAGACAAGAAGTTAGATATGGGTGAGCAGGGTAGCCTAGGTTAAGGAAGCTAGAAGATTGGTATGAAGAGTTTAGGGGAAACTGAGATTGGATGGGATCCTGAAAATGGAGTCTAAGAGGCTAAGTGAGAGGAAGATAGGGCTTCAGGACTAAGACCCAAAGAGAAAGTTTGAAAGTGGAGCTTGGAAGTTGGAGAATGAGAGGAAGCGAACCAGGACAGTGATGAGCTTACAAAAGGCCAGGCCTGGAAAGCACAGAAGCTGAAGGATCTGTGTGATCACTAGAGAACAAATATCACCTTCCAGAAACTGGGAAGAAAGCAAAAACAATGCACACTCTTAACTGTATTGCAATTTTATTGTAGCTGTGTTGGTCCCAGGAAATGAGAGAGATGAAGTAGGTAGGTAATTTTATTGGACCATCTTTTCTTGGTGGATGGTAAAAGCTGTTGTGCTATACAGAATCCCCAACTGCCCTCTTCATTTCAAGTGACAATTTCCAGCATGCCTTGCCCCTTCTCCTTAATGTGTCCCGAATGGCTTCTTTCTCCAAACATGAAGAAAGGCTCTCTGTAGTTTAAACACTTGTACCTTTCACTAACAAAAGCTGGTCCAGTATATGTTACTTACCCATCTTATCTCTTCTCATACTTTACTTTAGGCATAGTTGTAGGCCCCATACCTTCAATGAGAGTGTGCAGGACCAATCCATTAACATGGTATTATACCAGAGAAATGATTTCAGTGGAAATTAGATGCTTAACCAGCTTAGATACCTTTCTATATTCAAGTAGGTGCCTCTTTGCATTTTTGGGTGCATAAATACTTTTGAAAAGTTGACCTCATGTAAATGGATAGCATTCATTGCAATATACTGAAGTTATAAATTGCAAGTAGCATGTTACTTGGGAAGTGATGAATATGTTTCAGTATAAAAGCTTTCATGCTAGACATTTTCATTGCAGAATGAAGATAGATATGTATTTTTTTAAATTCTGTCTTTCATTCAGCTGGGACACCTATCACAAATATTAAATTAAAACTGAAGTATGTAGTAAATTAATTTTCAACACCTGAAACCACAAAGCCTGACTTTGATACCCAAATTTAACCCAAATCTGCCTCAATCCTTTCAGGCTGATCTCATATAAGGTAATTTCCTTTGTGATTGTTATATAGGGTTTATTTTCCTCTCACTTGCACTGGTATTACAACAGGTTAACACCAATACCTTTAACAGAGCTACTCCTGCTTGACTTATGTAAATACAAAGAAAACCAAACTTATAGCCTACTTGCTTCCCCCCATAGACAGAACAGCATTTTGCATGAAAATATAGATGTGACAAAACAAATACTACCAGACACAAGCTAGAAGGAACTGGAATCAGTGAAATTCATTCTCCATGAAGTTCGTTTACTCCACTGCTTCCTTTAGAAATTGCTTTAAGCCCTTCCAGCTAATAATGCCAAATTGCCTACTGGCAGATCAATCCTGGCCAAATCTACTTCCTTCTGCATATTATTAGACTGTGCTAATGCCCTCAAAGCCTTGTCAATGATACAAAAAATTACCCAGTGCTGACACTGTGTGTCAGCAATGGGAGCAGCTGAACACATTTTAATTTTAAGTTTAAGGGAGACTATATTAAACACCATTTCAGAAATCATGGTCAAAATCTGCTCTGAGCAGAGATCCCTCCACTATACAACCCCCTTGTCTTCTCCCTATGGCAATTCCCAACAACAAGGGACACTGAAAAGCTATTCCCTCCATCAGAGCTGTCCTGGGAATGGGATGTGTGACTGGGGTGATAGCCCTGGGCCCCCATGGTTGAGCAGGCCCTGCACTACTGTCTCCCAGCCCCCACTCCTTTCTGCAGCAAGCTGGCCCAGGAGGGAGGTGGGAATGCAGAGCCTGGCCTCTGCCCCAGGGTGGCCCTGCCCTACCCCTCGCCCAGCACCAAGATGGTGACAGGGCCCCAGAGGCAGATTGGCCCTGGGCATCACCAACCACTAGGTATTGCCCACCTCTCCAAGCAAAAAAAAAAAAAAAAAAAAAAAATCTATTTTTCCCCCTTGTCTCCTAATAGGTAAAACAAAATGAAGGGTACCAGGAAAACAGTAGAATCAGAGACCTTGTGGGCCAGTAAGAGGACATGGTAAATATGGGGTCCTGGCTTTGACTGAAGGCATTATATAGCCTGAAATACTTATTTGAGATGATTAAAAAACAATTATATAGAAATTAAGGAGAAACCTTGTCCTGTCTTTCTTGCTTGCAATCTTCCCAATGTTTACAGATTAATGATATTTTCATCAAGAATTCCATCTATTTCCATCATTTCAGTAAATGTTCATTTCATCATTGTTACAGCAAGAAACACAATCCACAGGGACAAATTACAAAGGGAGAAAAAAAAATCTTTTTAATGACTTACTGTTAACAGACTTCCTAAAGCAGTCAGAAAAGGGCTCTTTTCATTTGAGACAGTTCTCACCTGGCACTGGCAGAATATAAAGCTTCTGTTATAAGATAGGCAAACCCTGAAGAATGAAGGGTAGGGAGGGGACAGCAGATGGAAGAGGGGAAGAATAAAGAAGAAGGGAGGGAGACAGAAAAGGGATCAAAAAGAAGAAAAATATAGGAAGGAGCAAAAAATGAAGAGAGGAATAGAGGAGTAAAAAGGAAGTCAGAGGTAGGTGAGTGCAGAAAGTATTCCCACAAAGGCAATGAGAGAGATGGAGCTCAGCATTGTGAGTTTATAATGAGAAAAGAAATAGGGTTACTGGAGGCTGTAGAAGTCACCAATATCAACTTAGTCTTAGCTAGGCTCTGTTCTCTCAGCATCTCCTTCCCCCTCTCTCACTTTGATATTTGATCATTTTGAAGTTCTCAAACTTACTTCATACTTAGCCCTTTATACTGATGCTAGCTGAACTTGTGCTTTGTTTAAACAGTGAGGTGTACTTGCTGGAGGCTGGCAACACCCTAATGAAATTGGTAGTGGCAGATCCTCATCTGTCATAAATTCTCAGCAGCTGAGTCTGGTGCTTGAGTTTAGTCATGACATGCTCTAGCTTCTGTGAATTTACATATTTATTTATTGGTAGGGCTGTATGCCTTTATACTAAGGTACAGAGGGGAAGGGCATCAGAGTTTTACAATTTTATTTCTGAATTATTAGAATTTCTCAGGATGAAACAGACAATGAATCTGAATAATCTCAAAGAAAATTAATCAGCAGAAACAATTTTCCTGAATTTACCACATATATCTGGGTGGGAGGAAGTGGAGACTAGTAAGAAACATGCAAAGCCCACAATACTTCCAGGTACACCTATCCTTGGTCTCTTTCCTTTAGTATAGGGTTACTCTCTTCTAGGAACTTTTTCTTCTTTCATTATGCCTTTCTAAAATCGGGTCTTTAAATTTGGCAGAACCAAACACTTACAGCTTTAAGCAGCAATTTAGTAACTAGATGCTTGTTGTATCTTTCTCTCTCTACTTAAAAAAAGTATTTCTAACAAGCTGGTATATTTGTATTTAAATAATGTATTGTTGTGTTATCAATTTTCTTAGCTGTGAGTTTTAGAGAAAAATTCCTTAAAACAACTCAGTATTCATAATAGATTTACCTGCCTGCTTAGCAATGTATGCATGAAGCATGCTACAAATTTGACTTTTTTCCTAAATCCAGCTCTTGAAAAAAATTTTTTTGATGGATGTTAGTGCTCAAATTGCTCATGTAACTTTTCCACTTCTTTCTGACAAGATTTGATCTTTCATTCCTGATATGGCTGTTGCATTCAATGGGAATTCCACTTGGGTCAGGACTGTGCAACAGACGCTTACTGTGAAGGGAGGAAAGCTCTGATGATGGGACTTTCCTGTAGCAAGACTTCTCTGTATGTTCTTCTGCTTGCATAGTACTTGCTTTTGTATATGACATGTGTGCGATCAGAACTGCTGACCAGTCCTTGGTGTCATCTAGTAGGATGGGCAGCAAAGATATCTCCATTCAGCTAGCATTTTCAATCATTCTAGATTGCATTTCCCACTGCTTGCTAGGCTACAAATGTGGCATCCTTCCAAATAAGACTCAAAACTTCAGTTTCCTTTTAATTTATAGGGGTTCTGTCTCCCCCCACCCCCCAAAGGTACCAGCTGATCTTCAGGACACAATGCTAGCTTTTTTTTCAGTTAGGGCCTTTAATTAAGTAGCACCTGCAATTTGTCTATAAAGATTCTCATCACAGAATTCTGGATACAGTGCAGTTGTAGACTCAGATCATCATTGCTCATGGTTACAAGTAGAGTATATATTTATAAACATGTCTTGTATATTGGAGTGGGGTTTTAGTCAATTGTGCTCCTGCTCTTAAGTATCTATGACTAAGATGGATGTTACTATTTTCAAAGGTACTTAGAAACCCTTGAGCACATGTACATAAGGAATTAAAGTTATCATGGACTTTATTCTTCCTTAACATAAATCAATAAATAAATGAATAAGATTTCAATATTTCCATGCTATCCACTTTTCTGGTATCTTGTATAATACTATCCACTTTTCTGGTATCTTGTATGTCTAGTACAAGCTCAGAAGATCTGGATGTGCTTTACAAGTATGTATTCTTTCAAACTCCTCCTGCCTCCAGGAGGTGTAACTATGGGACAATTCCTGCTCCCATCACAACCAGTAATAAAGCTCTCACTGATTCCAGTAAAAGGCTTGAGTCCTAAACACCTAAATTCTTGCAGTGAACTTCTAGTGCCCAGGAGCTGGCAACTGCATGGATCCAGGTACAAAGTTGGGTCCTAAATGATATGGGGGAGGGTCACAGAGCAAGACTATAGCAGAATGCAGAAGAGACTCTATCACTCTGTATTTCTATTTGACCACTAGGATGTACTCCCTTTCTAATGTTATTTATGAAAGGTAAGTTTATGCAAAGATTTAGGGTTTGTCTACACTTAAACACATAATAACACCTAAAATGAGTGTCTGTAGTTATGTCAGTGGAAGAGTGTTTCTCATCAAGAAGGCACTCTCCACACAAGCACTTATTCTGGCAATAATTACATCACTCAAAGATGTGGTTTTTTTCACACCTCTGAGCAAGGCTGAATCAACATGATAGACTCTAGCCCTTAAGGCCCCTGCCTGATCTGCCCCCCACCCCCAACTGCCCTGCTCAGCCTGGCAGGACTTGAGGAGTGGTGGTGCTGGGAAGGGCTGGCTAGCACATGGTGCAGCCTCCCTCTGTCATAGTCTTTGGGGGGCAGACCAGCTGGCTGGGGCCAGGGTTGGAGGACTGCAGATAGCAGCCTCTAGCCCCAGGATAACCCAATGCTGGCTTGCCCATAGACTGCCGTGTTGGGGGGCCTTAGCCCCATGCAGGAGGTAAAGAGCTGGGCTCCCAGGCCAGGGCTGAGGGAGGGAGCAGAATGATGAGCAGCCAAGGGCCTTGAGGCCCCTTAATCTGGCCCTGCCACTGATTTTGCTGGCATGAGTGTTAGCAGAGACAAAGCCTAAATGAAGTCTCCCTCTGAACTGTTAGAACAAAAGTATCCCATAATGTTTTTAAATAACATATTTTGAAGATGGAAAAATACCTCAGAACACAAGAACAGCCATACTGGATCAGATCAAAGTTCCATATAGCCCAGTATCCTGTCTCTGACAGTGAGCAGTACCAGAGCTGGGAAGGAAGTGTACAGAATAGGGCAATTGCAATGACCCAAACTGTCTTTCCTTCCTGGCTTTGGGAAGTCAGAGGTTTAGGGTTTACCTGAGCAAGGGGTTTTAATCCTGGCCACTGGGGCTAATAATAGATATTGATGGACTTATCCTCCCTGAATTTTTTCTTAAAGTCAATTACATGTTTGACCATTACAACATCCCATGCTAACAAGTTCTATAGGTTAATTGTGAGTTGTATGTCAAAGTTCTTTCTCTTGGTTTAATTAAACCTTCTGCCTGTCCATTTCATCTGGAGACCTAAGGTTTTGGCATTGTGTGAAGGGTAAAATTGTTGTACTCACTTTTTCCTCACAAGTCATAATTTTTACACATCTCAGTCATATCCCCCTTTAGTTGTCCCTTCTGTAAGCTAACAGCTCTGATGTTTTTAGTCTTTCCTCATCTAGGAGTCGTCTCACACCACTGATCATCATCTGTTACCTTTCTGTGAACCTTTTCATACAGTGCAGTGATGGTCACAGTGATGTATAAAATAACATCTTACTCAGACTATTTCATTTCTTTTTGATTTAAAAAATGAAGAGGTCTCTATAAACTCTAGACACCCAAACCTATAACTAATATTACAACATAACTACACCTGTCAAGTTATTAAAAATGAATTGCAATTAATCACAAGATGAAAAACTCACTTTTAAATGACACAGTTAAACAATAATTGAATATCAATTTAAATTTATGACAAATATTTTTGTATTTTTTCAAATAAATTGGCTTCAATTACAACACAGAATACAAAGTATACAATGCTCACTTTATATTAGTTGTATTACACATATTTGCCCTTTAAAACAGATGAAAATATTTTTCAGTTCATCTCATATGTACAGTGGTGAAATCCATCATGAAAGTAATTCACAGATGTAGAAATATTTAACATAACTACATTCAAAAATAAAACAATGTAAAATTTTAAAGCTTACAGTTTGAAGTATGAAGGGACATATGAATGGTTAGCATATTAGGCATGTAAATATCTTGTAACACAGGCTATAACATTGATACTTGAACACCTTTTCTTGCTTTCAGGTGACATTGTAAATAAGAAACAGACTGCATGATTTCCTGTAAATATAAAGGAATGTGTGTATTAGAGACCGGCTGAATAAGTCGGACTGATTGGATTTGTGAGGCAAACTGAAAGAATACTATTTCTTTTATCTTTTTAACAGTGAGATTAATCATGGAATTAAAAAAAAAAACCTAGTTAATGTGATTTACCTTAATCTCTTGCGTTAACTGTGGTTAACTGACGCTCTAAACATAACCCAAAACACTATTATTGTGTGGCTGGGCTAGACCACCCTCTAGAAGTCCTTTCCAGACCTGCATTTTCATAACTGTTTGGAATCTTATCTGCCGACTTTGGTAGCAAAAGTAAATGTTTTTTAGTCCTGTTGTAACTGTAGAGCAAATAGAGTTATGTGAGAATGAGCTCCCCCATGCTCATCAGGATCAGTCACTAAAGTGCAGAGCCAGATCTGATTACTGATAATGCACAAGACAAGCC
Source organism: Podocnemis expansa (assembly GCA_007922195.1). NCBI lineage: Eukaryota > Metazoa > Chordata > Testudines > Podocnemididae > Podocnemis > Podocnemis expansa. The sequence goes on from ML681963.1 coordinate 135,621,193, forward strand.
AGAAAGTGTTTACCCCCCCCATGTGTTTAGTAAACAAGGTAAATGTAGTTTGGATTCACAGAGAATGGATGAGGAGAATACCTCCAGTCCCTATTGCTGAGTTGTTATGCAGCCTAGAACTACTCTTGTGGTCTCAAGTTATTGTGAGGGAGTCACGGAAGGGGACGAGGGGGTGGGACCAGTTAGGGGCCTTTCATAGTGGTTGAATTATGATAATTGGAGGAGGAGTCCCAGCACCCTGGCCTTGGGGTGTTGTTGGGAGGCTTGAGCGCAGGAGAAGGGACAAGGAGAAAAAGAAAAGCCAGACGTAGGCAGAGCAAGCAAGAGCTTGTCCACCCTCTCCTACCTTGCAACCTGCAGGGCTGTGTGCTCGGCCGTGCTGAGATGTGTCCAGTGTGCAGGTAGGAGCAGGCGGCCCGGAGTTGCTTTGCTTTTACCTGCCTCCTTTTCTGGGGAGTCGAGCCTTTCCGCTCAGTCCAGTCGGATGGATCCCCACTTCCAGCCCAAGTGGCTTCTCTATGCTTGGCTCTCCTGGGTCTGGATCTGCCAAGGTAAGCTGCCTCTCAGAGGAGGAGGAGGGTGGGTTCATGCTGCCTTTCTGTGGCCAGGGCGAGGGGCCATGGGGCAGCCCCTGGGGTACTCGGGCCGGGTGGGTGCAGCAGGTGGACAGGGGGCTCTACGTGTTTTGGGGGTGACTGATCTGGGGAAGCTGGTTTCTCTGCTCTGGAGGGGAAGGGGAGAAGCGTGGCAACCCTAGAGCAGGACGCAGCTAACCCTGGCTCCTGTCTTGCAGCCCTGTCTCCGTGGAGCACGGGGGCACAGCTCTTCCCAAGCGGGGACCCTCTGCTGCTCAGGTAGGAGAGCACGGTGCTGGCTCCTTTGTGCCTCCGGGCTGTGAGGGGTCTGCTGGCACCTGGCCTGGTGTATTTTCCCACACGCCCACCAGAGCTGCCTCCTGTATGCTCCCCAGCACTTCAAATTGGGTGGGGTGTTGGGGCGCTCACCAGATTGGTATAGCACTGTTACTAGCTGACAGCAGGGGGGTGTTGGGAAATTCAGAGGAAGTATAAGATGGGTGCAGGGGGGCTCACTAAATTGGTATAACACTGTTAGTAGCTGACAACTGGGGGGTGTTGAAATTCAGGGGGCAGTAAGGGGAGTGTAGGGGGGTGTTAAGGAAATCCCTGGCTGCTTCAGCTCCCCTTCTCCGGGGTGTGTGGGGGCCCCTTGGGGAAGCACGCTACTGTCCTCCCAGCTGTAGGGATACCTGGGCTGCAGAGCAGATGAGGATTGTGTGAAAGGGGGGTCATAAAAGGCCCTGGTCTCTGTCCTGTATGCCCTCACCCTGGGTAGCTGTTAATAGTGCAGGACGAGCGGCGGAGAAAAGTGAAGGACAGGGAGGGAGGGTTGGGAGGTTCTGGGCTGGAGGAGCCCCTGTAACACTGGGGGTTGCAGGCACGGGCAGGGCACTGGCACAGCTTGAGAAGAGCGCAGGCTGAAGCAGACTCGGCGCGGGTGAGCGCTGCTGAACAAACCCAGCCTTGTTCTTTTCTGTCCACAGGAACAGCAGCCGGGCAGGGCTGCCGAAAGGGGATCCCGCTGCCCCGGCAAGGCAGGTAGGTGAGGCACAGCCACTCACCTGGGGAAGACCTGCAGTGCAGGCTGCTGCTGGCTATTCCCGGGTTGGAGAAGGGATCTCCCACCCACTAGTTCCCATGCCTCCTGCTAGTGAAAACTTTGCCTCTGAGGTCAGGAGAACCACAGTTTTCTTGTCCTACCAGTGGCAGCCAGCAGTGCTGGACAAACTGCGCTTTCCCATCTGCTCTATGTCTTGAGCAGTGTTTGTCCCTCGGTGCTTCTTGTCCTTTGCCTTCATCCCATTCTGTAAGTTCCCCCTCTTCCAAGCATCTGACGAAGTGGGATTTTCTCCCACGAAAGCTCATGTGATAAATAAATCTGTTAGCCTTTAAGTGCCACAGGACTCCTTGCTTTTTATCCAATGATTTGTGGTTGGGGTGGGGGAATGATCAGGAAATGTTTCCACTGGTTTTTAAGCCTCCTTCATGCATTAACCTCACTGGAGAACAGATACATGGTGCAATGCTCAGGTGTTAGAAATCCTTAAGCTAGCGTTTAACTACTGTTGTTGGTTGTAAAACAAACAAGGAGTCCTGTGGCACTGTAAAGACTAATTATAAGCATATGTCTTGATCAGTAAAACAAACAAGGAGTCTGGTGGCATTTTTAAAGAGTAACAAATGTATTTATCACATGAGCTTTCCTGGGAGAAAATCCCACATCATCAGATGCTTAGTCTTTAAAATGCCACAGGCATCCTTGTTTGTTTTGATCAAGGCATAAGTACTTGCATTGTTTCCTGGGATCTGATGATTCTGTAAGAATGACGATCATAGATTTCAAATACAAAATACCATGTAAGCATAATTAAAGTTTATTTAATTTAGTTGCAGTTTGGAGTCTATCAAGATTTGGTCTTTTTGTACTTTAAATTCTTCCAGGAGCATGAAAGTCTCTTCTCCTGTTACCTGTTGCAGCCATAACAGCAGGATGTCAATTTAATCAAGGGAAACAGATAAACTTCAGGTTGAAAACCACTTATTAATAGTGATTGGAGATATTTAGAATTTCTGGGAGAAATGGGTTCATTCAGCATTTCGGACATAATCTTACAGGTGGAGAGTGTCTTCAGTTCAGTAGGAACTGAGCGATGTCCTACAGTGAGTGGATCTGGGCCTTGGTTATTAAAGCAAAGCAGTTAGCTAATTGCAATATTAATAAAAGTAAGGAACTAACATCCTTTGGTTTTAATAAATTGATGCTAATTTTTGTATGCATTTTACTTGGCAATGGAATAATATGCTATTCAGCTTGCTCCTGAGGAGCAATTTCCTCTATTACTTTGCATTCTTTTATTTGGACCCCATTTTGCACCCTGTAATCAGGATTGCAGAAGAGAATCAGATTGTGTCTCCTCTTTCTCTCCATTGTTTGCATCTGGAAAAGTTCAGTGGAGACAAAAATATGCTAAACAACCAATAAGAAGTAGTTAAGTCAACCTCAGGTAAAGTCAAAGGCTTCCTTGCCTTTTTTTTTTTAAAAGGTATTCAGTGAACAGTAACTGACTCTTTGTTGCCTTCTATGTTAGACTACTAATCCTAAATCACTCAGTACAATCCTTTGTAGGTAGTACATATATGGTAGATTTTAAAAAAATGTAGCTACAGATAGCATTTAATTATTGATATGGGAACACTGATTGATTTGTGATACTAACAGTAGTTATTCTACTTCCTTTTGAGCTTTCTAAAAGTGAGTCACAAAACTTTAAAAAGGACTTGAACATTAAAACACGCGAGCATGAAACTTTGTAAATAATGATACCAAATTTTAAGGTAAGTTTATGTGAACATATTTATTAGTAATGGTTTGGACCACTGGACCATCTGTCACAGAATCTTCTCTTCCAATAGTGGCTGGTGCCAAATATTTTAGAGGGAATGAACAGAACATGACAATTTAATCCAGTGATCCATCCTCTGTCATCTAGTCTCAGCTTCTGGTAGTCAGAGGTTTAGGGACACCCAAACCATGGAGACTGCATCCCTGGCCATCTTGGAAAATAGCCATTGATAGACCTATCCTCCATGAACTTATTTAGTTCTTTTTTGAAACATATTATACTTTTGACCTTCACACAACCCTTGGCAATAAGTTCCACTAGCTGGTTCTGCTTTGTATGATGTAATACCAGCTTATGGTTGCTTTAAACTTGCTGCTCATTAATTTCATTGGGTTACCCTTGGTACATTTGTTATGTGAAGGGGTAAACCACAGTTCCTTATTCCATTTCTCTGTTCATGATTTTATGGATCTCTAGTGTCCCCCTTAGTTGTCTTTTCTATGATGAACACCCCCAGTTTTTTAATATCTCCTCATATGGATGCTGCTCCCTGACCATAATCATTTTTCTTGCACTTCTCTGTTTCCAATTCTTGTATCCTTTTTGAGATGGGCTGACTAGAACTGCATGCAGTATTTAAGATTTGACCATACCAAGGCTTTATATAGTGCCATTATGATATTTTCTGTCTTATCCCTTTCCTAATGGTTCCTAAATTCTGTTAACTTAAGTTCAGCATGTAGAATCAGTCAAAAAAAAAGCTTTCAGAGAACTATCCATGGTGACTCCAATATCTTTGAGTAAGCAACAACTAATTTAGACCCCCATCATTTTGTGTATATTTTGTTTTCCAATATACATTATTTTGCATTTATCAGCACTGAATGCCATTTTGTTGTCCAGTCACCCAGTTTCAGTTTAACAAAAATATTTTTCCAAATTTGGCAATGTGACTTAATTATAGTTTCCAAAAACATTGCTCACATTGTAAATTGGTGTGTAATATGCACAGATCTAAAGCTGAATTCTTCTTTGAAAACTGTACAATACTTATGTAGAAAGGTCACTGATATGAGAAAACTATAAGAACAGGTGTTTCAGACTGATCTTTCCATCTGGAATAAATACATGAATTGAACAGAACTTTTTAGGGTGATAATGTGTATTTGGAATAAGTACTATTGCAAGATAATCATTTTAAAACAGAGAAAGTTGAAATGGTACAGGTAAGTGATTCTGAAAGAGTGAACACTTCTAATTGTATGTATAAGCTTCTGCTTTTAAAGAATCACTGTGGAAAAATGTTAACTAGCACTAATTCTTGTTAGTGTGGGAACAAAGAAATAGGGAATTGCCAAGCTAACATGACAGGTGTCTTTATATCATATGAATAGTTAGCTAGATTTTATACTTCATATGAGCACAGCCACATTCTGTACATGGGTTTTTTCACACAGTGCCAGTTACATTGAAATCACTCAAATTCTTATTTGTCCAAGTAGCTCTGCTTTTCTGTTTTCTTAAGCATAAGACTAAAGCTGGATTCGTGATTGGAATTTGATACTTTGAGTATGAGGAGTGAGGGAACTCTAACAATTCTGAAAGGCTTTTTAAAGCCACTGTCATAGTTCTGTGCTGCTACTGTCCTTCCTGGTGCATTGATTTTAACTGCTTGCAATCAAGGCAGAAGTGACTTGTTGTTTTGGAAAAACTTCTGCTCTATGAACACCTTTGCCTGATGTTCACACTTGCCTTGAAATTTAGTGTTTGATACATTTTTACACAATTTGATGCCTTGTGTATAATAGTAGATTTGTAATAAACCTTAACAGGCGTGGGTGCATTAAATGCACACCTACAATAGCTGATGTGAAAATGTTCCCTGCTTATAATGGGTTGGAACAGAAAATTGAAGGGGAGAATGGTTGGTCAGTCTGAACGTTGTTTCCTATATAAAATTCTAGAGAAAATATATTGTGTTGGAATCTAGAAATCAGACACATCTTCAAAAGCAAATGGATAAAATTGTATCTGCAGTTTTTTTCATATCTGTATATACAAAATATCATTCACACATTCAAGCTACATTTTCCTATAAATTGGGCAGTTAAACACTTAACGACAACATACACAAATTATATCTCCAAGGCTTACACTTGCAAGAAGGTATTTAAAAAATTAAGTACATAATATAGGGCTGTGCGTTGAAGCCCCTTTGATTAAATGGTCCTAAAGAATGTTGCCTCTTTAAATTTTCTGGAGGCTGTTAGATTAATGGTAGCCAGGGCTGAAAGGTTAGATTGTACTCTTAAAACTGTTTTTAAAGTGCTGGCACGAGCTTCTATTGTCAGATTAGGACTAGACCAACTCCATTTCAAATTCAAGGAAATGTGATACAGCTGCCCACTCTGGAAGTAAATGTAAGTTAGGGGTGGGTTTATTTGCATTGTCAATAAGCTAAGTTACTTGAGGGGAGGACAGAATGCAATCTGGGGAGAAAAAGAAAATGAAAAGATTACAGAAACAATATGCCCCCCCAAGGGGGGGAAGAAATGTAGAGCAGTGGGAATTCCATCAAAGAACACATGTGACATGGACTAGAAACAATGGGAGCCAGAAAGGTAATTTAAAGGAAACATGATCTAGAGGTATCTCATTCATAGTAACTTTGCAAACATGGAGGGGTGAGGGGAAAGAAAGACATATTAGAAAGCTTAGTTGCCTAGTGAAAATGACAGCAGAAGTATTCAGGAAAAAGAGAACATAAGAAGAGAACCGTATCAGAGTTTTGAGCAACACACAATGGAAATTTACAGAATGGAAGAGAGGCAATGCTTAATTTTTTCCAGAGTCCTAGCACCTCCTAGGCCTGGCAGTTCATAATCATGGCACCTCAGTGCTTGCCACATCATTTATGAAAGTAAAAACATTCCTTGAGCCCCAGCACGTTTCATTACAAATTAAGCACTGAAGACAGGGATTGAGATATAGATGATAGGTTGCTTTCAGTGCCTACCCCAGGGTTATTGAAAGTTGATGGAAAGGCTCCCATTAACTTCAATGGTCTTTAGATCAGGCCATATCCTTAAAAATAGAATATATGTGTATTTAGGAAAAGATTTTTCATAACTAATAAGGGCTCTTTTACGTCCAGAGTACAACACGCGTGCAATGGTACAGGTGTTTGCAGTAGTAAAGTCCTAGTTTCAGTTGATGAAGAGAATTTCCAAAACAGGAGAATGTTTGTTTGTATAAAACATCTTTGTTGGACAAGAGCATTAGGGAGCAGAAATCATAATTATTGGGAGGTGGGGGAAGGAAGCATGTATGGATAAAGTTTTTTAGCTCATGTTGCTGTTTTGAAAGCTTTTGTTTTTTCTGAAACTGTATAATAATTGGAACACAGTATGCTCTGGCCTCTTTTATAAAGAACCCTTTATTCCAGTCCATTTAAAATCCTATAATCCTGCTAAAAAGTTGACAACGAGTATGGCCCTAATCTATTTGACTGCACAGAGACAGGGTCATTAACTAGATATGACTTCTACTAAAAAAGCTCCGAATTTATTAACAGATTTTTACCAGGTGAAAAATAAGTTGAACAGACAATATAATTATTTAAATGATTTTTTTTCTTGTTTTTTGTAAAGGAGTCTGGAACTTCAATTTATGTCTCATCATCTACTACAACATCGTCATCCTGGGAAAGAAGATTTCATAGTATGGAATGTGAATCATCCAGTAAGTTTCCTGTGAAATAGTTATGAATATTTTAAGTCTTACACAAGAAATTAGAATGGACATGTAGAAAAAAATGTTTGTACAGTTTTTAGCACAATGGCACCTGACCTGATTGATCCCTACATGTAATAGAATAGTTATATTTAGTGGTAAATGTAAATTTTACTGTATATATCCAAGCTGACAAAATATTTCAATTGAGGAGCAGAATATACAAAATATCAAAGTAAGAAAAATGCTGTTTGAGAAAAGATTAGTTTGATTTTAGACTAAAGCTTTGACATGTTGATGCTTTGTGTTATGTCCTTAAATTTTTTCACCATAAGCTTTTTAATATTGGTGTTGCAAACAAAGATTGTGAATAGAAGACATATACTTCCTGTCTAAAAATGTAATTAAACAGCCTCCGAGCTGCCTGGAAGCTTGGTGGTGCAGTAACTGTACACTGAATAGTTACAGTATCGCCATTCAGAAGAACGCTGGTCCAAACCTCTCACAAGTAGCTCCAGTCTTTCTCCAGAAAGCTACTCCAGAACAGGGCTGCAAAATTAACAGACTCATGTCAACAAATTAAAGAAGGAAACAGGGAAATCTAAAATATAATCCAAATAGAGGAGTGACAGTAGTCAGTGTGGCAGACACTTTCTACTCCAAGTTGAAAATATGGTGAGAAATATTTCCCCAAATGATCATGAATGATAAATGACTCATCAAGAAATGGTGAGGGAAATTTAACAGACCTTGGGGGCTAGGGTGGGAAAGAAGACAGATTTTGGCTGTGACAGACATTAGAAAAACGGTGATCATGTGCTTTTATATTTTGCTAACAGTGGAGTTTAGACACCCACATACAGAAAATGCAATTTTACTAGGAAATAGTATGTTTATAACTAATGCAAAGTAAAACCTCATAGGACATGCTTCTCTACATTCACTAATTCAAGTATGGTTTTGTAGCATTGCTGCTCATACTTGAGCTAGAACAACTGCAGTGGTACTTATGTCAGCAAACTGTTGTCAAGGCAAGGCTCCAGTGAAGACCAGGCAGGCTAATTTTAACACAAATTAGTAGTTCAGAGTAAGTTCTAGGCTCCCCCTTAGTGTTTACCTCAATCTGCTAACTTGTTTTAAAACTACAATCCACCTAGTCATCACTAGAATTATACCTTGTTCATTTTCTTGCTTTAGCTAACAAGTTAATACCTGTTTTCTCATGGCAGACAAGGACAGACAGCCTTCTAAGAAATGAGTAATTTAAATTGATTCATCAGTCTTTGCTAAGCTTGATATCAGTCACTGTGGCACCCGGGTTATGCCATTATCCAACACAGCTTCAGGTCATAAAGTTGAAATGTAGAGAGCAGACCTACCAAGTGCCAGCAAACTTTGATGTTTGAATTAATTCAACTTTGGTGGCAAGATGCTATATGTGAACTCCCCCCTGTGCATGTTAAACCATTTTGTATACCAGTGTTATTATAGATTATTTTTTTTATTTTATAGCAATTATGGTATTGGAATATTGATTCACATTTTTCCTCCTAATCATAGTCTACAGTACATAGATATATTTTCCTTCACCTTCTGTCTTTCCTTAGACTTTGTGTAACCATTTTTCATACAGCATGTGCATAATTTCACTTATTACTTTTGCTTTTCCAAAATGGCTTTTGAATATTAAAGGAAAGATACTACATCAGAAACGCCACCCTAGTTCATCTTTGACTTTTTAAATGGAAGAAAATGCATCTGGTACAATAGATATGAATCCAATGCCAAGAAAAACAAACTTATTTTGAATTTACTATTCACCAGAAATGTTATTCATGGTATTAGCATTATTTACAAAACTGAAGATTTATAATTTATATCTTCATGCCCTCTTACCTTGCTACCCAAACCTCCAGTTCTCTACCAGTGCTGTTTTTTGTTTTCCATACACAAACTTGAAGGAATCTGAATACTTAGCGCTAATATAAATTGATTTTTGAAATAAATGTAGGATTATTGTATTTTTCATATTTAATTTACTCAGACTTTTCTTCACTATAAAATGCCTCAGAATCTGGGGATCTGTATGTTTTAGGTCAACTCTGACACAGAAGACACAAAGGCCTTGCAATAGAGCATGATTAGGAAGTGTTCTCTGCTCCTGCAGAAATAAAAGATCCACAGAAGTGGGAAAGTCTGTTGTTGACCGGAGACTTATGGGCAGTAGGTGAGAGATGTGGAGGAATCAAATAAAGTCCTGAGAAACTGAAGAAGAAAAACTTTATGCACCTAGGTGGCAGTGAGTTCTTCATCCTTGTTTGGAGGTCTCCACAGCCAGAGGGCCCTTGGGGGTAACTAAACTCTCTGTAGGTTTATAACAGAAAATTGCTAATGCTATATGCTCTAATTGCAGCATGTCAAAATTACTAGGCTGTAAAGTTTGAATAGGCTTCAGAGGGTGTGTGAGTGAAGGCCTCAGCTTTCATTGCAAGGTGATCACAGTTGTTGTGTATCTAAGGTGCAATAGCCCACTCTAATGAGATAGTGCTGTCATTCACCCTGGTTATATTATGGTGGTTGTCTTTAGCTGTTATGTTACCTAAGCAATTAAAGGGGAAACACTGTAACCCATATCCCTAGCTAAATGGTGATTATATTGCCAAAATTGTAATTTAGTCTGTATTTGTTGTGACTGATAGGGGTATGATCCAAGCTTTTCTTATTGCAAAATCATTCCCATTACACCACTAAGAAACCCAAGCTTAATGGTGTAGAAGTGGAGAAACCAAATTCCTAATTACAAGGAAGTTAGATTGCCTTCCCTGAGTAAAAGGGAATGAGATCTGAACTTTCAATTAGCCCCATTTATGGGCATCAATTGACACTTTTTCCCCCCCCCCTGGAAAATGTAAAGAAAAAAATTCTGCAGCAATTTAAACATCAGAACTGAATATAGCTTCCAAGTGCGTTCATTCTTCCCAGGGCTGGCTGGAGGGTTGGGCACGCCCAAGCCAACTTCTGCTTTTGCACCCCCATTGCCAACTCTGTGCCTGGAGCATGCTTGCAGGGGCAGGTGGGGCAGGGCCAGGGTAGCAGTCACGTGGTGGCAGGTGAAGTCACATGACCCTGAGGGGTGGGACCTGGCCTGGCCCAGCCATGCTGTCATGGTGAGCGTAGAGAGCTGCAAGATGAGACCCTGAGGGTCTCCATGGCAACCCGTTCTAAGGCCAACCTTTCAATTTTTGGTGCCAGTGCCCCTAAGCTTCGGTGCCCTGAGCCGGTGCCACACTGGCTTACCCCTTAAGCTGGCCCTGATTCTTTCATAAACACATATGTATAATTCAAGGCAAAAAAGGACTTCCCAGAACAGAAAAAAAGCTCCTGTCAGGAATAGTTTAAGAGGGTACTTGGTCCTGCCACGAGTGCAGGGGACTGGACTTGATGCTCTCTTACATTCCCTTCTAGTTTCTATGATTCTATGATTGTGAGTGAGTGTGTGGCTCTGTCTTCCTCGTGTCTAAACAGGAGAGAGATATGAGATCTGTACCCTTACCTACAGGCAGGAGTCTCAGATTAGGTAAGAGAACACACATCACAAGAAAGGGAAAATGAGTACACCCAAGCCCTAGTGAGAGGGGGTCACTCAGCCTGAAGTACTGAAGAGGCCCTAATCTCCATCAGTAAGAGGCACGTGTCCTCATGCTAGTTACACAAGATACTATAAGGCTCAAAATCCCAACAGAATACATATACAAATCCTGAGCCCAAGCTGAAGACTGGTCCCTGTGCCCAGAGTCCCTTTTCTCCACCTCTGTCCTCAGTGACTTGTTTTCTTTCCACTTATTTGCTCACCGTTTCTTAAATCTGTCTTCCTCTCTGTTCTTAGAATCCTGGAAATGGAGCATCATAGGAGAAGACAGACAGGGTGACCTTTTCTCTATAAAAACCTGTAGTATTTTAAATTATTACTGTTTGTATGGAAAAAATAATTCAACAGATAAGAAAAGGATGTATTTATTTATTATAATTAACTATCAGAAGAATCACCTTGTTTGAATTTACTCAGGGTTGTGATTATAGAATGGCTGAGTAGTGTTTGAGTTTTAGTGGACCTTGAAAATGACTGAAGTGGGCTATGACTGTCTGGATTGTCAAAGGGATATGAAAAGTGGTGACTGATGAAACTTGCATGATAATTAAAAATGTGGTCACCTTGCCTTTCACTATTTGTGTTTTTGAGTGGAGTACTGTGAGACCATGACCAGCAGAGCCATTCATGCAGTCAGGGGTAAATTACCACATGGGCCAATGGGCCCATGCTCAGGGGCCCTCTGCCCTGCCGGCCCTGGGGAGTGGAGCAGGCTGATCCAGAGGCCGTCTCTGTGCTCTGCTCCTGGCCTGCCCCTGAGGTGGGCACACTGCCTCAGGGATGGGGTGGACCAACCCAGAGGCCAGGCTCTGAGTTCCTGCCCTGCCCCTGGGCCAGCTGGTTCACCCTGAGGGGCAGGGCGGGTTGACTGTGGCCTGGCTAGTCAGTCCTGGGGGTGGGGTGGGGCTGACTGCCTTGTGCAGTACGGTCTCCAGTGCAACCTTCAAGATGCCCCAGAAGCCACACTGTGCAAGTCAATCAGCCCCACCAACCCCAGGGGCTGCCTGGCCAGGGCACAGTTGGGCTCTGCCCTCCCCAGTGCTCCACCAGCTGGGGAGGCCCAGGGTCCCTATGACCCCAGATATGGATCTGCATGCAGTCATGGAAGTTCCTGAGCCTTTCCCCAGCTCTTGTTTGCTTAGCTAGTGGCCACGACACACTCAGCCTAAACTTGAACCCTAAGTAGTTCCTATTAGTCATGCCATTACAACACTTTCCACCCAATTTGAGCCAGCACCAGCTCATCCCTTCCTGATTCAAAAGACCCAGCACCTAAATGAGCCAATTCAGTGGTTTCTGCCTAATCTTGATCCCATCCTATTGCTTTTACAGCTTCTGAAGTTTCCTCCCAGGCCTGAGTTCCACCCTCAGAAATGTTACCTTAGAGCTGCCTGCTTCATCAACTGACCCACCACTGTAGTTTCTCATAGCAGACTGAGTCCTGCCTCTCATCTGTTTATTCCTGGTCCAAACCCTGCCTACTTCAACAACAATAGAGCTTTCACCTAAACTCAGTCCTGTTCTATCATGCTGCAGTGTCAGTTTTTCCTGCCTAAACTCGGTCCCATCCTACTGCTTGAATATCAGCACTGTTTCACACCCAGCTGTCAGGTCTTAATCTTCCAAGTGTCACCTAAGCAGTTCCCTCTAAATCATGAGACATCTCACTCTTTTCCCCAATCAGACTGAGTTCCATCCCACACAGTCACCTCAGCATTTCGCTCCTCATCCTAACGCAAACCATTTGGGACTGACTCAGATACAGTCCAATTCCCCTCTAACTACTGCCTCACTTCTCACTGAAATGTGAACTGTTTCTGCCCTCAGAAAACCACAGAGTTGAATTCACTCTGTCTCAGTGTAGGCCCAACTCACAATCCTTCAGCTTGCCACTACCCCTTCCCCAGGCTTCCTGCCTTAAGTATCTTCCAACCCATTTCCCTTCCAGCCTGAGATGCGGAGCCCTGGCAGGCATACTGCCTCAGCACTTCCCCCCCGCTAAACTGGAATACCATTTCAGAGTTCCCCACCAAGCCAGAATCCTGTCTTCTGCCTCAGTTCTTCCCAACCATTTTGTTCCTGCTATTCAAGCTTCCTCAAAAAGTTTCACCATCAACCCTTGTACTTGTCTTTCCTCCAGTCGTTCCCCTCCCAGCCTAAGATCCTGCCCTTGGACTGTCCTCCCAGTGCTTCCCATGCCCACCTAAACTCAGTGCCTACTGACCACTTGTGTAGTTTTAGAGCTTCCCAGGCCACCCCCAGCCCTGCCCCAATTTATGGCTCCTTAGCATGGGTTAAAGTATGCCAGAATGCACTGGAATGCTGTTCTGGGGGCCCTAAAAAAAAATGCAGATGGCATGTTCCATCAGGGCAAGCACTGCTACAAGAAGAGGGGAGGTCTGCCTGTCCTTTTGTCATGCCAGCCAGCCTCTCTGCACATGTTCAGGTTGCGCTCAAGGTAGAAGCTTCAGAGTGCAGCTTGGAGGGGGAGTAAGAGGAGATTCGCCCTTGCCCCAGCCCCAGCTCTCGGGAGTCCACATACTGCTGGAGTTCAGCAAGCATGGCGCGAGGCCCACCCTCCCCTCGGGTGGCTCAGCGTTGGGGGGGGTAGGGTGGAAAGAAGGGGATGGGATGGTGGGCTGAAGAGGTGTGGAGGGGGTTGGGGGGCTTAAGGGGTGGAGTGAAGATGGGGGTGGGGAGGTTAGGGGGGCAGGTTAGGAGGGTTGGAGTTGGGGGCATGGGGCAGGGAGCTTAGGGAATGAGGATGGGGTCTGAGCAGAACATGGGGAAAGAGGGGTCTGATTGGGGCCGGATTTTGGTGTTCACAGGCTCTAGGCACTTTCACTCTGAAATGTGCAAAAAGAGGGGTAAACGCCAATTGAATTAAGTTGATTGACATGATGCACTTTAAACTATTCTAATGCTAAACCATGTGATTTTCCTTATTTTTTCTGCTTTTTAAATTTTTTCCATCCTTTGTAGGCCCTAAAAATTTCATAGGCCCTAGGCACTGTGCCTACAGTGCCTAATGGGAAATCCGGCACTGGCTCGGGTGGGGGGCAGGCATTTGGGGGAGCAGTAGCTGGGGTGGGTGAAGGGGTCCTGGCCATGCATGAAGGGGGCCTGGAAATTTAGGAGGGTTCTGTGGCCCACCAAATTATACTTTAACCCCTGCTCCTCAGCAAGTATCTCCAGAACACTTCCAGCCTCATCCTGAACACTTCCCACTGCTCATGCTTCCACTGCGCTTTCCCCCTTTCTGCCTCAGCTACTTACTGCATAGCTGAGGTGCCTAAGTGCTTCACGCCTAAACTGGATGCAATCCTATTTCTCACTGCCTCTGAGTTTCTTGCCCAACACTGATGTCTTCCAGCACCAGTGTCATCTTAGTGCTTCTCATTCCCTCACTTGGGCCACCCAATGTTTTCCCATCTGAGTTAGTCTGATAATAGAGCTCTTAATGTCAGGTCTGAACCCTTTCTGCTCAAGCAACCTCAGTACTTCCTGCCTAAACTTGATCCTGTTTTATCAGTCTAGTGGTCTTATTTCCCACCTAACCTCAGTCCCATCCTATCACTGAACAGCCCCAGTGTTTCCCATTCAGACCTTCCTCCTGCAGGTATCACCTCAGCAGTTCCCACTAAAACACTTGAGATGTCTCAGCCCTTTCCTGTCTCTGAGTCCCATTCCCAGGTTCTGTCACCTCAGCTCTTTGTGCCTGGGCCCACCCATGCACCTGGACTGATTCGGATACTCTCCAAAACCTACAAAGTAGCACTGCATTTCCTACCTAACTGCAGACTTCTTCCCACCATTCAGGAAACCTTCGAACTTCCCTCACTTGACAGCCCCTGTACACCCTCTCACCCCACCTCAGGACTTTCTGCATTAAGCACCACCCAACTCACTTCCCACCCAGCCTGAGACCCACAGCCCAGGCATCCTGCCTCAGCATTTCCAATCTAAACTCAAGTGCTGCCTCTGAGTTTCTCTCCAAGTCTGAGTCCTGTCCCCTGTGTCAGTGCCTCCCTTCCAATTTACCTGTCCTAGTCAAGTTTTTTCTGTTACTTCTAATTCTCCTCTTGGTGACTTCCACGCAGAGATCCTGCCCCAATCTTGCCCAGTCAGCACTTCCCACCTTAACCTGAACTCTTCCTCCTAGCCAGACAATCCTTCTTTTTCAGATGCTTGACGATGGGAAACTTATAGAAATGTGATGTTCAAGCATCTGACCAAGTGGGATTTTTCTCCTGCAGAAACTCATAGACTCTAAGGTCAGAAGGGACCAATATGATCATCTAGTCTGACCTCCTTCACACTGCAGGCCACAAAACCTCACCCACCCACTCCTACAATGAACCTCAAACCCATAACTGAGCTATTAAAGTCCTCAAATCATGATTTAAAAACTTTAATACAGAGAATCAACCAGCAAGTGAATCATGCCTAATGCTACAGAAGAAGGCAAAAACCCCCCAGCGCCCAAGCCAATCTGCCCTGGGGGAAAATTCCTTCCCGACCCCAAATATGGTGATCAGTTAAACCCTGAGCATGAGGGCAAGTCCACAACAGCCAGTCAAGAAGAACTTCTCTGTAATAACTCAGAACTCACTCAATCTAATGCCCCTTCCCAGGACATTATCATACCCATCACCAGTAATAAAAGACAGACAATGGCCAAGCTACACTGTCCATCATATCATTCCCTCCATAAATTTATCAAGCTCTGTTTTGAAGGCACCTAAGGTTTTTGCCCCTACCACTTCCCTTGGTAGAATATTCCAGAACTTTACTCCTCTGATGATTAGGAATCTGTGGCTAATTTCAAGCCTAAATTTTCTGAAGGACAGCTTACCATTTGTTCTTGCGTCCACATTGGTGCTCTATTCAAATAATTCCCCTCCCTCCCTTGTATTTATCCCTCTAATGTTTTTATAAAGAGCAATCATATCTCCTCTCAGCCTTCTTTTGAGAAGACTAAACAAACCAAGCTCTTTAAGTCATCTCTCATAGGGAAGATTTTCCATTCCATTAATCATCCTTGTAGCCCTTCTTTGCACCGGTTCCAGTTTGACTTCATCTTTCTTAAACATGGGTGACCAGAACTGTACACAATATTCCAAGTGTGGTCGCACCAGCGCCTTGTATAACTGTACTAACACCTCCTTATCTCTACTGGAAATACCCCCTCTGATGTACCCTAGGACTGCATTAGCTTTTTTCACTTCCACATCACGCTGGCTACTCATTGTCATTCTGCAATCAACCAGTACACCCTGGTCCTTCTCCTCCTCTATCACTTCCAGCTGATCCATTCCCAACTTATAAGAAAAATTCCTGTTATTTGTCCCTAAGTGCATGACCTTGAACTTCCCATTGTTGAATTTCATCCTATTTCTAATGCTTCACTTTACAAGGTCATCCAAATCATTCTGTATGCTATCCTGATCCTCCTCTGTATTGGCAATATCTCCCAGCTTGGTGTCATCTGCAAACTTAATTAACACATTCCTACTTTTTGTGCCAAGGTCAGTAACACAAAGGTTGAATAAGATGGGTCCCAGGACCGATCCTTGGGGAACTCCACTAGTAACCTCCTTCCAGCTAGATAGTTCACCTTTCACTATGACCCTCTGTAGTCTCCCCTGTAACCAGTTCTTCATCCACCTTTCTATTTTCATATTAATCCCCATCTTCCCCAATTTAACTAACAATTCCCTGTGTGGAACTATATGAAATGCCTTGCTGAAATCTAAGTGAATTAGGTCCACCACATTCCCTTTATTCAAAAAAGGAGATCAGGTTGGTCAGGCATGATCTACCCTTTGTAAAGCCGTGTTGTATTTTATCACTTATTTTACCATTTTCCTCAATATCCTTAAGTACTTTCTCCTTCAAAATTTTCTCCAAGGCCTTGCATACTGCTGAAGTCAAACTCACAGGCCTGTAGTTACCTGGATCGCTATTACTCCGTTTCTTGAAAATAGGGACTACATTAGCAATTCTCTAGTCATAAGGTACAAGCACTGTGTTCACCGATACTTTAAAAATCCTTGCTAAAGGGCTGGCAATTTCATGTGCCAGTTACTTCAATATTCTTGGATGAAGATTATCTGGACCCCATGATTTAGTTCCATTAAGCAGCTGAAGCTTGGCTTCCACCTCAGATATGGTAATTTCCACTTCTACATTCTCATTCCCATTAGCTGCCCTACCTCTGTCCCCAATTTCACCATCATCCTCATTAAAGACAGGGGCAAAGTAGTTATTTAGATGTTCAGCCATGCCTAGATTATCCTTGATCTCTACCCTCTCTTCCGTGTATAGTGGTCCAACCTCCTCCTCCTGTGTTTTCTTTCTATTTATATGGCTGAAGAACCTTTTACTATTGATTTTGATTCCCTTTGCAAGGTCTAACTCTGCTTGGCTTTTGGCCTTCCTCACTTGATCCCTACATGCTCTGACCTCTAAAAGGTAGTCCTCCTTTCCTATCCTTCCCAACTTCCACTCCTTGTAGGCATTGTGTTTCCTCCTAATCACCTGTCTAAGATGTACATTCATCCAGCTTGGTTTAGAACCCATGCCTGAAATTTTTTTCCTCTTCTTTGGAATGCAGGCTTCAGATAGTTCCTGCAGCTTTGTCTTGAAGCAGTTCCAAGCATCCTCAATGTGCTAAATAAATTTGTTGGTCTTTTAAATGCCACCAGACTCCTTGTTTGTTTTGCTAAACTAGACTAACATGCTACCCCTTTGGAACTTTTCCAGATGCTTAAATGTGCTGCTTTAGAAAGTAGGGGATCAACCATTAATGCAGATTGGAGCAAATCACAATACATAAATCTGTTAGTCTTTAAGTGCCGCAAGACTCCTTGCTTCTTTTGCTTTACTAAACTAACACTGCGCGCCTTTGGAACTTGGCAAAATACATAGTCTGTAGAGCTTCTCTCCCATCCCCCAAGAAGACTTTCTTAGTGCCTTTCAGTTCTCATTTGCCATCTATCCCTGTCTACTAAGGTTGGAAAACAGAATTTTTGTCCAGCAAACATTTTTTGAAATTTTTATGCATCCTTATTTTGAACAAAAAGTCAAAATTTTAATCCCACCCCCATGGAATTAAAGGACAATTTCTAGATATGGTGAAATTTATCTTACGTATATGTAGGCTTAAATGTCACCTGCATGGAAGTCACTGTGGCTAATATGCAAAAAGCACAGCTTCTTTCAGTAGACTAATTATGAAGATATTAGGGAAGCAGTTGCAGCTGAATGTGAAAATTTTCATATAGAAGAGCCTAAATTAGCCTTCTAAACATAGATTTATGGATCTAATTAGCAAAAGTGCTGAGTATTTAGTAGCTCCCATTGAAGGCAATTAAAGTTAATGGGAGTTGGTAGCTATTCAACAGGTTCTGCAAATCAGACTATCTAGGTTACTTAGTATGCACTAAGGCACCTATTTTTGAAAATCTTAGAGGAAAAGTTTCTACTGTGCTGAGTGGCAGGGGCGTCGCTGCCCTGGGGAGGGATCCAGGGCACAGCCCCAGGCCCCGCCCCCGGCCTGCAGGCCACAACCCCTGGCCGGGGACAGGGCCAGAAGCCGTTGCGTGCCGCTGTGGGCGGCTGGGCCCCGCATCCCCACCTGGGGATGGGGATGGAAGCGGCTGCAGGTGGCTGGGCCCTGCATCCCCGGCCGGGGACGGGGCTGCTGAAGATGCGGGCGGCTGGGGCCCGGATCTCCGGCCCAATTGGGCCGGAGACGGCAGGGGGCTCCAGACCTGGGGCACAGGTGCTGGGATTCGGGGCACATGCCCTGGCTGCCCAGTGCCAGCAACGCTCCTGCTGAGAGGTCTTGCAGGTGCCAACACTATAAACTGTTTTAAGGAAAACAGCTATTTCTTAAGGAGATAAAAGTCTACAAAGCAGAAGAAACTCAAATTGCAAGCTTTTTATAGTGAAATTTGTTGTGTGATCACAAAACCAAATGCTTTGTAGTTTTTAAAGGTGAGATTCAGGCAGGTCATGTTGTCATAGAACAATTCCTGTATAACCATGGCACAGTTATTTAGATACTTATTTAGAAAGGCTGTTGATGCAAATTATAGCAGGTGATGCACAATTACCTGGTGTATGCATTTAAGGCAGTTTTTGTGTGAAAATGGATGCCCATTGCCAAATTTCTGGGTGTCATTTTTGAAGCTCATTTGAAAATCTGCCCATACCCCAATTATATCTTTAAAATGAATCTGGATATTATTTACAGTGTGTGGTGTTAATCTTCAAATTGCTTAATTTCTGTTTACTATTGACTCTACAATTACTTTTAGCTAAATCTATCTCACAGGATATCTCTCAATGACCAGATTTATTTCAGATTATTTTTTGTTAGTGTAATTAAAGTTGTTAGCAGGAAGAACTGTATGGGCACGTTTACACTGGAAAGTTTTTTTGAGATAAGGAGGCTTATTCTGAAAAACTTCCCCATGTCTGTGGAGCCATTTTACTTGTTTGAAAAAGTGAAACCTGGCTTTCTTTTTTTTTTGAAAAAGCCTTTAAAAAAAAATAAGTGCACTGGTATTTTGAAATACCAGAGCACTTTTTCAGGAAAGTTTAAACCTAGTCACCTTTCAAAAAAAGGGCTTTTTTGAAAAAGCTTTTTCAAGAAAAGCCGTTGCTGGAGATGGCAATTGCTTTCTTCAAAAAAGCCTGCCCATCTTTTCAATTGGCATTTTTTTCCCAAGGGAACCCCCCCCCACCATACTGCTGCTTTATTTTGAGATGAAGAACTCCTCTCTCAAAATAACATTTTTAGAAATAAGGTTCTTTTGAAAAAAACTATTTTGAATTTGTTTCAAAATAGTTTTCTGAAAAAAACCTTTTTTCAAAAAATGTGGGCAATGTAGACATAGCCTATGGCTCATCATTTCTAGAATGTATCTGTACTGAAGTTCTCTAGTGCTGATGTAACAAACTGGGCACCTGCTAAAGCTTATGTTTTGGATAAATTAGATCAGTGTTTCCCAACCAGTGTCCATGGCACACAGGTGTGCTGTTAAGCCTGCGCAGGTGTTTTCTGAAAAAATACTTGAAGAGTTCTGGACTGGCTCATGAATATGCATGAGTTCATTTGGAGACTATATGGAAGTGTGCCTCAAAATAATTAAAGGTAGCAAGGTGTGCCATAACAGAGAAAAGATTGGGAACCACTGAATTAGATAATAAAAATATCAATAAAAGGAACTGGTAGCTGAGGATAGGAAATTAAACAAGAAAATAGCATTTTTACAAGAAAATTACTCTTGTTGAAATCTGTAGTTTGCCATCTTGCTAAAGACAGACACAATAAAGCAATAAGAAAGCATCCTTTGAATGTTGCTCTCTTGGTATGTTAAAACAAATTTGTTTGTGATCTTAAAATTAGTCTACAGGAAATAAGTTGGCCATTCCAATAAAATAGTTCAGAATTTGCCTATGCTATTCCTTGTATTTTTTGTATTTGTGTCAGTGAATGTCAATATTTGGAAAAAATACACAATGCATGGAGTGCAGTCACTGCATCATGGGTGCAAATCCTTAAGAGCTTCATTCACAAGGCTAAGCCCACTGAAACCAATCATAGCTCTTGCATGAGGGTTTTCGGGATCCAGCTTCATATCTAAGAATGTAAAAATTCAAACTTTAAATGACCCTGTCATTTTTAAAAGTCTGAATTGAACTAGGGTACACCATGATTTCTCTATGCACACTATTGGTTGTGATTTGTCATTTCAAACATGAATGTTCTTCAGCAGAAGAGCAGTGTGTATTTCCAGCAAAATCTTAAACTCATATTTTAGTATACAGCTGAAATGAGTTATACGTAGGGCTTATTTTTCAAGAATTGTGTGAGAGCAGAAATACAGTTCTAGCTAAAACCAGAAGTGCTTTTAGAGAAAAATAAATGAAATAAAAATGGCTAAATCCCCATACTGGACTTACCTGAGGCTACGTTTTCCAAAGTTCAAGTTCCCTGCTTAGCTCCAGTCCTTAAATGGCAATGGTACATCTATTTTCATTTAACAAATATGTTCTCAAACTTTTCTTTTCTGGATATTATAAACTGTATTTCTATTTTGTGTATTTTATGGAGATAAAATTGACAGATTTGTAATTAGAGTTAGGTACAGCTCTTAAAAATAAGAGTGACTTCCCAAATAGGCAAAAACTTTAAAGGGTAAATATGGAGAAAATAGACAAACCTATCAAAATGCAAGATGTTTTGCCCCCCCCCCCCCATTGCATTCCAGGGCACCAGTTTGGTAGTTAAGTGCATGTTTCTTTTTTTGTACCCATTACATCATACGTTGAAATTTTTTCCTGAAAGATTCCGGTAGAAATGTGCTCTGGGTAAAGTAAAATTATCATTAAAAATAAAAATGTTTCTGCTTTCTCTACTGTAGCTTCATTATTTATGAATTTACATTGCAAGGTTGGATAGTATCAACATGGAAACTAAATGATTAGTATCTGCTTTGATTCAGTTCTATATTTGCAAGATTAATTTGTGATTGATACTGTTACAAATTATCAGAAGGAAAAGGAATTGCTACTGACTTACCACTTAAAAATACCTATTCTACACAGTAAATAACGGGTTTGAATTTTGACAGGGCTGACTTAGCACTTCATTTAGTTTAGGGTTTGGTGGTCTTTTAAACGTTAAGGTATCCCTACATCCTTGTGTTGATTTTCAAATACTCAGGTAAGAGATGGATTACAAGTGCGTCAAAATTCCTTAATTCTATTTTTAAAAAAATCAGAATATAGGCCTTCCCTGGTGAATTTTCATATTCTAATTACAGTATACTGTGCTGTTTGTTTGGATGCAGTCCTCCACACTATAGGTATTTGCATTCCAATAGTAAAATTATTCCTGTATGAATGCTGTCTCTGAAGCTCTTTGGGATCAGGTTGAAAGATGTTGGCCCTTCCAGCCTTCAGATGCATAGCTGACACCCATTGGTTCAATGCAAGTTATATTCAGTGTCAGAATTGGGCCTTATTACTGTAAATTATCCTCACAGTTTTTAATATACCTTGTTTCTTCACTTAGATTCAGTCATGTGTTTTAATGGAGGTGAATGTGTGCACAGAGAGCTCTGTGACTGCAGTCGATTTAATGCAACTGGATCAAGATGCCAAACAGGTATGTAGGAAAAAAAAATTGTAATACAACCTGTGCAGGGTTAGAATAAGAGTGCACAGGCCCCACAGCCACATGGATGTTCTTTCTCTGCCAAAATCCCTCAAAGTTTATCATTACTTCATTCCCTATGGACAATCAGTACACTACAGCCATAGCTTGCTATCCCGCTTGCCTTGAGTTATGCTGCAGCGTACCTGAAGAGTTGAAAGTATTAGCATGTATCTCTTCTACCTGGAGTGTTGCAGGTATTCTGCAGTGGGACTGCCATCACAAAGACAAATGCATTGTGTTTCTTAAACTTTCCTGGTCAATCAAAGAATCCTTTTCAAATTTTGCCCCTTTTTGTTTGTCTAGTGTACAACACAGGTGCTGAGAGGGATAACATATGCCGGACGTGGGGTCAATACCATTTTGAAACCTTTGATGGACTCTACTATTATTTCTCTGGGAAATCCACATATGTGCTTGTGAGACAGAATGAATTTGATGAACAGAGTTTCACTATACAGGTGGGATATGACATTTTAAGGCTCATTTCATACTGCTGCAGGTCTTACAAATAACTTATGAAGATAAAGTGGAAAAATGATGTGTAGACAAGATATGAGGTTATTGCGGGTGTTATGATATATAGGCATGATCAGGTGAGATGCTGAGAAGCAGTGGTGGATGTGGCTGCGCAATTCAATGGGTGCAGTGTAAGCTCTTCTAGGATGCGATTTTGAGTTGTAGTCGGGGGGCAGTGGCCACCTGCAGTAGCACCCTCTGGCCTCATGCCACAATTCTAATCACAACCAGCTGAATGTGAAGGGGAGGCACCCAGGTATAGGTTGAGGGACTGCAAAGTGAGCTTGGCCTGCACTCATTCCACAGTGGCATTTTCTGTCTGGAGGGGTTAGGGTGGGGTTTCCACTCTGGGTTGTGACATGGTGCATGGGATTGACTTCCACTTGAAGTACTCAGCACCTGTTGGGATCAGGCCATGCAATATCAGATAATCAAACTTTCTATTTATACCTTGGTTTCAGTGGTGTCTATCACTGCAGTATCTAAGGAGCATAGTTTCATAAGAATGAAAGGCATTTTTTAAAACTTCAAAAATTTTGAACATTAATTCATCTTTAATGGAAATTGAGCTACCACTGATAATGTAGAAGAAGCTGAGCCATTATTGATCTTCTTTAAAAAACTGTTCCATCAAATGCATAATTTCTAATGTAGTCTGTTAATTTATACCAGAAGTATTATTTTTATATATATATTTTAAAAATTTAAATACTCTTTCCCATGTTATTTCTGCCATTTAATCCCCATCTTTCATTAGCTTCCCATTAGACAGCACTGCAAACTCATATGTCTCATCCTTGCATGCAGTGTGCTATTTCATTCTGCTTTTCTCTGCATTCTCTTGCTGAACAGTGAACAGGCCTTTTTTCCCCAGGTCTAACCCACAGTGAATGAACAGAACAAGTATCTAGTCTATTAATAGTCCCTCATAGTAGTCTGCTGCACAGCAGATAAGGGGGAGTATCATTTATGTAGTTTCTCTTCATCTCCCCCATGCTCTTTTTGCTCTGCTAATGATGCTGGCCTCTGATCTCCTTCCTTCTCAGGCATATGACTACTGTCTACTATTTTCCCATGTTAGTGTGTTGCCACTACTTCCAAAAGCTAAATTCTAGGGAAAGTGGCAACTTTTACTGTGTCATTTTATCAGTTGTAGCTACTATAATTGCTAATTCCTGTTATTAACACTGCATCTTAAAAAGAATTTGCTTATACAATGAAAAATTAGGAGGATATGGACAGACTCAGGGTCTGAAGAGAAAATAATGGCCAAATTAGGCCTGGTTTACACCTAAAACTTAGACTAACATAGCTACATGGTGCAGGGCTATGAAAAATTTCATACCCGATTCAGCATAGTTAGGCTGATCTCGCTTCCACTGCAGAAACACCTAGGTTGATGGAAGAATTCTTCCATCAAACTACCTATTGCTTCTTCATGGTGTGGATTTACTACAGTGATGTAAAAACTGTTTTTGTCTCTGTAGCAAGTGTCTGTGCTACAGCAGTGTAGCTGCAGTGTTTCAAATCACAATTGTTAGCAGTCTTGGAGAAACCTAGGACTGAAGATATGGAGACCAGACTATCCTTTTGTTGCTTGAGATCACTGCTAAAAGTCGTGATTGGAACTGAACACATTAGCTGGGTGACATAGAGAATGTTGAGAATGTAACTTCTCCCTAATAATATTATTTGTCAGGTTAATAACGATCCAGAATGCAAATCTTCATCCTATTCCTGCAAAAGGTCCATTAGCTTATTCTTTTCTGGAGACGAAGAAATAAAGTTGAGCAGTGAGGTCACCTACAAAGGACTTAGGTAATTGCTCTCACATTTATTGTGCATGTTTTGTTTTTACACTGAATCCATTCTCCTGTCATTGTTTTCATCAGTGTGGATAAAAGGAATATCACTTATTTGCAACTAAAAGACAAATATGCCATACATATTGACGGTAACATTCTGGCAGTTTACAAAGCAGTACACAGAGAATGATATTTCAACTATGGTATGGTATGATAGGATACAATTTTTGCATTCATGTTTGGAGATGGGTGTGAGTCTGATAAAATGCCATTTGCTTCAATTGGGTTATTCCAGGTTTACATCAGTGTTATTCAAAGCATAGTTTCCTTCAAATTTGTGGGGCAGTCATTAAATTACTGAGTAATTATTCCTGTATATCAAGATATTTTTCAATTGAAAATCTAAAAAATCATTGCTCTTTTCTCTCTAATTATATTTGCTTTACAGAATACAGTTACCCCATGTTATAGGAAATGTACATATCCAAAAACTGGCTGGGTACATCCTAGTTAGACACCAGTACGCATTCACTCTGGCTTGGGATGGTACATCTGCAGTCTATATTAAGTTGACACCAGACTACTTGGGCAAAACACGTGGGTTATGTGGAAACAACAATGCTATCTTACAGGATGAACTTGAGACCAGTTATGGTGAGTATTTATATGTATTTATTATGATGTAATATAGGTTTGCTTCAGTTCATTTTAATTTTCTTGTTTAAAAATTAATTTCCTTCAATATAGCTTTTATGGTAATATTAATTGGCTTTAAAAGTAGATCTGTATTTGAAACAACAATAAGACACTGCAACCTTTCTGCCAGCTGTTATCCATAAAGAGATTTGGGTTCAACATTGTCTCAAGCACTGTTCCCTCTATGCTGTGCGCATATGCACGCACACACAGGTCATGAAACCTGCGCACACAAAAAATAAAGTGCGCACAAAAAAATTCAATAGCGCTAATATTGGTGCTCACAAAGAAATGTTTTTGCACACACAAAGAAATTGTTTGTGTACACAGTCTACAAGTAATTAGAGGGAACATTGGTCTCAAGGGTTATGGTTAGGAATCCATTTCAAAATAAACTAAACATTTGGCACAAGCACCCATTTAGAAGTGTACTTAGACTTTGGGTTCTAGGAACCTAAAGAGCAGATAGTTTTTTTACTTATGACAGCACTCCTTACCATTTCAGGAAGGGCACGCAGGAGTCTCTGACAATCTGAAACACCACTACTGTTTTGTGGGAATAAGTCAATATATAATTGAACTTTAATGAGTTATTAAAGAAAACTACCAAAAATTGAAGTAGTGTGGCATTTCATTTAAACCAAGATTTTCAGTAGTGACTAGTGATTTCAGAACCTCAGTTTCTGGCAGGGGTGGAGTTTATAAGAGGCAAGGAAAGGCATTGCCTCCACCAGTTGGCTGCTCTCTCCATGTTCCTGAGTCCCGACTGCGGCCCGCTGCTGCTGCTGGCGGGATCCAACCACGGCTAGGGTGAGGAGTTGCCACCAGCAGCCAGGACCCAGCCCTGGGTCCGCTGGTGTGGTGGTGGGGGTGATAGGGTAGGGATGGATATTTGGAGCTGCCTACTCTCAGACAATCTCCAAAATCCACCCATGGTTTCTAGAAACCCAACATGAGACACCAGAGAGCCCAGGTTTTCAAAGAGTGAGTGCTTGGTACTTTTTGAAGATGAGGCGTTTTCAAAGTGTCTCAGGTTTAGGACCCTAAATCACTAGTCACTTTTGAAATTCTTGCCCTTAAGCAATTTTGTCTCATTTTTTTCCAAAAGTGAGGATACTGTTTCTCTACTTTAAGGTGGGCTTTCAAGTTTAATTGTTTACTGCAGAAGGCAGCCCTCAGCTACTTTCTCCCAGCTGCCCCTTTCAATGCCCCTCACCTAGCTTCAGGAAGAATGAACGCTATACTGTCTGTTTCAGCCCTTGCCTCAGGGCACAATTTATTGGTTAAACTGAAAATACTAATATAAAATACTTCCTTTGCAGAGCATGGGCTATGGTTCCCAGAGACGTTTTCCTTATCCCTCTCAGACATTTCAAGTCCTTGCCATGATCCAGGGATTCCTTGTTGTTCTCACTCTGTGGGCCACCTTCCAGGGAATTTAATATAACTAGGTTTTTTGCCTTCATTCATGGTCTTCTGTAGAAGCCTTCCTGCAGCTCTCGTTTTCAAAGTCATTTGCCTGACAGTCACCAAAGTTGGGCTATATCCACAGCCCAAGGCTAATCACAGATGCCCCCTGCTCCCTAATCAGCTAAGATATTGCTCATCATTATAATGATGACATTCATGTTATTACCTAAACTTGTAACCTCAGATGGGAGCTAACTGATTAATCGTAAGTGAGGCTGACCCAACTCTTAGGCTATGTCTACACACACATCATTATTTCGAAATAAGTATTTCGAAATGAGTTATTTCGAAATAAAGTCCTTATTTTGAAATAAGTTAATTCGAATTAACAAAATCTTAGTTCGAATTAAGGGAAAGCCTGCAATCCAAAAGGCTGTTATTTTGAAATGGTTATTTCAAAATAAGGCCGTTTGGACCTGTTGTTTCGAAATAGTTGTTTTGAAACTATGGTGTTGTTTCAAAACAACATGTCCAAATGACCTTATTTCGAAATAACCATTTTGAAATAACAGCCAATTCGAAAAAATCTGGGTTTAACCTGTTTTGAAACAATGGTTCATATTTCGAAAGGATGGGATCCGTCCTTTCGAAATAAGAAAACGTCATGGGCTGTATTCACACACAGATGGTTATTTTGAAACAAGTTTTGTCGAAACAACTTGTTTTGAAATAACACCTCATTTCGAAATAATTTAATTCGAATTAACAGT
>ML681963.1:135648824-135956069 GCA_007922195.1 Podocnemis expansa
GGGGCTGAGGGACAGCCCTCAGCACCCTGGCCAGGGTCCTAAGGGTTTCGAAACAATGTTGTTTCACCCAGAAACCAGGTTTAAGTTGTTTTGAAACAACACAGTTGTTTCAAAACAAGGGCTTCCCCTTGTTTCGAAACAACTTGGCCTCGCGTGAACATGTTTTTTTTTGTTTCGAAACAACGAGGTTGTTTTGAAACAAAAGTGCTGCGTAAATACAGCCACGTAGACCTAATTTTTTTTTTTCGAAATAACCAGGGTTATTTCGAAACAAAAGTGCTGTGTAGACATACCCCTAGAGAGATGTATGAACTTTTGTGGGAGAAAATCCCACTTCATCAGATGGTTATGAAGTGGGATTTTCTCCATGAAAGTTCACGCAATAAATATAGTTGTTAGTTTTTAAGTGCCACTGGACTCCTTGTTTGTTTTGCTGAACTAGATTAACATGTGTGCTCCTTTGGAACTTAAAGAAATTGTTACCCTGTGACATAGTTGATAGATTTTGAGGGTCTAGGATAGAAGAGTCTATAGCAATGTATGGTGAAAATTTCCAGGGGTAACTGTGTTTAGTCTGTTGTATAGTAAAAGCAACTAGAGTCCTGTGGCTCTTAAAGACTGACAGATTTCTTCAGGCATAAGCTTTCATTGGCACCAACCCACTTCATCAGATGCATGAAGTGAAAACTACTTTGCTAACACTTTCCCTCCTCCATCCTGGTACGTATGTGTGTATATATACCTCTCAACTATAGATTTCACTTCATGCATCTGGTGAAGTGGATTGGAACTCAGAAAAGCCTATGCCCAAAGAAATCTGTTAGCCTTTAAGATGCCACAGGACTCTTGTTGTTTTTACTATAGCAATGTAGATGATGATGTTCTGTGTCAAACTGCTAATTTCATATTTGTGTATATTTCTTAGGAAAATTGACAGAAGACATTGCAGAGTTTGTAGAGAGTTGGAGGGAAAATCGTCCACAAGGCACACCTGACTGGGATAACTCTTTTAAATATGAGCCACCCTGTTTGACCCAAAGCCAAGACTCTTTACAGGTTTGAATGAAAATTAATAAGGGAAATTAACAGCCTGTAATTCTTATAGGGTCTTAGTCAGTGCCTTGTGAGAGAAGGGAGATGCTGTCCAGTGTGTCCTTTGCTACGGTAGTGGCATGATGCAGAGCAAAGCTCTTCCTTGCAAGCTGTGAGGAAGGGATGAAGAGACACTGCCAAGCAGAAGCACACTGCATCCCTATTTGCTTCTTCCACTTGCTTCTCACTGCAGCCTATGTACTACCTGG
This sequence comes from Podocnemis expansa, assembly GCA_007922195.1. NCBI lineage: Eukaryota > Metazoa > Chordata > Testudines > Podocnemididae > Podocnemis > Podocnemis expansa. The sequence continues at coordinate 135,650,126 of ML681963.1, forward strand.
CTGAGGGACTAGATTTTTTGGGGGGGAGTGGGGCATTTATGGTGTGCCATGCAGGCTGGGGTATTTAAATGTCTGCCTTTCCTAGCTCCCAAGTGTTATGCCTTCCTGCATCTGTTGAAGATGGGGGACAGTGCTGGGTTAGGGGAGAGTTGCTTCATGTCTGTTTCCCTCACTCAATACTCAAGAGTGCAGGATTTAGTTAATAATCTTCAATACCAGGCATGCTGATTGTTAGTGTCTTTTGGTTAGTGTCTAGTTCCAGGATGCATATTTCTTTCTGACACTGCCTCCAAGACTAAATTATGCATAGTTAGAAAGGGGCTTGGAATGATCCTTTCTTGTGCCTTTTTCATGTGCCTTCTCATTAAGTCTCTATAGTCCTTAATCTTCTGGCATATTCTGCTGTCTTATCATAACAAAACCTGTGATCTGGAAAGCAGGCCAGTGGATTCCTCTGGATCTGGTGCCAAAGCAGCTGCTTAAAGAGATTAAAGCACTTCTCTTGCCACTGGGGATCAAAATGTTATATTGGTAACCAAGGAAGACAAACTCAGGCAACATTCTTGAGCAATATTTTTTCAAGTTGTACCAGTGCAATTTAAGAAACCAAAGGGCCAGTCCTGAAATCCCTCCTTAGGCAAATCTCCTGTTTTGTTTTTTTATTTTATTTCCCCCCCGGAGAAAGGGCAGAAAGAATTAGCCCCCAAGAAAACACAAATGGAGTTGAATCAAAAAGGGTTTAGGTTTCATACTTTTCCCCCCACCCTGGTTCCAATATTTTCCCTGTCTAAATGAGTTATTTTGGGAAGAGCACCCAAAGATGAAATATGTTGTACCTGGATGCTATGACAGAATTTTTGAGAGGTCACATTTTTATTGTGATGTATTTTAATTGACATACATGTTGGATGTCTGCAGTGAGGGGGATGCTGGAACTTGCTCATTAGTCTGACAGAGCCAGTTTATTGACCCTTACATGACTGTGAAACCTCCTGAAAATGTATTTTGGAGAGGTTTGTTGCTTTTTTTAGTTCATGTATGGAGGTGTTTGAAGCTGTTATTGACATGTAAATGTTTAAAGTTTGCAGAAATATTTTGAGGTGGTGTTATGTGCACTCAGCTTAGAACAGTCTGATGCTGTAAATCAAAAGGAATGGGCCCTACCAGTATACTGACTACAATTTTGAGTACATTCAGGTTCAATTCCAACACAAAGTCTAAAGTTCTCAGCTTGCTCTATATCCAGTAAATTGTACAGAGAGCACTGAGGAGTCAATGTTGTGACAAACTTGGGAAGAGAGCCCTGAGCTAAGACTCTGATACAGTTTTTCCCCTTCCTCTGTCTCTCGTCAGCCCCAATGGAAAGCGATATGCTACAGCCAACTGCTTTTTAGTTACTGAGAGGAAACTGTCCTACCTGGGGGTTATTTAATGAGCACCCTGCTGCAAGTGCTACATTGTTTATGTTTGTCTTTCAAGACAGTCCTTTCACAACAGCAATCTCTTTATTTCTTTTTAGAAGACATATGCTCTGTGTAATACACTACTTTGGTCCCCATTTGAAAAGTGTCATGATTATGTGAGTCCTCTTCCATTCATGGCCAGTTGCACTAATGACCTCTGCATGTAAGTAAGCATTTTCTGATAATTCAAAAAGCTACTAGACAATGCATTTTCTTCCTCTCTTCAGAGCATATATCTGACCCCTTGCATGTCTTTTTTTGCGTAATACTTTGTATCTAACAGTTCTTGTGATGTAATAAAATGGGCCTGGTTTTATACCCATACACCATCACAGACTTCAGTGGAATTATTCCCAGTTTCTCTGCTTTAAGTGAGAGAAGGCTCAGGTCAAGTAACTTTGTTAGTTTTAAATTACCTAATTTTACCTGTCCTTGAGTGTGCATGTACTTTACTACAAATGGTATGTCATAATCAGTATGTTGTGTTCTAGTGGTACAGGTTTGCTGCACCAACAAACAAATTAAAAAATTTCTTCCACAAAATGTATGTTAGTCCAACAGAGAGAGACAAATGATTTTTTTTTTTTAAATCTACATTCCTTGAAAATTATTCTGGCAACCTGATGTACTGTTTGTGTGAACTGTTCTGACTATGATTTAAAATTTAAGATTGCTGAGGCAAAGACAGTTTTTTTTGCATCCTGGGCTATGCTGAGCACACTGATGGCACTCATGGTGTTTTTCTCTTGTTCCCTTGATCTTAATAACTTTTCTGAGAGAATTTCTTCTCTTTGTTAAAAATCAAAAACCTGATTCTGATCTCATTGTCATTATTTTTACACTTCTATAAGTCCATTGACTGTAATGGAGTTATTCTAATCTTAATTATATTGGCATAAATGAAGAACAAGGCATCATATATGTTCTCTCTCAAGCAAGGTAGAATGTTTTATTCATTTAGGATCTTTGCATTCTGTAGACAATACAGTATTTCAAAGTGCTATAGCTTATTAATATAAATTCAAATAGCAGAGCATATAAATGCAAGGCTTAGCAAAATATTTATTAAGCTATGCTTACATATTTATATAATTATAGGGAGAAAATAAATCATACCAATTTTTATTTGTATAAGGTCAGCAGCTGATAATGCAACTTGGTGTCGAGCATTAACTGAGTATGCTAGGGCCTGTGCTCAAGCAGGAAAACCTCTTCATGGATGGAGGACACACTTTCAGCATTGTGGTAAGTAGGCTACTCACATACATTACAATATTATCTAATGGCTAAACTTTGAGACAGTTCCACACATCTTTTTTTTCTGTTATGGTTCAGTGTGCTTTCCACAGACAACACAGAGGCTGAAAGTCACTATGTCTAATTTATGCATATTTAATCTGTTTTTAGGAACTTCTTTCATCAATATAATTGTAAGACTATCATAAAAAATAAAGAATGTTTTATTAATAATTTAAAATATTTTTTTTAAAACCATTCTGCTAGGAACATTGCAGGTATGCTTCAGAAGATTGTGCTTCTTATCTATTGTAAACTTGCTGTCTCAGATATTGATTAATGTTCTTTTGAGTTCTGAAATATATAATTAGTAAGGACTTGGAAATGTATTCAGCTAGCACTTGGATAAACTGTCAAATCTGATGTGCTAAATTATAATAGTGAATTTAATAAAGTAAAATTTATGAAAACTGTGTGAAATTATCTTCCACTGAAGTGGTAGCATAATACCTTTTCATTTCTCAGCCTGTTTCATTTTTCAGTTGTTACCTGTGAAGAACATTTCATCTACAATGAATGTATCAACTGTTGCCCTGTTTCATGTCAGCAAAAAACACAGTGTATTGACAGTGAACTTCCCTGTGTCGATGGATGCTACTGTCCAGATGGTAACACAGTCTTTTTCTGAAACTTGTTTTATCTTATGACTAAACTTATCCTATGGCTAAATTTGGCCTTCAGATATGTGCGTGAAACCACTGGGAGTCAGGCTAGGGAAGCAATCTGGGGATCTAGGCATACACTTGCTTGGGGGACCCATTGTGGCTGCTGCCTCAAGAAGGGATGACAAGGGGGCCCCTTCTTCTCAGCAATGATCTGAGTCTTTCCCCCTCTCGCAACCAGTAGCAGGATGAAACCCTCACTACCACCATGGAGGCAATAAAATTCTGTCTCCTGCACAGAAAGCACTGGTTTGCTCTGGTATTGCTTGGGAGCAAGACTGTTTCTAGTGGCTGGTTCTAGTCAGTAGCTGCTGCTCATCTCTGCTTAGGGTGTTTGCAGAATTAGGCAGATATCATGGCAATGGTTACACTCACATCACACTTTCAAGCTCTAATTTGTAACTATGAAAGCTAGAAACATATGTTTATTATTGTTTTTATTGAAAGCTGGGATTCTGCTGATGTTAGTCCTAGATGTGTCCCTACCTGTATAAAGTCCATTTCTTAACTTAGCCATATGCACGTACCTAAAGGCAACATTTGTTTCTGTTCTCCATTTTCTCTGTGAGTTATTGGGTAGGTTACTCTGTCTGGAAAGTGATAGACTAAAGAGAGTAGTGATGCTCCATGAACCTTAAAAAAGTGGTACCTCTCATTAATGCTCTCCTGGTATGAAAGTGTAATTATCTTTATCTGCTTAGTTTCAGATGTCTATTGTGTTATGGGCTTTAGTACTGGAAGGATTATAATTTAAATAGTTATTACAGGAACAAAATACGCAATGAATAAAATGTATGGTCGAAGGCCAAGAGTATCAAACAGTAAGTGCTTGACATTAGGCTCATAGGTCCACAAGCTCTTAATAAAGCAGTCTGAGGTTCAGGAATACTAAATTTAGACATCAGCTCTCAGTGACTTGAGTGTATCTCCAGCAACTAAGGGATTAAACCTAATATTTAATTTGATATAATTTTGCTCTGCAAAATGAAAGCAAGTTCAAACTATTACTCCATAGAGCCATTCATTTTATTACTAGAAATACAACTTAGATAGACAACACTCCAAACACAATTAATGAAGCTCATTCATGTTTCTTACATACTGGGTTGTTCCTTTTAGGTCTAATTTATGAAAATGGTTTCTGTGTCAAGCCTACAGAATGCCCATGTGATTATCATGGAAGTCTCTATAAACCAGGCTCTGTGGTTCGTGAGGTGTGCAATAATTGGTTAGTAACTTCCCTTTTCATATTGCATGTTTAGTATTCGATTGGGAAATAAAAAGCCCTGTATTAAAGTCCCTAACTTTCTAAAGATACAATCTTTACAAACATATAACATATATAGTTCCCTGGCTGGGATAATCTAGTGGGAGTGGTCCTGCTTTTTTGGCAGGGGGTTGGACTAGATGACCTCGTGGGGTCCCTTCCAACCCTATGATTCTATGATGCTAGTTTGATTATGGGGGGAGAATGAATACACTTTTCTTTCCACTTACAAAAGACAAATCAGGGGAAAGAAAGCAGATAACATTAACAGAGGAAATAAACAGAGTAATTTTTATGTAACTGGGTCTGATTATTTGTTGATGTAAGTTGGCACAGCTCTGTGAGCTTCAGTGGAGTTTTGCCAGTTTATATTGGCAGAAAATTTAGCTCAAACCCAAGTGCGGATAATCTGTGGAAACTCAAGAAAATTGCCTGAAGTTTTGTTTAAGACTCTAAAATAATCTTCTCAGGTATCCTTGTTTAATTTCAGTCATGTCAACACTGCTTTGAATCTAGAAATTCCCTAGGGTCAGGGGGAATCAGAGTTTGGATGGTAGATAAAACATTAGATTAGTGAAACTGCTAGGATATCATCAGAGTCTACAGGTAAGGTCGGATGTTCATCTTCATTGGGGAAATATATGTAATTATAAACTTCTTGAAATTTCACATACACAGTTTCTGTACTCCTCATTCTTTACTGTGATTATTCATTCATTTTACAGCTGCCATTTGCTTTTACCAACTGCATGGCCTGTATGAGATGATTTATTGATCAGCTATTAAAGGTTGGATTTCTCAGAGCTGCTGAGTATCATGCTCCCAAATGATGTCAGTGGAAGCTGCAGTTGCTCAGCTCCCCTGAAATCAACCCCTATATCACTAACGTATCAAATGCTTTTTTACATCAATGTTTTTGTTCCATGTTTTTTACACACTAAGAAGAGATGATCAATTTCAGATAAAACAAAAATTGACCTAAACTTCTGAATCAAGAACCTAAATCAAGGCTGAATCAAGGACCTAAATTAAAATGACCTAAACTTCTGAATCAAGAACATCTAGGATGATCAGGTGTTCCAGTTTTATAGGGACAGTTCCAGTTTTCAGGCCTTTGTCTTCTATAGATGCCTATTACCACTCATCCTCTGTTCTGATTTTTCACACTTGCCCTCTGATCACCCTAAGCACAGCCAACAGCTTCAGAGAAAACATCCACATTTTCAAGTGGTTTGATTATAACTAAAGCTTCTGGACCATTTGAGGTTCTTTCATTGCTAGCTGTTATAATGATCACTAATGAGAAAAAAGCAATACTAATCTAAGATATTTTGGGAACTGTATGCAAAGTATCAGATGGGACTCCTTTCGACAACTTCCCCACTTATGATCAAATCCAGTCATTGCCCACAATATCTGGTTATGGCCACCTTATGCCCTCTATTCCATTTATTCCTCTGGTGTTTGTCTCCAGCAGAAAACCAGGGAGTGGAGCTGATGGATAGATGACCATTGAATTTTTTTTAAATGTGCAAATTTTGATTTTTATTTCAGTACATGTATTGGAGGAAAGTGGATTTGCACAAATCTTACCTGTCCAGGTATGTGTGAAGGACCTGAGGACAAGTACCTCATGGATTATGAAGCATTATGTTATTTTGTAATAGCCTGTGACCTGTCTGCACCTATGGTAGCCACCTGAAAATGCCAATATCAGAGCAAGCTACAAAAAGGAGAGCAAAGTCCCCCAGGAGTAGTGGGTGACACTGAAGCCAGGCTTTCTACCAGCTGCAAACAATGCTTCTGATTCTTCATACTGGATATCAAGAGCCAACACAAAATATAAATAGCCTCTTTACTGCATTTCAGCCTCTGGCTCCCAATCAGCCACTGGGTCTAGTAAAGAGATGTTACTTCAAACTCGGTTCTCTTCACCAAAAGGGTTCTCCTGATCCCAAAGGATCAGCTACATTACCAGATCAATAGAAGTTTGTATCTTACCCAAAAATGCCATGCTGCCAGCCATCCTTTAGCAACTAAAACTAAATATTTATATATATAAAGGAAGAGAACTATTAAAGAAGTAAAGCAAGAACATGCATACAAATGATTTATAAGTTCATACACATCAAGTTCTCAATAGAATTAGGAGTTTGCAGGCTTGTATATTTCCTCTGGTGCACATCCAGTACTTGGATGAGTCTTGGGCCTTTGTTTCTCAGCTTCAATTTTAAACAAATAAATCCAGAGGTGATGGCTAAAGACTGTATGCTAAGGCTATGTGTCTCACTACAGAGTTCTAATGGCAAAAGTTTAGCCATTAGACAGTCACCACTGTAATTACAATGGGTAAGTAGTGTACACGCAGCCATTCTTTTGTCATTGGAGCGTGTCCACACTAGGACCCTTTCCAATAACAAAAGAGGCAGTGTAGGGGAGCTGAGAGGTCAGCCTCTCAGCTCCTTGCAGAGGGAGCTGACTGGGAAACATCTCAGCTCAATGCAGGGAGCCCACTGGCTCCCTGCTGCCCCCCACCACCTTGTGCCAGGGTGCCCCAGCAGCCCCACTGCCACCAGAACCTGGGAACTCCAGCAACATAGGTTGGCAGCAGAAGAAGCAGGATCAGTGAATCCCCAATCCCCAGCAGCAGTATTCCTGCAATGCCTGGGGACCTGGGAGCCCATTGGGGAGCTGGCAGCTCCAGCGGCTGCAACCTTGCTGCTGCTAGGGACAGGGGAGCTATGGCTGCTGACCTGTGGGCAGCTGCCAGGGATCAGGAGCACTGGTAGCTGCCTCCCCAACTGCTAGGATGCAGGAGCCCCAGCAGCTGTCCCTGGTCCTCCATGGCAGGAGGGGCAGCCACTAGGGCTCTCTCATCCCTGGTGGTGGGGGCTGAAGCCACTGGGGCTCCCTGTCTCCAGTTGTGAGGACTAAATCTGCTGGGGATCCTGTCCCTGGTAGAGGGCTCTCACCCCTTGCAATTTCACTGGTCTAACAGAGGAGTGAAATTGATAAGTATGACCACTCTCGAAGGCCAGAGTAGCCTTAATTGGCATTCTGGAACATTTCCAGAGGCAACTTAATGTGGAAGAAAATGAGTCAGCATTCAGACATACTTTGTTTTGCAACAGCTGTTCTGCAATAGGTGCTATGACTCTTGCAGGGTATTACTGTTGTGTCAGAACAGGACAGTTTTAACACAACAAGGAGCATTCAGGTGTGTATAGTGAAGTTGTTTTGCTGCAACAAAGTGACTTCTGCTGCAAAACGACGCCAGTGTGTCCAAGATGGAAGTGGTGCACCTGCCTTTTACGTTCTTTGGCTTTTTCCATGCAGCTTGTGGAAATTTACAGGAAAAAGATAGTCCTGAGTCAAATGAGCAAAGTCCTCATGACTCATTAGATCTTTTCCTGGGCCCTTTGTACTTGAGAGTTTTCTGAATGGGCCATTACACTGGCTATGGCTGCAGCCATTTTGTCTGGATTGCAACAAACAAGGAATCAAGTGGCACTTAAAGACTAACAAGTTTGTTTATTGCATGAGCTTTTGTAGGAGAAAATCCCACTTCGTCAAATATTTTGAAGACTGGGGAGCTTACAGAATGAGAGGAAATAAATGCAGGGAAGTGTAAGTCATGGGAACTGGTCACACTGTAACAGCAAATCAAAGCAATTGTGAAGATTCAAAACTGAGGAACAGCATATAGAGGAAGATGAGGTCAAATCACCTGTTGTAATGAGAAAAAAAAAATCCAAAATCCCTGTTCAGCCCTGAAGCAGTACAGTCAAATTTGCAAATAAATTTGAGCTCTGTAGCTTTGCTTTGAAGCCTTGATCTAGTAATTATTTGTCTGAGCAGAGCAATTAGTAAATCGTCAGTGGAGTGATTAGGAAAATGGAAATGCTTACCCAGTGGTTTTAGAATATTGTGATTTCTGATGTCAGATTAGTGCCCATTTATTCTTTTGCACAGAGGCTGGCGCATTTGTTCAATATATAAGGCAGAGGGGGCATTTCTGGCACATAATGATGTAAATCACATTGGTGGATGAGCAGGTGAATGAGCTCTGGATGGAGTAGCTGAGTTTTATTAGGTCCTGTAAGAGTGTCTTCTATGCAGATACGTGGGCAAAGTTGGCAACGTGGTTTGCTGCAGGGATATGTGTTTGCTTTAATGGTTCTGTGGTTAGGTCTGTAGCTGCTGGTGAGTATCTGCTTAAGATTGGGGGACTTGTCTGTAAGCAAGGAGAAGGTCTGTCTCCCAAGTCTTGAGAGAGTGAAGGGTTGTCTTGTAGAATAGGCTGTAGATCCCTGAGGATGTGCTGTAGAGGTCTGACTTGGGGGTTGTAGGTGACGACTAGTGGCATTCTGTTGGTTTCGTTCTTGGGCTTCTCCTGTAGTAGTTGACTTTGGGGTACCCACCTGGCTCTGTCCATCTTTTTCTTCACTTCCCCAGGTGTGTGCTGTAGTTTTAAAAATGCTTGATAGAGATCCTGAAGATGTCTGTCTCTATCTGAGGGATCAGAGCAAATGCAGTTATATCTTAGGGCTTGGCTATTGACAATGTATTGTGTGGTGTTTTTTGGATGAAAGCTCGAGGGATTTAGGTAATGATACCAGTCAGTAGGTTTTTGGTATAGGATGGTGCTTATGTGTCCATCCCTAATTTGCACTGTAGTATCCAGAAAGTGGATCTCCTGTGTGTAGTGGTACAGGCTAAGTTTAATTGTGGAGTGGAAATTGTTGAAATCTCTGTGGAAGTCTTCAGTGGCATCCTTACCAGTGGTCCAGATGATGAAGATGTCATCAGTGTACCATAGGTAGAGGAGAGGTGCTTTGGGATGAGACTTGAGGAAATGTTCTAACTGTCAATCTCTAACGGTGCCTGCTTTGGAGCAAAGGCTTGTATTTTGGCTGTAGGGAGTTACCTTGGTGTCAGGAACTTAATGTTTGTTGTAACCATGAACGAAAAGAATTCAAAATCTGGTTGAGTTATAAAAAGATAACTTTTAAACTGGGTATTTTACTTTTGAATGCTTGACTTTGCAACCTTAATGGTTTATTAAGTTTTTTTTCTGCACAATAATATATAAAAAAATAAAAATAACCAAGAATCCAGATTTTATATGTCAAATTATCCACCTATCTTAGGCCTTGTACACACGAGAGAGTTATTGTGGAATAAGCCATCTTATTGTGGAAAAACAAGCTCATCATACACACCTGAATGTGCCTTGTTGCATTATAAGTGCCCTGTTATACCAGAACAATATCACCACCTGTGTGAAAGTTATGACACCTATTGTTGAATAGCTCTTGTGCTATAAAGTGTGTGTGAATGCTGATGAAATTTTCTTCTGTAATAAGTGGCCTCCAGAAATGTCCCAGAATTCCAAGCCTGACCAGTCTGGTCTTCCACTTGAACTCCACAGCTCTGATGTGACTGGCCCTTCTCTCCTGTGACTCCTTGGAACTTTTGCATTTTGTCCTGTTTTCGAAAGAAACATTGAAAAAGGTGTGAGCTGCTAGTAGCTACAATGAATGATGATGAGAAAAACAGCACCCCAGGAGAACTTGTGAATTTACCCACAGTGCTCAGGCTCCTTTTCTTCTACCCAGGGTTCCTAGCACTGGAAGCTGACAAGTGGCACGGTGGGATAGGTGCCCACAATTCAGAGCTCTTTCTTGTGGAAATACCAAGGAACACAGTGTGAATGTGCAATTGAGCTATAAATACAAAGCATTTATTATAGTACAGAGACTTTTTGTGGAACAGTTGTCTATTGTAGACATGCCCTTAGGGTTTTCTCTAATGCTAACCTAGGTGGTATCTAAGGCCTGACAGTTAATAGCCTGATAAACAGTGATTATCGGTATTCAGAGTGTTAGTTTGCAGAATTGCAGAAGAATTTGTAAGATCAAGTGTTTGTATTCTAATGGCTTTACTGAGGCTTTTGATCAGTGCATTTCTTGTCACTAACATTTAAGTACAGCACATAAATAACTTTTTAAAGCAGTCATTAAAATTGTCAGATCCATTCTAGAGTATCTTAGAATCTCACAGCAATAAGAAAAGTTATAGAATATTTACAATAAACACTTCTGAAGTGCATTAGAAGACTTTATCCTTTTTTCTTTTTATCAGCTGAATGTTCTGTCTCAGGAGACATTAACTTCATGACATTTGATGGGCGCAAATACACTTTCCAAGCTACCTGCCAATATATTCTGGCAAAAAGCCTCAGGTCTGGCAAGTTTACAGTGTCTCTGCAAAATGCTCCTTGTGGACCGGTAAGGCTTCATATTTTCTAATTATATCTTATAACTTCTATTTTCTATTACTGAAGTCAGAAAACTGTGTAGTATGTGGGGAAATATCCAAAACCAACTACACTTTAAAAATAAGAACACAGCAATGATTTTCTGTATGTTTTTATGTTTAAAAGCATTTAAATAAATGTTTTGTAAAAGGATTGTAGAGAAAACCTCATATTTCCGCATTCAGAGAGAGAAAGAGCTGTACTTTAGGACCTTGATTCAGGATCCATTAAAGTTAGCAAAAATCCTCCCCTTGACTTAAATCAGCTATGGGTCAAGACCTGTGTGAGGGAGGAGAAGCAAAAGTTTGTATCTGATTCTCCTGGAGGCTTCTGATAGTGGTGGGCTCTTTGATCTCATTGGGTCTGCCTTCAGCACATGACAAACACAACAGAGGAGTTACAAAACACTATTACTGTTCTCAGTGTGTTGGATAGGGGCTTCTCATTTTGCGTGTGGCATGTGATGCACGCTGGGATGTGATCTGTGTAACTGTTTCTGTTCACTCCTGCCATGAAATTGTGTGATTTGATGCAAGATGTGCCGTGCAAAGTTCCCTTTTGAATGCTCATAACATGCTCTGCCTTACTGTTATGGTATCATGGTCTCCTGCGGCATCATGTATGTGCACGGATGTGAAACCTGTTCCCAGCTATTTTATGTGGCTCAGGGGGAGGCAGACCGTTAGGACTATCTCTCATCATGGAGGCTGAAGAGGTACATGACAAAGATAATGCAAATTTTGCTCCCTGGCTGTGGTGGAACAAAGAGAATCACCTCCCCCACACACACAGGAAGAGAAGGGGTTGAAGGGGGTTTAAAAAGAGATACGTTTTGAACTGAGAAGGGCTTTTTGCTAGAGAAACACCATTTTGAAGCATCTCCATCTACAGGAAAGAATGAGCCCTGCTGATGGACAGGCAGAGACTGGCTATGATATTATTCTCAGCTGAACATTGTGAGCAAGTTTGGAGAGTGAACGTTAAGTTAGAATGCATCTTATATTTTAATTTAATAGCAAATAACCCAGACTGATTTATTAAATGATGGTGTATTGATTTGCTATATACTCACTTAAAATCATGTTCTGATCAATAAACTAGTGTTTGCTTTGTTTAAAGCTGTATGAACTTTAAAGGGTGTGGATGAGCAAAGCTGGGGCATTCTCATTTCTTTGATAAATGAGTGAACTGGTGTCTATGAGTCTGCAGTAATAGGAGAAGGGCCCTTATCCTTGCGGGGTGGAAGTTCCCAGTGTGGCATCTGAGGACTGGGGGTACTCAGTGGGGGACCATCCCCTGAGTGACTGGAGAGTACACACACCTTGCCTGGGATGGATTACATGCAGGAGGCTGACGTGGACCAACTCAGCAGTGTGTGGTCACCTAGCAAAGTGGGTAAGTCAGGGTTCAGGACTGTTGTTAGGGGAGGCACAGCAACACTCCAGACCAGACTCTGGGATGGTAATGTCACAGTGTGCTTCTTGTAACTTGTAAAGACTTTTATCTGTAGTGTTTGGAAAGATGCATAAAGATTTGGGTGCCCCTGTAAAGAAGAGTTGATGGTGGTCAGGTGTGTGTGTGTGTGTGTGTGTGTGTGTGTGTGTGTGAGCAAGAGACAGAGGAAGAGAGAGAGAAAGAGAAGTATTTTTAACTTTAGGAGTTCTGCTGTTTTAGGCAAATGGAGAAATATCAGTCTGTAGTCACATGGGAAATTTGTATGTCTGTTCTATCTGTGAAGACAATCCTGTGTGTATATATGTCATCGTAATATTACTTGTGCTGATGAAATATGGTATTGTAACTAAGGTTTTTATTACCTTCCACAGATCTAATATAACCCTGGTAGATCTAGTCAACTGTAGCTTTTTACCTTTCGTTATGATTGTTAGACCTTGCAAAGTAAGCAAAGTTGGGTCAGGGCTGTTCTGGTCTTTTAAGGAAAATCTAGCTGCTGCAGGAAGTGATTATAATACACACACAAGTATAACACCCTTAGAATTTCTTGTTATTTCTTAATAATTTTCTCTCAAAAGAAAGAGGGGAAAAATGCTGCTCCCTAACGCAGAGACGCACAATTCACCTCACCTTGCTTTAAGTTGGCTCTTTACAAATGGACTGTAATCACACACTTGGCCTGTGAATGGGGTCTCAACCCCTTACTTCCATCATGCTCTCTTCAAAGCATAGTCTTTAATTCTTACGCAGGCCTCAATATACAACATTGCTGAGTCTGCAACTCACTTTTTTTTTGAAGGATTGCCTCCATACTTACTTCAATAAGAGCTATATATGTACATCCAAGGGCAGAATTTGTCCAATACTTAGCATCTGTTCTGAACTAGTGTTCCAATATTGTGGCAGGGTCACAGTGCTATGACACTGAGATGAGACTGAAAAAAAGATGAGCTGTTGGTCACCTATTCTAAGAGTAGAACAGGTTAAACTTTTGTGTCCTGGCCAAATTCCAACATGGGTAATTACATTCTGAATCTGATTTAGATCTCACTTAACTAGCTTAAATCAGTATTAATTCTACTGATGCCTCTGAAGTTTATACAAACTGTATACAGACTTTATTATTTGGTCTTTTGTATTCTGGTGGTTCCTACAATGTGCTGGTACTGTTCAAAAACACAACTGTTTTCCCTGAAGAGCTTGTAATCCACTGGAGTTACACCTGACTTACATTAAGTGAGATCAGAATTGGATTATGTACCCTCCATTTCTCTTTGTAATTCCATTTGGTGATGGTATTCTTCTTCACTCCCTATTCTAAACTGATGTGCATTTCTAAATAGTCATGGTGCTGCTTCTGCTTTGTAATATGATGATAATGGTGATGTGTCTGGCTTCTTGGCTAATCCTCAGACTGGATACAGCTGTGGGAGCAGTTCTAAAATCACACTCTCTTGACCTCAGGCACAGGGATCATGCCCAATGGATCTCTGTGCTCCAGTAATTTCTAGGTGCCAGGAAAGCTTCTTGGGACAGTAAGCAGCTAGGCATAAATCGAAACAGTCACCAGTCCATTCTATTATATGTTGGGACCCAAAACCAAACCTGAGATCAGGCTCACTCTCATGTATTTCACCAAGTCTTGTGTTGAGTCCAGATCAGAGGGTCTGTCTCTGTGAGTCCAAAGTGAGTGTAAACTCTACTGCAGCTATACGTGATTAGAGACTTGTGAAGATACAGGCCAATGGAAAATCAGGGTGTATGTGGTGTAAAAAGAATTACTCCACTGAAGTTAATCCAAACACCACTGGAGTAGGGATGTGATGCATCTATTAATTTGATTAAATATGTGACTGTCACTTGGCAGATAAACTGCTTTACAGTCTCATAGGAGGGATCATCCAATATGAGCTTTTCTTAAATATAAGAAATAAATCTGAATTGGAATAGAAAAGATTGATGTTGTAGAAGCTCTTATTTCTAGTGGCCTGAGATTTTTGGTCTTTTTTTCTTTTTAAATGATGGTTACATTTTTTTAAACTGATCAGTCCTGTCACAGTCAAGCAGATTAAAACATGAAGAAAGAAAATACCTGAAGAAATTCCAGCTCTAGGAGTCACAAAGACACCAGTCATTTAGTGCCTTAGAGCTGGTGACATAAACAGTCATCAGGCAACAAGTGGTTTCAGAATGATGTGAAATTTTATTTAAGTACTTTTTGGAAAGCAAATCAGAAAAGCGATCAGCACAGCTTAACCTTATCTGAGTTTCAAGTGACAATATCACCAGCTTTGTTGTTTGTATGATGGGGGTTTCTGGCTCTAAGAATTTTTAAGTGTCTAGTGAGAGAGAAGGCAGTTCATGTGAAAACACCTGCTGATAGTTGGCTTAGGCAATGTTCTGAAAGAAACAATTGACTGAAACAGAGAATTATTGTCTGGTAAAATTTCTTCTATAGAATCCATTGGTGCTAAAATAGTGTTTTATAGTTGTTGAATATTAACACAGAGGCTTGCCCTTATGGCTGCAGTTTGTTCGTAGAATCTGGAAAGTGTTATTGAAGTTTAGGGCCAAATGTTCAACCAGTCTCTGAAAATGTACCTGCAGTTTTTGTGACATTTTCATCAGCAAATTTCTTAATCACAAGTAAAAACGGTTTGAACTAGGGCAGATCAGTGGTCCATCTTGCCCAGTCTCCTGTTTTCCCACTGTGGCCGATGCATCAGAGGGAATGAACAGAACAAACAATCAAGTGATCCATCCCCTCTTGTGACTTCCAACTCCTGGCAGTCAGAGACTAGGGACGTCCAGAGCAGGGATTGTGTCCCTGACCCTTCTGGTTAATAGCAACAATGGACCTAACCTCCATGATCTTCTCTAATTCTTTCTTGAACCCAGTTATACTTTTGACCTTCACAACATCCCCTGGCAACAAGTTTCATAGGTTGGGTATACATTGTATGAAGATGTACTTTTTGTTAATTTTAAAACTGATGTTTATTAATCTAAGTTGGATGAACCCTGGTTCTTATGTTATGTGAAGGAGTAAATAACATGCTTTTATTAACTTTCTCCACACCATTCATGATTTTATATACCTTTATCCTATCCACCCTTAGTTATCTCTTTTTCAAGTTGAAAAGTCCCAATCTTTTTAATGTGTCTTCATGTGGAAGCTGTTCCATATTCTTGATAATTGTGTTGCCCTTCTCTGTACCTTTTCCAATTCTATATTTTTAAGGTGGAGTAAGAAGAATGGCACATAATATTTGAGGAGTGGACTTATATAGTAGCATTATGATATTTACAGTCTTGTTATCTATCACTGACCTAATGGTTCCTAACATTCTGTTTAGCTTTTTTGACTGCTCCTGCACATTCGGCACATGTGAACTACCCATGAGAATTCCAGAGAATATCCATGACGACTCCAAGCTCTCTTTCTTGAGTGACAATTGCTAATTTAGACCCCCTGATTTTGAATGTATCATTAGGATTATATTTTCCACTGTGCATTACTTGGTATATATCAGTATTGAATTTCATCTGCCATTTTTTTTTTTGCACAGTTCCACAGTTTAGTGAGATCTTATTGTGGCTCTTCACAGTCAGTTTTGGACTTAACAATTCTATGTAGCTTTGTATCATCTGCAACTTTTGCCATCTCACTGTTTTGCCCCCCTTTCCCAGACCATTTTATGGATATGCTGAACACTGATTCTAGGGTACATCCATGGGGGACACCATTATTCACATCTTTTCATTATGACAACTGACTATTTATTCCTATGCTTTGTTCCTGTCTTTTACCCAGCTACTGATCCCTTAGAGGACCCTCCCTCTTATCCCATGATGGCTTACTTGGTTTAACAATCTTTGGTGAGGGATCTCCAGCTAGGAGGAAACGTAGGTTGTGGTGGTTGGGAACTCACTTCTGAGGCGGACAGAGGCACCCATCTGTCGGCCTGACAAGGCCTCTCGGGAGGTGTGCTGCCTGTCAGGTGCTCGCATCCGAGATGTTACGGAGGGATTGTCGAGAATCATCCACCCCTCTGACCACTACCCCATGTTACTGATCCATATAGGAACCAATGATACTGTGAGAGGTGATCCTTGGCAGATCAAAGGTGACTACAGGGCTCTGGGAGCATGAGTGAAGGAGTTCAGAGCATAAGTGGCGTTCTCCTTCCGGTCAAGGGTAGGGGCCTGAGCAGAGACAGATGCATCCTGGAGGGGAATGCCTGGCTGAAAAGATGGTGTTATGAGGAGGGCTTTGACTTCCTTGACCATGGAGTGCTGTTCCAGAAAGAAAGACTGCGAGGCAGAGATGGGCTCCATCTGTTGAGGAAGGGGAAGAGCATACGTGGATGTCGACTGGCTGACCTAGTGAGGAGGACTTTAACTATGTTTGAAGGGGGAAGGATACCAAAGCCCACAGGTAGGTGACAATATGGGAGACCTTGTGGAACCAATGGAACTTGGGCGGTGCTGGAACTGTAATACCAGTGATAAAAGAGATGGTGGTTGGAATATGGGAGGGGGAATCAAATATTTGTGTTAGATATTCTAATGAAGCTTTAATACCTGAGGCAAATGTGGGAGGACAACGTTGGGAGAAAATGCAAGGAGGTAGATGCAGTAAAATTGAAAATCAACACAGGAAAAGTAGAGCAATCAGCCTGGTATCCGAGGTCCCTGTGCACTAATCTGAGGAGCCTGGGAAACAAGCAGGTAGAACTGGCAGAACTGACACAGATGAGGAGCTATGATATAATTGGAATAACAGAGATGTGGTGGGATAACTTGCATGACTGGAGCTCTGCCATGGACCGGTATAAATTGTTCGGGAAGAAGATGGGGAGGAGTAGCGCTATATGAAAAAGAGCTCTATGATTGCTGAGAGCTCCATTATGGAAGTGGAAACGAGCCAGTTGAAAGTCTGTGGGTTAAGTTTAGAGGAGAGGGCAACAAGGGGGATGTCATGGTGGGTGTCTGCTGTGGACCTCCAGATCAGAAGGAGAAGGTGGATGAGGCACTCTGTGGAAAACTGGCAGAAGTTTCTAGATCACAGGCCCTGGTTCTCATGGGAGACTTCAATTACCCTGACATCTTCTGGGAGGCCAATATAGCAGTGCAGAGGCAATCCAGGAAGCTTTTGGAGAGTGTTGAGGACAACTGCCTGGTACAAATGCTGGAGGAACCAACTAGAGGCCTTGCATCTGTTGACCTGCTGCTCACAAACAGAGGAGAATTGATTTGGGGACATAAAAGTGAATGACAACCTTGGCAGCAGTGACTATGAGATAATAGAGTTCAAGATGCTAATTAATGGAAAAAAGGAAAGAAGCAAAATGCAGACCCTGGACTTCAGAAAAGCAGATTTTGGCTCCCTCAAGGAACTGATGGGCAGGATCCCTTGGGAGGCTGATCTAAAGGAGAAAGGCGTTCAAGAGAGCTGGCTGCATTTTAAGAAAACCCTGCTGAGGGCACAGGAAGATGCTATTTTGATTAGCAGAAAGAACAGCAAATGTGAAAGGCAGCCCAGATGGCTTAACAGAGAACGCTGCGCTGAGCTAAAGCATAAAAAGGAAGCTTACAGGAAGTGGAAGCTTGGACAGATGACTAAGGAGGGATATAAAGGTATTGCTTGGGACTGCAGGGATAAAATCAGAAAGGCTAGAGGACAATTGGAGTTGCGGCTAGCAGGGGATGTGAAGGATAACAGGAAGGGGTTCTACAAGTATGTTAATAACAAGAAGAGGATCAAGGATGGTGTAGGTCCCTTACTGAATGGGGTAGGTATCCTCGTGATGGAGGATGAGGAACAAGCTGAAGTGCTCAGTGCTTTTTTTACTTCAGTTTTCACAGGGAGGGTCAGCTCTCAGCCCACTACACTGGGTATGGCAGATTGGAGAGAAAAAGAGAGCCCCTGGGTGATGGAAGATCAGGTTAGGGACTACCTAAAGAAGTTGGATGTGCTCAAGTCCATGGGGCCGGACAACCTGCATCCAAGGGTGCTGAGGGAGTTGGCCGATGAGTTATCAGTTCCACTGGCCATCATCTTTGAAAACTTGTGGCGAATGTGTGAGGTGCCAGAGGACGCGAAAAAACCAAATATAGTGCCTATCTTCAAGAAAGGGAAAAAGGAGGATTCCAGGGAATTGCAGACCTGTCAGCCTCACCTCAACCCCTGGAAAAATCATGGAGCAGGTTCTCAAAGAATCCATCCTGAAAAACTTGCAGGAAAATAGAGTGATCAGGAAGAGTCAGCATGGATTCACCAAGGGTAAATCGTGCCTGACCAACTTCATCGCCTTCTATGATGAGATGACTGGGTTTATGGATGCAGGAAAAGCCATTGATGTGATATACCTCGACTTTAGGAAGGCTTTTCATACGGTTTCCCACAGCATTCTCGTTGGCAAATTAAGGAAGTATGGGTTGGATGTGTGGAGTGTAAGGTGGATAAAGAACTGGCTATATCAATGGTTTCAGTGTGTAGGAATCAATGGTCCCATGTTTAGTTGGCACCCAGTAACAAGTGGTGTGCCCCAGGGATCGGTCCTGGGGCCAGTTCTGTTCAACATTTTCATTAATGATCTGGATGAGGGGATAGATTGCACACTCAGTAAGTTTGCGGATGACACCAAGCTGGGGGGAACAGTAGAGACGCTGGAGGGCAGGCACAGGATTCAGGGAGACCTTGACACATTGGAGCAGTGGGCTAATAGAAATCTCATGAGATTCAATAAGGACAAGTGCAAAGTCCTGCACTTGGGACAGAAAAACACTGTGCACTGCAACAGGCTGGGGAGTGATCATCTAAGTAGCAGCACTGTAGAAAAGGACCTGGACGTCATGGTGCATGGGAACCTGAATATGAGTCAGCAATGTGCTCTTGCTGTCAAAAAGGTCAAAGGCATACTGGGCTGCATCAGACGAAGTGTTGCCAGCAGATCGAGGGATGTGATCATTCCTCCATCTGGCACTGGTGAGGCCGCATCTGGAATACTGTGTCCAGTTTTGGGCTCCCCACTACAAAAAGGATGTAGACAAATTAGAAAGAGTCCAGCGGAGAGCAACAAAAATGATCAAGGGGCTGAGCACAAGACCTATGAAGAAAGACTGAAGGAACTAGGCTTATTTAGCCTGCAGAAGAGAAGACTGAGGGGGGGGGATTTGATAGCAACCTTCAGCTACCTGAAGGGATGCTCCAAGGAGGACGGAGCTCAGTTGTTCTCTGTAGTAACAGAGGACAGAACAAGGAGCAATGGCTTCAAGTTGCAGCTGGGGAGGGTGAGGCTGGATATTAGGAAAAAGTTTCTTCCTAGATGAATGGTGAAGCATTGGAATGGCCTACCTAGGGAGGTGGTGGAATCTCTGTCTTTGGAGATGTTTAAGGCCTGGCTGGACAAAACTCTGGCTGGGATAATTTAGTGGGAGTGGTCCTCCTTTTTTGACAGGGGGTTGGACTAGATGACCTCATGAAGTCCCTTCCAACCCTATGCTTCTATGATTCTATCTTGTTAAAGGCCTTCTGAAAATCAAAGTATACTTTATCCACTATAAAACAAATGAGTTTTGTGGCACTTTTGAAGACTAACCAATTTATCACATGAACTTCTTGTGGGAGAAAATCCCATTTCATCAGATGCTTGAAGATGGTCACTTCAGGGAATGGGAGGAAAAATAAGGGAAGTGTAAGTCACAGTATCAGGTCAGAGTGTTACAGCAAATCAAAGCAGTTGTTTAGATTCAAACAGTGTGGACAGCATATTAGAAGGAGGAGAGGTAGAGAGAAGAGGTAGAAAGAAGGCAAACTGTCTTAAAGTGCCATGCAACTCCTTGTTGTAATAAGAAAACCACTGGATGTCCCTATTTAATCCCAAGGCAATGGTGTCAAATCTGCATATGAATGACAACTCTGCACTTTCTCTTTGAAGCTTTGATTTGTAATTAATTTACTAAAGTATGGCAATTAATATATCTTCTATGGAGTGAGCGGGGAGATTGAAATGATCCCTTATTGGTTTTTGCATGTTTTTGTTTTTGATGTCAGATTTGTGTCCATTTATTCTTTTGCACAGAGACCTTTTTGTTTGTCCAGTGTATAAGGCAGAGAGACATTGCTTGCTCATGATGGCATATATCACATTGGTGGATGAGCAGGTGAATGAGCCCTTGATGGAGTAGTTCACGATTCTAGCCCTGTTGGTTAGTCACATGTTTTTATGTATGCAAATATGTATGTGCTGATGTGCCAATGAGTAATCCAAATATTTGGTAGATGAAAATATATTCCAGCAGTTGAGTGTTTTGACTGTCTTTTAAGGGATAAAATATCACTGCTCAGTAATACAGGGAAGTTCTTGAATGCAATTGGTATTCCACGTGTCTGTTACAAATCTATACTTAAACTGTGGTGCATGACTCCATAAAACAAATAATGGATGTGAGTAACCATCAATTGGTTTTTCTAGCAATCTCTTAACATTCAGTATCCTACTTGTGCTTGTTTTTTGTATGAGGCAAGTGGACTGGTGGTGATTTGTCTACTTCTAAAGCCACTAATTCCCAGCCTGTGGCCTGAGGGCCAAATGTGGCCCATGGGGGCTTTCAAAAGAGCTTGCTTCTCTCTTTCTGATGGCTGCAAAAGGGAGTCACTGCTTAAAGAACCAGGCTGAGTGTGTTTCTGAGGGCAAAAAGACCCTGATGTAGGCTCCTTGCTGCAGCCAAAAGGATGGGAGATCAGTGTTCCCCTTGGCTCCAGCAGAGAGCAAAGCACTCTGCCTGGATCCCTAAGTGCTGAGGTCCCTGCTGGAGCTAGAGGGAGGTGAGCATGAGCACTGATCTTCCATCCCTCTGGCTGCAGAATGGAGTCACTGCCAAGGGACCCAGAAGGAGTGCACAGAGCTACAGGATGCATGCTGTTTCCCTGATGCAGCCAGGAAGATCAGTGAGGAGTCTGCTTCGTTGCTGAAGTCCTTCTACTTAACAATGGGGGTAGGGGCTTGCTGGAGAAGACTGATGGTTCTTCCGGGTTGTAAGAATTATATTTGTGTGGTCCTCAATCCAAAATATTTGGGAACCACTGGCCTAAAGTATTAACATCCATGAATGTTAATATTTTAAAATCATTTGCTAAATAATGTCTGCAACAAATCTCGTCTGGATTGTATGCCTAGCAAATATGAATTGCATGTGCATTATTAAAACTAGACTAATATAGCTACCCCTTTGGAACATGTGCTTTATTGTAGCACATGATGTGTGGTTGGTGGAATATAGTTGTAACAAACTTTGTAAGTTCTGTCCAAGAAAATGAAGTCTAAATAAACTTCCTTTTCATCACTGGTTTTTAGAAACTATTTCAGATATTACTGGCTTTTTAGATTGGTTGTATTTATTTCTGTATTTGTTCAGTGTCTGGCACAATGAGGTCCTTGTCCATGACTGAAAGCTTGCAGGCATTATGGTGATAGAAGTAACGTACAGCAAGTTTAAAATGGTCTTTTCAGCATCTGTTCATGTTTGGTTAATAAGCTTCTTTATGAGCCAGTTTCTTCTTCTTGAGCTAGTCAAAAGAAAAAGAATAAACTACATTACATGAAGACCACTACTAAATGTTAACAAAAATTATAAATGCTCATAGTACAAACATACAAAATCTAAATGCTAAGATGATTGAACTTGAGTGCCTGATATTAAATTAGGAAATTTATATAAAGGCCATAACGGAAGCTTGGTAGAACAATGATAAACAAACAATGCCATAGAACTCTCTACAAACAACACAATTTTTGTTTCCATTTTGATGTATTCAACCTACATACTCTTGATTTCATTCACTTAGCCACACGTATGTCTTCAGTGCAACCTCTCATACAGTTTTAAGTTTGTTTTTCATCCTCTCAGTGACTTTATGAAGGTGTAGTGAGGTAAAATGGCCACCTTCCAAGCCTGACTGGAGGGGACTGCCCTATGCCCCCTGGTGGAATCAAGAGGTATGTCTACACTAGGGGCTTAAGTTGACTCAAGCAAAGACCTGGTCACATTTGGCATTTATTAAGTCAACTTAAGGGCTTCCTTAAGTCAACCTAGGCGTTAAGTTGACTTTATTAAGTTGACTTAGCAAAATGTGGCCACCTAAGTCAACTTAAGGAACCCTATCTAATAACATGTGCCTGCTTAAATTGACTTAATAAAGTTGACTTAAGCAACATGTGTTTTTATTAGGATACTTTGTTAAGTCGTCTTGAGAGAAGCGTGGACTCACTGAGTCGATTTAATAAAGTTGACTTAAAGTAGACTTTATTAAGTTGACTTCATAGAGCCCTCTAGTGTAAACATAGCCAAGGAAGGCTCTCCCCTACACTGGAAGTGGAAGGGCAGGGCAGCAAGTGTAAGAGGGAGGTCCTCAAACTCAGTTGGGTGGGAACCAGGGAAGGAAACAGATGTCTGTCTAGTCTGGCATGCAACAGTGACAGAAATCAAGTCATGCAGTGCCCTGCCCCGGGAGGAGGCCAGCTGTGGAGCAGAGTGGCTGGACCTGCTGTCTGTTGAATGCCCAGAAGAACAGCTGGGACTGCTGTCCACTGAATGCCCTGGGGAGAGAGAGGACTCACTAACAGTGGAGCCTTATGATCAGATTGGGGTAGGAATGGGCCAGGGGAATGAGGCATTGGTCTGATCATGTGGCCAGAAAATGAGGCAGTGTGTTTTGGTGATTTCCCTACTGACCTAGTAGGAAGACTACTTACTTACCACTGTTAGAGCTCTGGGCTGGGACCTGGTAGAGTGGGGGCTTTGGCATAAACTCTGCTCAGTGCTCTGTTTGACATAAGGGTCAGAGCCCTTAAACAGTCATTCAGTTTCTGCCAAAGCCAGGAGACTTTTGGCGAAAGACTACTAATTGCTTTGCCTGCCCACAGTGCTAGAGCTACAGACTATTGTTTGTTCTAGTCTTAAGGCTGTAGCTCCTCATTGAAGCTTTGAGTGGGGTACAGCAAAGACCTTAGACTGTCAGTTGCTGCCTGCCTAAGCTGGGAAGCTTTGTTTTGGCTAGAGACTATTCATTGTGCTACCCTGCTCGGAGGGTAAGGGCAATACTGTAGATTGCTGCCTACCTTAGTCAGGAGACTGGGCAATATACTATGTATAACTCTGCCCTATCTAGAGGGCCGAGCCCTAGCTTGCTAATTGGCCCCTTATTACATGTGATGTAGTAAGACGGAGTGGTTGCCCTTTGAGCCTGATGGGGAGGGATGGCCACGGCAACGCTATATGAGGTCATCAAATTTGCTTCTGCATTTGCACTGAATGTCAAGGCCCTGGTCCTAAAAAAATTAATTATACCCATGACCCAACAATTACATCTTTGAACAATCCATTCCAGTCTTTTGGTAGTGGCAGCAGGGGGCACCACAACCTAGTACGTGAGGGTCTATGACCCCATACTGGGTCCTAACCTGTGGTTTGAAAACCACCACTCTAGAGTCTAGAAGTTGCATGTAAAGTGTTATGTGTTATGTCTACACTTTTTGCTTGCAGATTGACCAAAAACCTTTCTCTACACCCAGCCTGAGTTGCTGGGTTGGATACGGGATTTCTGCATAGACAAAGGGTAGGAAGTGGTGGTGGGATGGACTCTTTCCCACCCCAAGTCATAAAGAAACTGGAGAGTTTCTCTGTGGCTGCCACTCCATATTCCAGATTGGAGTATCCACCACAGTCTTTATGCTCCCCCTCTGCATGTGGTGATTTGTGCAATGATGTGTTTAGTTGTTGATCCATCACCTCTGTCTTAAATCCCCACTCTTGGTAAAGTGGGATATTTCTCTTGCCTTCTTATAAACTCTTATAACTGCTTCAAGTGAGACACTTACTTTCACTTGCTATTGTTGCAATGCCTACTTCATAATGAAGTTTTTTAATATGGTTTGCCAGATTGCTGTTGTGTCATCATTCTTGTGTTGCATCTTCTATACTTGAAGCTTAATCAAGTTACATGAACCTAAGGCCAATGATGAAAGTTTCAAAAATCTCTCTCTGGTGGTGTGCTTTGTTGTAGAAGAAGAAAAGTGTTTGGTTCTATTATTTATTTATTTTTTTAAAAAGAAAAAACCTGAATGAACATGATAGGCCTGGTGATTACTTTGCAGTCATTTGTCAGTTCAACCACCTGCTTGCACATCAGAATAAGAAAGCACTGAATCCAGTCTCTCTCCTGCATTGGTTACCTGGATTGCCAGAGTTTGTGCTAGGGAAAGAGAACACTTATGGCCTGCTACTTCTCTTCCTGTGCAGATGGGTGGGGAATGTGGATAAATTCCAGCTCTGCTGGTCCCAAAACACTTCCAGTGCAGAGAGTGAAATAATCTGTTTTGGCAAAAGGGTTGAAGAAATTACTTTCATTCCAGAGCAAAAGTTGTGACACTGCTTAACAATTTGGTTCCTGTCTTGCTGAGAGATGTACTTCAAAATATAACCAACTGAATTGTGGAAGTAAATTTTAGATGGAAAAGCCCTAGCAGATCATCTGTTCCATCTTCCTGTCAGGACAGGACTGACCTGTTCTGTATGTTTTCTGTGGTTTTATTTGACTGCAAAAGTACAAATTACTGAATTTTATTCTGATAAATAAGTCAAATAGAACTAAGAGACTTTATCAGCCATTTTCCAAAGCTATTGGGTTCAGCTAAATGGGTTCAGCTACTCACAAAGTCAGAAGTCCTTGCCTGGAAACTGTGATAGGTATTGAATTATCTGTGTGGATAGCTGCCAGCTTATTTAATGCACATGTGTCTGTAACTGTGATACACTGGAAAAATTCAATGTTCAATGGATCTTGAACTTGTACTACCTTCCACCTGTTTAGTATGGTATCTAGTTGAAGTTCACTCTGCTGAAATATAAAACATGCTGGAATATTAAGTGGCTCAATACTTGGTTCAGGTACCAAGTGGTTTCACTACTTGCTTTAGGTTTTTTCTTACAACAGCTAGTTTCTTCATTTATCTGGCTATGTTTCTTTGTGAAAACACTACAAAATGTGGGCCAGGTAGGTTTTGCATGTCTAGCTTGGATCATGGGAATCTTACACACTGCAAAGGCCATAGCTAACAAGCTGCAGGTGTTCACTGCATGAGTAGAGAGCTGTCTCCTTTTAACTATTGTTAGGCCAAAGGCATGCATCTGAAGTCCAGAATGAAAGACTGACGGTCTGGGAATGATTTTCTGTGTATCCATTCATACTGCAGCTCCAAAATAGTTTATTAGAAACCTTGACAGCCATCAGATAGAGTCAAACACCAATGTTTACTAAAATCCAACCCATTACAAAGTTTTGGATAGTTATACAAATAGAACTGTGGGAATAATGTTCAGTAAATAATTTATTTGATGAATTTTGCCCCTCTTTTTTTCTGATCACAAATCATTTATGAGCTGCTTATAATGCAGTCATGTTTATTAGTTATTTGAAATTATTTGGGCAACATTCTCATTGAATATTTAGTGGTCTTTCAAATTCAGAGCATTGAGTTTATTGTGACTAAAGATGTCAGTTTACAAACTTTGTACAGTGTTGGCTTTACTGTGTAAAGCACATAATGTGTTCCTGTTCTCAGATTAGATTTAACACAATTCTGTGAGTCAGGTTTCTACAGCAGAGTCCTGGTGATCACTTACAATGCAAAATCTGATTATTTAGATATATTGGTTGTCTTGCATATCATTGATCACTGGGTGTCACTGACTTGAGTGCAAGGAACTACCAGGGTGGATTAAATTGTTTTAGATTGATTTAGTTCCACCCTTTGGTGTAAGAGTAAGATGGCATTCACAGGAAACCAACATCACTCCCAAGTGGTCTATTTGGGGTGCTGGTTGACTCATTCTTGTCACTGTCTTAGTTCAATATGTACATGGTTGTATACAGTGACATGGTTGGCAAGTGTCATCAACGTCTTGTAGCCAGTGAGGGCGCTGAGTGGTTCTGAGATGAGCTTTAACTAGCTAGATAAGAAGTCTGTGTGTAAAACTCTTGCTGGACAAGAATGAGTCCAAGAATATTTTAATATCATGTATGCCAGAGACCCTTTTGATATATGTCATATAGTATTATTGCTTTCAAATTCATTCTAGAATTAAATGTTTAGAAATAACTTTGATGTAGCAAAAATCCATTGCCATTGAATGGAACAACTGAGTTGAATTGTTTCTTGCATTATAATGTGAAGAATGCAATTTCATTTATGAGCATCAACTGTCAATTACCTTTTTTTCTGGAAATCAATGATCCAAATCCTATTGAAGTTAATGTACAGACTTCCATTGATTGCAAAGGACTTCATACCAGGCCCTATGGAAAGGTTTTGTTGAATTTGTTTATGTCTTTCTTTTAAGCTGTTTGTCTAATATGTTACAAGAGTATTTAAACATGTGTACATATAAATATCTGAATATTAACTTTGTTTTGAGTGGAACTTTGAAACCATATATTTCACAAAAACATTTTTCTAAAGAGCCAAGATTCAGCTGAAAATTTACAATTTTTCCTGCTCCATACATCAAACTGTCACTCTGTTTTAGAATCGAATGCAACTGAAAATGTTTCTTTTACATTTGTTTGCAGAACCAAGATGGATCATGTATCCAATCAGTCAATCTTATTCTTAATCAGGATCCCAAGAGGCAAGTGACTCTGACTCATTCAGGAGATGTTTTGGTATATGATCAGTACAAAATTAGCCTGCCCTATACGGATGGTAAGGAATAATAAATACACATAAATAAATGCATATCGAGCACCAAAGCAGTACTTTTAAAACCACATATATGAATTGTATTGTTGCATTTAACACATTGCTAATTTCCCATTGGTATTTCAATAACCAGCTGCACACCTTCGTGATAAAGATTTCATTATAAGTATTATGCCAGAATTGTCTTACATGGAGATACAATATACTGTACCTCTGATAGACCCATAGTCTATCACTCAGGCTACAAAGTCCTTTAGTTCCTCCCTAAGAGGAACATTCTTTCCAATCGACATATGTCTTGACTCTGAATTTTCTTCTTTCCTTACTTATACAGAACTTAAAGCAATATCAGTGGAAGTTCTTCTTGCTCTACTTACATAGCATATTGGTGCTGAGATCCAGAGAAGTTTTGCCTTAAGTTTGGCTTTCATGTTTTCTTGCCACAACCTACTGCATTTTTAAACACATTATTGTTGAGAGAAGCAAGTGTATTGTATATTAATTCATGACTTCATCCTGCAAAAAAAAACAACAAGGAGTTGTGTGGCACTTTAAGACTAACAGATTTATTTTTTGCATGCGCTTTCGTGGGAGAAGATCCCACTTCCTCAGATGCTTCGAAGATGGGTGAACTTACAGAAAGGAATGAAACTAAATGCAAGGGGGTGTAAAACATAGGATCAGGTCATACAGTAACAGCAAATCAGAGCAGTTTTCAGGCTCAAACCATGGGAAGCCTGAAGTCAAATGACCTTTTGTAATGGGAAAAGAACCCATAGTCTCTATTGAGTCCTGCTTTCACAGAATTTAGCTTGCATATTAAATCGAGTTCAGCTGTTTCTCTTTGAAGTCTTGATGTCCCAGCTACATCTCTAATGACAGTCATTAACAAATCAGTCATCGAGTGATTAGGAAGATGGAAGTGCTCAGCAACTGGTTTCTTTGTTCTGTGATTTCTGATATCAGCTCTGTGCTCATTCAGCCTCTTACGCAGCGATCTTCCTGTTTGTCCAATATATAAGGTGTTGGGGCATTTCTTGCACATGATGGCATAGACCACATTAGTAGATGAGCAGGTAAATGAGCCTCTGATGGAGTAGCAGGCTTGATTAGGACCTATGATGGTATCTGTTGTGCAGATATGTGGGCAGACTTGGCAGCGTGGTTTGTTGCAGGGGTGTGTGCCTGCTTCAATGTTTCTGTTGTTAGATCTGTAGTTGCTGGTGAGAATCTGTTTAAGATTAGGGGGCTGCCTATAAGCAAGGAATGGTCTGTCTCCTAATGCTAGAGAGAGAGAGGGATCATCTTTTAGAATAGGCTGTAGGTCCTTAATGATCTTTTGCAGAGGTCTGACTTGAGGATTGTATGTGGTGACTAGTGGTGTTCTGTTGCATTCTTTCTTGGGTCTCTCCTGTAGTAGATGACTCCAGGGAACCCGTCTAGCTCTGGCAATTTGTTTTCTTACTTCCCCAGGCGGGTACTGTAGTTTCAAGAATGCTTGATAGAGATCCTCAAGATGTCTGTCTCTGTCTGAGGGATCAGAGCAGATGCGGTTATATCTTAGGGCTTGGCTGTAGACAATGGATCGTGTGGTGTGTTTAGGATGGAAGCTCGAAGGATTTAGGTAACTATACCGATCAGTAGGTTTTCGGTATAGGGTGGTGGTGATGCATCTATCCCTGATTTGTACTGTAGTGTCAAGAAAGTAGATCTCCTGTGTGGAGTGTTCCAGGCTCAATTTGATGGTGTTGTGGAAATTATTGAAATCTCTGTGAAAATCTTCAAGAGCATCCCTGCCATGTGTCCAGATGATAAAGATGTCATCAATGTAGCGCAGGTAAAGAATAGGTGTTTTGGGATGAGACTTGAGGAAACGTTCTAAGTCGCCCATAAAAATGTTGGCATATTGTGGGGCCATGTGGGTGCCCGTAGCAGTACCAATGATTTGGAGATATAAATGATCCTCAAATCTGAAGTGGTTGTGGGTGAGTACAAAGTCGCAAAGTTCAGTCACAAGCTGTGCTGTGGCATCATCCTGCAAGCATCTGTGTTGACTTCAGGGAAAGCCAAAGGGCTGTCAGCATCTTTCAGGATTGGGTGCCATGGGAACTGTCCAAAATGATTATGCTTCATGCAGTTCATTGCCACTGGCATGATGATGTCATCTCCCTAGAGATGATGTCTGAAAAATCTGTGTTTTTAAAACTATCTTATTCTACTTATTCTTTATGACCATGCCAATGATCTTCTGATGCATTTTTACACAACTTGAGAGAATGTATCAAGTATTTAGTTTGCCTTATGAAACAGTAAATTCCATTTTATCTTCATAGAATAAATTATGGTACTATTGCTTTTTTGGGGTTCAGAGTATGGAAGATGTGACTTACATGAATATAAAAAGCATTACTTAAATCACTACTAGAAACAAACCCATAAATTCTTAACATGTATCCATTTTTCTTTCAACTTCGGTTTTCTCCTTTCCTCTCCTCCGCAGATTCTTTTGAAATAAGGAAGCTCTCTTCTGTATTTTTGCAAGTAAAGACCCACATTGGACTACAGATACTGTATGACAGACAGGGGCTAAGGCTTTATCTTCAAGTTGATGACCGATGGAAGGATGATACTGTGGGCCTTTGTGGAACCTTCAATGGGAACATGCAGGATGACTTTTTGTAGGAGTGACTATTGTCTTTTTCATATATTTAGAGTAGTGTAGAAAATATACATGCCGATGATTCTTGGACAAATACCAAGAGTTTGACTTCATGTTTCCCCCCTCTCCCCTCAGAATGCTGAAATTGAGAAGTCGGTTTTGGTTTGCTAGAAGGGGAAATCGTTTAAGATGCTGTAAACCACATTGATGTTGATGTCCTTTAAAATGAAAATAATCATATAAAAATAAGTTAGAATATACACAAGTCCTAGTAGTTCCAAGGACTAGTTTATTTAGAGATTGATGACTGAAAATGTCTCCTTTCTGAAGAACTGTTTACTTCCTTGCAAGCTTTCTCTTCTCTCTTCAGATCCTAGTCTCTACTACCATTCTAATCTCCTTTCTCCAACAGAGCCCCCATTGTGCAGAGTTTGCAGACCAGCCATAGATTTCAAAATGAATTTGCCTGTTGTTTGAGCTTCACTTTGCTGTGAATGCATTGGAACACTGTTAGAGCTTCATGGACACACCAGTGAAACCTATTAAATTTGTTCAGTTTTGCTGTGAAGCCTGTGTGCAGACTTGCAGACCCAGCGCAGTAAAGTGGCTTGAGGTTGAAGAAGCAGTCAACTGAGATGGGAGAAAGTAAAGGCGGAAGGGGTGAAAAATGATAAGGAGGTGTCAGCAGAGGGAAAGGCATGCAGAAGGAACATGAGCCTATTTAGTGCAGGAAGGGACATTCCTCTCATGTGGCTGAAGGGAAGAAAAGAAGTGTTAATTTTAGAATTAAACTGAATACTTTTTATTGAAACACATAGAAAAATGAGAACATTTTCCACAGAAAAGTCCCTAACTTCTTTGAGAAGTTTTAGAATTCCTTCACGCCCAATTGGCTCTCCATTTTATCTTAAAGGTAAAAGGAGTCAGCAGGTAGCACTACCTAGATCACTCAGGGTGGTGCCAAAAAATTTGCCAGTGTTATTTACAAGATGCTGAGATATTTTGATGTTCTTAAAAGTTTAATTTTGAATCACCAGATGTTTGCAACACACCTCTCAATCTTTAAATCTGTCCATCTGTAATATCCAAATGGGTGATGAATGAAATGTGGCAGCTGCACTTTAATTGGCAGATTATAAATTCTAGCGGGGTAGATGTTTTAATCTAGTTCAGCAAAACAAACAAGGAGTCCTATGGCACTTTTGAAGACTAACAAATTTGTTTATTGCATGAGTTTTACTGGAATTTTCTCCCATGAAAACTCATGTGATAAATACATTTTAGTCTTTAAAAGTGCCACAGACTCTGGTTTTTGGTTTTTTTTGGCAGATTACAGTGTTTTAAGGTTATAACCACAATGGAGATATAATGCTATCATTGACAAGTTCAAATGGTTTTTAAGGGGCTTTTCTCATTGTGGGAAACACATGACCTGCTTGTGCAATCTCTTGTGTTACATCTAGAGTGCAATAACAGAGCTGTGGCATGGCCATGGATGGCCTGGATTAGTTGACTTTGATCTGTGTAGTTCTAGCTGTGGGGCTAAAAGTTGCTGTGTACATGTTTCGGCTGGAGCCTGGGCTCTGAAACCTGGTGAAGGCAGTGGGTCTCAGAGGCTGGACTCCAATCCTAGCTCAAATGTCTACACTCCAATTTTCAGACCAGCAGACCGATCCTGAAATGAGTCAACTGAGCCAGGCTCTGAGACCTGGTGCCTGGGGTTTTTTACTACAGCACAGATGCACTGCTGTCCATCCTCAACTAACCTGTAACAGATTGCAAACCAGGTTGATTTGTTTTGCACAGTGATAAAAGCATCTTGAAAGCCATTCCAATCTGTGAATTATGGTATGATGTAGAACAAAACATAGGTATCATAAAAAGGGGAGGCTCAAGTGGGTGTGGCTGGCAGTGAATATGACAGTGGGGTCCTTGCCCAGACTATCCCCAAAGTAAATGAATGCACTCTGCTCCTCTTCAGAGAGTGCTCCCACTTCATTACTGTGGCTTTTCCACACACAATGCTACCTTGCCCTAAAATTAATGCAAATCCACAGCTGACATACATAAAAGGCCCCCTGACATCTCCATGAAATTAATGGAAGTCTGCCTACTAGTGGTTGATACCCTTTATATTTGGCAGCAGCTGCTACTGCCACTCTGCTGTTTTCCTGGGGCCCAGAAACACTCAGCTGCTCCTTCTATCACATCTCTGGGCCCCTTTCTTCTCTGCCCCCCTTCCTTTTGAATGAGAGGCCTGGAAGGGGAGCTGGCCAGGAACAGACAGAGGGTTTCAAGTAGGAGAGAAATGAGGAAGGAGTGGAAGGGAGAAGACACACGAGGGGAAGAAGAGTAAGTAGAAAGATCATAGAATCATAGGGTTGGAACGGACCTCAGAGGTCATCTAGTCCAACCCCCTGCCAGAGGCAGGACCACTCCCACTAAACCATCCCAGTCATGGTTTTGTCCAGCCGGGCCTTAAACACCTCCAAAGATGGAGACTCCACCACCTCCCTCGGGAGCTCATTCCAAGGCTTCACCACTCGCCTAGTAAAAAAAGTTTTTTCTAATATCCAGCCTCGACCTCCCTAACCGCAACTTGAGACCATTGCTCCTCGTTCTGTCCTCTGTTATTACTGAGAACAGTCGAGCTCCATCTTCCTTAGAGCATCCCTTCAAGTAGTTGAAGGTTGCTATCAAATCCCCCCTCAATCTTCTCTTCTGCAGACTAAATAAGCCTAATGCTTTCAGTCTATCCTCATAGGGCTTGTGCTCCAGCCCTTTAATCATTTTGGTTGCCCTCCTCTGAACTCTCTCTAGCATGTCCCTGTCCTTTTTGTAGTGGGGAGCCCAAAACTGAACACAGTATTCTAGATGTGGCCTCACCAGTGCAGAATAGAGGGGAATGATCACATCCCTTGATCTGCTGGTAATACTTCTTTCGATGCAGCCCAGTATGCCATTGGCCTTTTTGGCAGCAAGAGCACACTGCTGACTCATATTTAGCTTCCCATCCACCATGACCCCCAGGTCCTTTTCTACACTGCTGCTACTTAGCTGAATGTTTCCCAGCCTGTAGCGGTGCATGGGGTTTTTTCGTCCCACATGCAGGATTTTACACTTGTCCTTATTGAAGCTCATAAGATTTCTATTGGCCCACTGTTCCAATTTATCTAGGTCTCCCTGAATCCTGTCCTTGCCCTCCAACGTGTCTACTGGTCCCCCCAGCTTGGTGTCATCTGCAAACTTACTGAGAATGCAGTCTATTCCATCATCCAGATCATTGATCTGTCTAAACAGTTATTTAACACCAAAAGCTGGCCCATGTCAGTTGGCTCAGGCTTGCAGAGCACAGGCAGGAGGACTGCATTATTACAATGTAGACATTTGGGACTGTGTCGGAGTCAAGTTCTGAGCCCCTTCCATACACCACTCCCCTATACTGCATTTTAGAGTGCTCAGTTCAAGTCCCACAAGCCTGAGTCAGCTGGCATGGACCAACTGCAGTGTTTATTTGCTGCGTAGTCATACACACAGACTTTTTAGGCCATGTCTGCTCCTGCCTCCCTTCTAGTGAAAATCATATTGATTCCACTTTACACCTTCTCACCCTACCTCTACGTGGGATCTAGAGGCTCCTGGGCAGCTCCCCTTTTTTCCTTCTAGGCCTCTGATTGCTGCTTGGGCTGCTGCTTGGGGTGCATGGGGGAGGGAGGGAGAATTGTGCGTGCGTGCGCGTGCGTGTGTGTGTGTGTGCGCGTGCATGCATGCATGCATGCATGCAGAGCTGCAGGCTGACATCTTTGTCCTATTGGAACACAACCTGAGAATGCAGTGCAATGAGAGAGGGATGTTGACCACCTTTATTGTGG
Source organism: Podocnemis expansa (assembly GCA_007922195.1). NCBI lineage: Eukaryota > Metazoa > Chordata > Testudines > Podocnemididae > Podocnemis > Podocnemis expansa. The sequence continues at coordinate 135,683,884 of ML681963.1, forward strand.
GATGTGGCACTATTGAGTGGTTATGTAAATTTGTTGATGTTTTCAGTGACTGACCTTTGTCTTGCAAAAGGTCTCCAGTAGGAGTACCTGAAAGCACACCACAGCTGTTTGGAAACTCTTGGAAAACTTCATCTACATGTGCACCTGGGTATGATTATTCGCCAGTGGACCCATGTGATATCCACCTACAGGCAGGTGAGCAATAAGGATCAGTCATTATTGATCTGAAACCAAACTGTTTATTACTAATATATCTCTGAGCCTGAGCCTTAACAACTAAACAACTATTTTTAGTGTACCATTATGATCCCCACTAGTGCAAGTGTGTGGATCCAGACTGGGGAGGCTCATTTCCAAATGCAGTATGGTCATGTCCAATAAGGCCCTGATCTACAAACGTTTGTCGTTGTCTAAGGCTCAGTTTTAGGATCCACTGTGATTCAAAAACTCCTGTTTGACTATTGTCTAATCCTGTAGGAACTTAAGTTTCCGCCTCTGGGCATGGACACTGCTGCCTTACTATAGGCCACCAGGTACCTCGCACATGCCTAATCCCTGAGCAATTCACAAACTGCATGAGAATAGACATTTGTCTGCCTAACTGACAGGCTGGGCTTGATCCAATAGATGTGCTTGAAGGGTTCCTGCTGGATTAGGTACCAATCAAAACTGTCTTTATGATGATGCTGACCCTATAATATTTAGTAAAGTGGCCAAAGTTCTGAGGTGGGAGGTGGAAAAGCCAGGGCACAGTTTTACTGCTCCAATGACTATTGAAACTATTCCACTTGGGATGAATAATTAAACAGGAGAGGCTGTGGGGTCTCCACACCAGAATATCCTTTAGTTCAGTGGCTACAATATTGCCCTGAGAGGAGGGAAGGTTCTGTTCAAATCCCCTCCCTCATTCATTCTAGGTAAATGCTCTCACCATTGGGCTGTAAGCTGGGTACCATCACCACCGCTCATTTTGTGTGGAGTTAGGCAGGTCCCATCACCACCTGCTTGTTCTGTCATTTTATGTGGAGTGAGGCAGGTGCCTAGCTCAGTCTCACAAGAATGGGTGTGTAAGCTGTTTGACTCCAGGAGAAGGATTCCCTTTTGTGGACCAGTAGCTGAAATAGGCACTTCCCTGCAGTCATGACTTGGTGCTTATTTATGTAAGAGGGGACAGGCCTTAGGACACATCCCTCTTGCTGACATCTTTCATTGACTAGTTTAATAGGCTTCTTGCACTGAAAGCAGGCTTTTGTGGATTGTGTTTGAAGGCACCTGTCTCTCCCTGTTCTTTGTACAAGGAGGCTAAGGGCCTAACTTAGGCTTTGTGGATCATGGCATTATGCTTGTAACTTTCTGGACTCATCATTGCAATGCCTAGGTTCCTTTGGGGTATGGGGCTAACTGCTTCTCCACCCGTCAGTGCAATTCCTATTGATTTCAGTGGAAGTTATACATACAGAGATATTGTAAAGTATAATGTCTTCATAAATCTCTTACGATGGTCAACTTCAATAAAGGGTACTGCCTTCTCTTCTAAGAACTCTGCAAAGTGTGGTTGTTCTTCTACTTAAAACATGTTTGTGTTTATCTGTTATCTAAACAGCATCTTATGCAACAGAAGCTTGTAGCATCATTACAAAAGAACTCTTTGCTCCATGCTACGCCTATCTGAGTCCTGTTTCCTATTTTGAGCAGTGTAGAAGGGACACCTGCAGATGCGGACAAATTTGTTTGTGCTCAGCTTTAGCCAATTATGCTCATCAGTGCCGAAGACATGGTGTGATAATAGATTTTAGATCTAGCGTCCCAGATTGTGGTAAGTTGTCTTTCAGTTAGGGTCAGATATGTTAATGTCATGGGTTTTATGCATGGCAGTGAGCATACCAAATGAAATATTGCCTGTTCCATATATGGAACCAATGAATTAGAGTCCATTCTTCTCATACACAGTACTAGAATGAGGTTCCTTTTCTCACCACATCAGAGTAAATGCTGTCGTTTATCAGAAGGTCCTTTCTAATAGCTCTTTCTCTGTTCTCATACTCACACATCATAATATATAGTTCTCTTGGTCTCAGAATCAAGGCTGAGATTTTTCAAAGCGGATTAGGAAATCTAGACATATCTTCCAATATTTCTGTATGTCTAAATCTCCTAGACTACTTTGAATATCTCATCCCAAATATCTGTATTGATGCAGTCTACACACAAGATGGATAAATAGCTTGTCGTTCACTGTAATCAGATTAGGCATTTCTGGGTTTTTATATGGTTCACAAAATGATTTTCTTTATTGGAGTTGAAAGTGAACCCATGCCTATAGGTTTCCTTAGCAGTGCCAGTTAAATGATTCCCATTCCTCTTTCTGCGTCCACCTACTCAGCAGTAGGTGGAACCTTATCTTTGGTGACACTGGAGTGAGAGAACTAGTGATGTCTTATGGAGTGGTATTACTGGAATTTACAATAGAACCCTGTTAGACCTTCTTCTCTTCAGTGTCTCGTCAGTGCAGGTGTGTCTGATTGGCCATTATTAGTAAATTATCTATTTAGATTTAAAGGTAGTACAGAGATTTGCCAATATTGGACCTTGGTACGTGAGTTGACCCTCAAACTCACTTAAATTTAGACTAAGCAGGAGGGTTGATGTGGTCCAAAAACATAGGAAGATGTTGTCATAGTCTTCATTAACTCCTCTTTCCCCAATGAGTCTCAACAGCTAGTTTATATCAGACTCGTATGAAAATGTGCGAAGGATGATCCCCTTGGGGTTTTTCCACATTGAAATTCTGTGTATAGTTGGAGAAGATGGTTAGCTTCCAGTCACTGTGAGCTGAATTTGAGGGAACTTTCTAGAATTCCATTCATAATGAACAGACAGCATATGGACTGTACCTTCATTATGAATGGAATTCTGGAAAGTTCTCTCAGGCTCTTGCTATAGTGTGGCAGGCGAAGGGCACATTAGACACATTTAATTAGACACATTTAATCAGATCAGTGGTTCCCAACCGGTGTGCTGCTAGAATCCCCCGAGCGGAGCCACAGCCACTGGAGTCCGAGCCATGGGTGGCGGCACTGTGCAACCCCGGCTGGTGGGCTGCCTGGAGTCGGAGGCGGCAGCCCCATATGGCTCTGGCTGGGGGTTTCCCAGAGTCGCAGACAGCAGTCCCATGTGGCCCTGGCCTGGCAGGGGGGCAGTCCCTGAGCTGGAGCCCCTCACGGTGCACTCTTTTCTTTAAGGTGCGCGCGCCCACAGCACATGACATTCTCTGGCAGCGCATGATATCCAGGCTCGGCGGCTGAGACCCAAGCGACCAGCAAGTGAGGAGGCACTGTCAGCTCCCAAAGCCCCATGGCGAGTGTTGCCTGTGAGCTGGAGCTTCTCACAGCAGCGCCAGACTGCAAAAGAAGGAAGAAAGCCTGGCTGCCATGAGAGACTCTGGCTCAGAGGAGACAGTGTGTCCTCGCCAGCTGGTGGCTCAGATCTCAGTTGCCGAGCTGATCAGAGCAGAGTCTGCAGAGCGTCCTTAGCACAAGGCAAGCACACAGCCAGGGAAGAGGTGGAGCCTGCCATCTGCTTTCTTTTCTCTTTCTTGCATCTCTTTATTTCTTTTCTTTCTTTTTCTCTTTCTCTTCCTTCCCACTTTCTTGTCTCACTTCTTTTTCCTTTTTCCTTTCCTTCCTTTCTAGTTTCCTTCCTTCCCTCTCTTCTCACTTCCCTTCCTTCTCTCTTTTTCTCTTCTTTCTCTTCCTTCCTTCCTCTTTTCTCTTTCTTCTCTCTTCTTTTTCTTTCTTTCTCACCCACCTTCTTTCTTTCCTTCTCTCTTTAAACTTTAAAAATTCTTTTAATTAAAAAGGCTTCTAAAAATCGAACTTCAAATAAAAATTCACAAAACCCAATTAATTAATTCTATTTACAATAAGTGCATTTTAAAACGGTCATTTTAACAAATACATCTGAAAACATAGGCCTATTTTAATTTTTAATTAACATTTTAAAATAGGCCTATTTTGTACAAAAGAAGCAGGGAGTGTTGTGGCACTTAAAGACTAACAGATTTACTGATCGCATGATCTTTTGTGGGAGAAATCCCACATTTTCAGATGCTTTGAAGATGGGGGAACTTACAGAATGGGAAGAAAATAAATGCAACAGAGTGTAAGACATGGGATCAGGTCATACAGTAACAGCAAATCAGAGCAGTTGTTACGATTCAAACACTGGGAAAACAGCATGTAGAGAAGGGTGAAGTCAAATCACCCATTGTAATAGGAAAAGTAGCCATAGTCAATGGGACTATAGGGAAGATTAGTGCCATTGTACATGAATATTCATAAGTAAATTTGAATATTCATGAATTTATCATGGCAGTGTGCCGTGGCATAATTGAAGGCCTCAGGGTGTGCCACAGCAGAGAAAAGGTTGGGAACCACTGAATTAGGTACATTAGACACATTGGATACATTTAACATAGAGTAGAATTTGTCTTTTGCTTATGTATGAGGAATCACCAGTCATCAGAATTCCATGTAATGTTTTAAATCTAACTTCTAAATTAATGCATTGAAATCATAGCAAATACAATGTAGCAGAAATCCACATCTGAAAGATTTAAAATAAGTCTCTTTTTTTCCCCATTGAAATCTGGCAGTTTTAGTTTATCTGTCTTTGAATATTGTCTTTTGGGATATGCAGACAAAACTTCAGATCATGTGACTCAATAGCTGTAACCCAGCAGGATATTTTTCAATTGCTTCATTGTGTTTTTCTTTAAAATATTGTGCACTCTTTGAAGCACTCACCTGAGAGCCAAGAATGATGAGAATTATAAAAACAAAGAGCCAAAATCTGATCTCAGTTACACCAATGTAAATCTGGATTAACTGCATTGACTTAATTGGATTGACACTAGACTACACCTGTGTAATTTATATCCCATAGTGTTATAATAGCAATTCTGTGCTACTGGTATTTATGAAATATGTTTGATCAGAAAATGTGTTGCCCTAGAGAGACTTATGAGATTGTAGTGTATGTGAATCTCTTGCACTGTAATTAGAGAGATCTATTTCATTTGACTAGCTCTTTCATGTGAAGACACAAAGGAGTACAATACCTGTATATCTACCTGTGGCCAAACTTGCCAAACAATTTCTGTGCCAGAGACATGCAATGGTGATTGTGTTGAAGGTTGTGCTTGTCCCCCTGGAATGTATTTAAACAGCAAGACTGACAGATGTGTTCAGAGGTAAGTGTAACTTATGATGTTGACATTGTGTCTAAGTAGCACAATGTATGTGTACATTTATATTTCAAAATCAGAGAAAGGTTAGAAACTATCAGTGCTTTGATGTATATGCTGTTGAAAAATATACATCTCCCCTAGATCTGGCAGGCTAATTGTGTTAATTAGGAAATTTATGGTTCTTTGAGTCTTAAAGTCAGCCTACACAATTTGGTATGCTGTTTTAAAAGTCCAGTTCTTAGCAATGGGAAAAGCAGGGATGGAGATGTTATTTCCAGAGACAGTTTTATTATAGTCTCCATGGAATTTCATCATTGCTTTATCAATTAATTCCACATTAGTTCTGGTGCCTTAACATTTTATCTGTCCAGCAGGAGGGTAGTGCCTTATTTATGGAGTCTTTTTATTATTCAGTAAATCTCACCCTAAAGAGCAGACGATCCCTTGAAAAGTTATATATTTAAGGCTCCATGTCTATAGAGTGGTATTGATGGTGCTTGGTCTTTACATGTCAACTGTTTCTGAGAGCGGTAAAAAGGGTAAGGACTTTGCTAGTACTATTGATTTTATGTGAAAAGCACCATATACTGTGGTGTTGGGCAGCAGTGTAAAATGTAGAGAGAGACTGCCAGACAGTGCCATGATGTATACTCTGTTTTTATCTGTCAGCTTTACCAAAATAGTGCATTTGCAGTGCTGAGCTCATACCCATTCCTATAAAAATTATCATGATTTCTTTTAATTTTTTTAAGTAAATGACTGCTGGCACAACTTGTATATATTGGCCCTGATCCTTAATTACACTGGTGTGAATTTGAAATATCTCCTTTGACTTCAGAACACTTATTCTGGATTTACATTGGCACAGCAGGGGATCATACTGCCATATCTTTCCTTCACTGTTTAAAAAAGCACATTGCGTAAAAGCCTGGCCACATTAAAATCAATGGCAAAATTCCCACTGATTTCAGTGGAGCCAGGGTTTCACATATGGAATGGAATAAAACAATCCAAGTGTCTTTTTAGAGCTGAACAAGCAAGGAGTCTTGTGGCACTTAAAGATTAACAAATTTATTCATTGCATGAGCTTTCATAGGAGAAAATCCCACATTATCAGACTCTTTGAAGATGGGGGAACTTACGAAATGGGGGGAAAATAAATGCAGGGAAGTGTAAGTCATGGGATCAGGTTACACTGTAACAGCAAATCATAGCAGTTGATTCAAACACTGGGAAACAGCATATAGAGCAGGGGTGGCCAAACTTACGGAAATCAAGAGCTGCACAAGTCGATCATTAAACCTTCGAGAGCTGCACTGAGGCATATAACCGCATACCTTTACCCACTCCAAAATTACTAAGCTTAAAATTCATTGTGTGCTTTAATTTTATTGCTAAAGCACGGCAAATATTGATCCTACTAATGTCTGATTCTAACAATTGCTTAAGGTTATCATGAAAACTAAGCCTATACAGTAAAAACTTAGCTGTCACTGGATGTAGAACACTGCAGGCTAGTGGCAACTTTTTAAAAATCTGGGCAGTATCTTGTCAATGCAGTATGTAAAAGCTCTCTCAGGTGCTGATCTCTAAGTATTGCACAATGTTTTGATTTAACAAATTTCACTGTGGAATACAATGCTTCACAGCAGTAAGTTGTGCCAAAAATTGAAAGTAATCTACATTCAGTTTTAAACTTTTTTCTTCTTTGTACTTTTGTTTCTTATTATTCCACATCATGTTTAGGACTTGTAAAACACAATTTTATTTTAACAAGGAGTAAACTGCATTACTGCCTATGAGAAAATCTAAACATGCCACAGCTTCCCCGACCATGCCGTGCTTCTCACCCCCAGTCTCTGAGCATGCTGCTGCTTTCCTGTCCTCTCCGACCATGCCACACTAATCCCCCCATCTGACCATGCCACTGCTTCCCTGCCATCTCCAACCATGCCGCACTTCCCCCCTACCCTGTCTGACCATGCCGCACTTCTCCCCCCAGTCTCCGACCATGCCATCGCTTCCCTGTTGGCTCCGACTATGGCGTGCTTTCCCCATGTCTCTGACCATGCCACACTTCTCTGCCATCCCTGACCATGCTGCCTCTTCCCTCCTATCTCTGATTATGCTGTCGGTTCCCTGCCAGCTCTGATCATTCCACGCTTTCCCCATATCTCTGACCATGCCGCTGCTTTTCTGCTGTCCCCAACCTTGCCACACTTCCCCTTGTCTCTAACCATGCCGCCCTTCCCTGCTGTGCTATTCCGCAAGCTGTACTTTTTCTTGGAAGAGCTGCATGTGGCCTGTGAGCCGCAGTTTGGCCACACCTGGTATATAGGAAGATGAGGTCAAATAACCTGTTGCAATGAGGTTAAAAAAAAAAAAAGTACTTATTTAGTCATGAAGAGAGAGAGTCAAATTTCCAAATGAATTCCAATTCTGCAGTTTCTCTTTGAAGGGTTGAGCTGTCATTCATTTGTCTGAGCACAGTAATTAACAAATCATCAATGGAGTGATTGGGAAGATTGAAATGCTCACCCACTGGTTTTAGAATGCTGTGATTTCTGATGTCAGATTTGTGACCATTTATTCTTTTGCACAGAGACTGTCCTGTTTGTCCAGTGTATAAGGCAGAGGTGCATTTCTGGCACATGGTGGCATAAATCCCCCGTGTTTGAATCTTAACAACTGTTTTGATTTGCTGTTACAGTGTGACCTGATCCCATGACTTACACTTCTCTGCATTTATTTTCTTCCCATTCTGTAAGTTCTCCCATCTTCAAAGCATCTGATGAAATGGATTTTTCTCCCACGGCAGCTCATGTGATAAATGTGTTAGTCTCTAAGTGCCACAGGACTCCTTACTTGTTTAGCTGAAGTGGACTAACACAGCTACCCCTTTGAGACTTTTTAGACCTGGTGCAGCTTTCACATTTCTCTACTGTGGAATCAAGAAAGATATAGAACCAGCAGCAATATGGGCCCAGGAAAAGACCCGGGTCCCAGGCCCTGTGCCCTGCCCCTGGTCCTGATTCAGGGCCTGGGCCCTACCCTGCCAGGAGCCCCAGGCAGGGCCCAGATTGTGCTCCTGCCTCAGGCAGCCTGGCCCTGGACCCCCGGCCAGGGATGGGGCTGGAGAAGACAGCCGCCACCACAGGTGGCCCCGTGGTGGACATGAGGCACTGGCACTGGGGGGGCTCAAGCCCCATAAACCCAGCGCCAGCAATTCTACTGTATAGAACATATAGAGAGTGGAGAAGTGGGACTATAACAAACAAATAGAAGCTAGGAATTCATATGATTGCAGTCCCAGGTTTTCATGGATTTCTGGTTGGATGCATAGAGGGTCATAACCTCCATGCCTTCTAATTCTATCACCAACATACAATGACCCACACAGTAACTTCAGCATCTGTTTTCTGATGGGAGTCACAGAGTACAAAGAGGATACTTAAGTTCACAAAACACAGCATTATGATTCCTGATGAACATAGATTTAGGAAAGGGAATATGCAGTTCAGAGTGCCTCTTCCCTGTGTTTCACATACATTCTCTTTTCATACCATCCAACCAGCAGTACAAATTTTATATGAAGGGAAAAGTGGTGGCCCATCCTGTCATTCTCATGACATTCCCTGTGACTGTTTCCTTTTTTCCATCCAGTGGTCTATAGAGGTTGGCATGCTCTCTCTCTCTCTCTCTGTCTCTTAAATGTAATTTAGAGTAGAAGCTACAATTTTGTAACAAATAGCTTGTCTATTAAAGTGACGATGGTCAATTATCTCTTCTTTATTGCTGTCTGAAGTAGCTACTCCAGATTTCTCTCATATTATTACCTATTATATGACCTAGTCTTTTGCATAATAGGGATAGAAAGCTGTTATCTTCATGGAGACATGTCTCAATGCCCTTTGATAAGAATATCATGCTAGGTATCCAGAATTAGAATTTAATGCAGAATAAGACTATGAACTTTCTGAACAGTAGTAATTAATCATCAGTGTAAAGCTTCTTTTGCACCCCATGTTTATCTTCTAATTCATAAGGTATATATCACCATATGATCACAAGCATCTGTTTTCCTCCTCTATAGGTATGAGTGCCCTTGTTATATTCAAGGAACTGAATATCCACCTGGAGAAAATATTATCACATCATTGGGAAAATGGTAAGACATGCATCTTGGGGTGTGTGTGTGTGTGAGAGAGAGAGAGAGAGAGACCAAATGCTATAATTTTTCAGTGCCCTGTCAAGTCATCCCCATGATCCTGTTTCATCTTTCTTCGGCACTCAGTACTTTAGCTTTAAAAATGTCTCTGACATTTTGCCCATCTTTGGACAATGCTGTTCCTGGGAAATCCATGTTTCCAGAAGTTCTCTCTGAGTCTCCAGTGAGTGGGTTCCAGTTGAACTGAGTAGAAAAGAATGCAAGTTAATTGTGTGGAGACCACCGAGGAATTCCCTGGCATGCCCCACCCCTTTCCTGGCCTTTCTCTTCCAACTCAGCTGAACTGGACTCTTGTTGAACACCCATCAGATCAGTGGGATGCTGTGGAGGTAGAATTGCTGTCCAGACATAGAGGAGGGCCAGGGAGTCGGGACCCTATAGCTCTGGGCCACAGAAGATGGTTAACTATAAGCCATAAACTCTAACTGAAGAGAAGTGAATGCCTATCACCTGGCAAAGGTATACTCATTTTCCTGTCCACAGTTGCCGTTTGTTTCCCATTCACATCATCATCATATTCACAATATTAAATAAGAAAATATGTTAAACTATTCTGAATGCTACAGACCTGTCCTTTTTACCCATTTATTTTGCCTGGCAAAGGTAAATTAGGGAATAGGTCAAATCTCAAGCTCTTTCCCTTGTATCTAATTCCATATTTTATTTTCACTGCATTTTTTACATGCATAACTAATTGCTTTGTCTCTCAAAAAGTCAGACTGATTAATTGACAAGGAGTCAATATTGACAGAAATCTAATACTATAAAGTGAATACATGCCAGTCCTCCTCCGGCATCCCTTGCACTGACAGCTACATTGGCCTAGAGAAATATGAAGTTGTCTTTAGGCTAAGTCTGTTTTCACTTAGCAGCCAATGCTGTCTCTGCCTTCCTGCATCGAAGGCATCTGTGGGACAGATGTGGGCAGTTCTACAGGGCATACAAAAGAAAGGGGTGCAGAGACCTGCTATTTTGAGAATTCTGTGAATATTAATATTTCCTATTAGAATTTGCCTTTGTGTGCACATATTGGCATTGTACTACAATTTACAGATGCTGGAGATCCGTTGATTTGAAGTTTTTAAAATTCCAAGACCAAATTCATCTTTTCATTGACTTCAGTGGAGTTATCTTGGTTTTAACCCAGAAAGTCTTGTGAAATGTAGTAAAATGGACTATGAATAATGAGTTTAAAAATACATTGTGAGTGGACCTTTTAGACCAGTAATTACCAACTGTGGCCACAGGGGCTTTCAGAGTGACCCACAGTTCCATTTCGGCTGCTGCAGAAAGGTAGCCACTGCTGAAGGACCCAGGTAGAGTGCATTTCCTCAGGGCTAAAAGACCAGTGCAGATGCTTGCTGCAGCCAAGGGGATGGGAATTCAGAGCTCCTCTTCCCCTGTCTGTAGCAAGGAGCATGGCCAAGTGTTCCACATAGGTTTTTAGGTGTTGGGATCCTTGCTGGAGCCAGAGGTTGGGGAGCACTGATCTTCCATTCCCTTAGCTATAGAAAGGAGTCACTGCCTAGGGACCCAGGTGGACCACACAGGGCTACAGGACATGGGAGGTTTCCCTGCCGCAGCCAGGGAGATGGCTGATTGGAGTCAGTGAGGGAGTAACCTCCTTGCTGAACTCTTTCCATCTGGCTGCAGTGGTGGGAAGTCTGCTGGCAGAGACTGGTGGCCCTTCAGGGTTGTAAAAATGATCTGGTGCCCTCAAGCCAAAAAGGAAGGGCACTGCTGTCTTAGACAGTTGTAAGCTTAACTTACCTATCTCCTGATTAGCCATGATTTCCTTTGATTGTACTTTAACTTGAGTATATGCATTTCAACTAAACATAGAGGCTATCTTACATACAAGTTATTGTACAGATAATGGGTCTAGAGGATTAGTCAGACCCAGGAGACATTTTAGGGTCATAATATCTATGGCTGTGTTCACCCAGCCCTCTTATTTTGAAACAACAGAGGTTGTTTCGAAATAAGATTTAGGCTGTTCACACGACGCACGGTTGTTTTGGAACAACGGAAGCCGTTGTTCTGAAACAACCACGTTGTTTCGAAACAAGTAAAACCTAGTCCGTAGGCGAAACAACGTTGTTTCGCCACGGTTGTTTCGAAACAACACCGTGGGAACGTGTTGTTTCGGAACAAGATGTTCCAAAACAACAGTTCAAGGCGTGCCCCCTCAGCACCCTGGCCAGGGGACACCCCTCAGCACCCTGGCTAGGGTGCTGAGGGGTGTCCTCTGGCCAGCGCCTGCACAGGCACCGGTGGGGTTCAGCGCTCCCCAGCGCTGAACCCCGGTGCCTGCAGCCCCCTGCGGAAGTGAAATAGCAAGTTCACAGTATGAACCTGCTATTTTGTTTCCGCCTTTTTTCCTTACTTCGAATTAACATTTTGTTAATTCGAAATAAGCTGTTTCGAAATAAGCGTTATTTCGATATACGGTTGTTGTGAAACAACCATATCGAAATAACTGGCTGTGTGAGAACACAGCCTATGTGTACAAGTGATCTGTAAGAAAAATGCAGAACATAATATAGAATGTATTTATCCACCACTATTCACTTGCATCTAAGGTTTTATGAAGCTCATCCAATCCTGTTTGTCTTAATTGTTTTCTTGGTCTCATCCCACTTTCAGATTTGTGTTCCTTTTGGGCCTGGAACAGCCTCTTACTGTTTCTGCTAAGTGCTCTAGTTATGTTTTCTGAATCCTCTCTTTAAAACTACACTTAGACTGTGATGCTGTCCCACATTCACAACACCCCCCTTCACCGGTTTCATTCTGTATCATTTTTCTATGTTTTTCTCTCTGAATTAGATTGCAGGCTCCTTAAGACAGAGCTTGTACCTTTAATGCAGTTGGATAGCTGTGTAAAAATGTATGTTGCTCCAGATATATTAAACCAGCTGTAACAGACATTGTATTTACTGGTTGTTTAGCAGAAGGTAAGATGGGGAGACCGCAGCTGTCACAGAAGAATAAGTGAAGAGTATTGAAATTTCATTGGCTGAAATTCTTCAGTGAAGCACAATATCTGAACCGAAGCCAATACTATAATTTTCTTTTATGAGATTAAGTCACTAAGGCTATGTCTACACTAGCAAATTATTCTGGACTAAGCAAACTGACCTAAAATTTTTTTTACATCAAACTAGCCACAGCTCAGTTAGAACTAGTTAGTTCAAACAGTAAGTTTGAATTAACTGCTTAGTTCAAACTTGCCACTTTGGCTAGTTTGAATTAGCACAATGTAGACATGCTAGTTTGAACTAAATAAGTTCGAACTAGTGGTTAGTTTGAACTAAGTGTGGCTTTTTAGTTTGCAATAACTTTTAGTTTGAACTAAAAAACCATGTTTAGTTTGAACAAACTTCAAAATACTTAGTTTAGACTAAGGAAGCCTGAACAAAGCTTTTAGGTGTAGACATAGCCTATCGCATTTGCTACTCTCTTATAAAGCAGTAAACTATTCTGGCTTGAGTTAGACAGGTACAGGTAGTGCCACAATGTTCAGTGTTGCTTTGCACATTTGCTGCAGTTAGGTTTTGGGTTTCAAACAGTTCACTAATTTCCTTTGCACTGAATTTATTGGCAGAGGTGTGAAACCAATGGCATTTCTTCCCACCTTAGCTTCACTTTAGCACAGCCCTAACCTAAGCTGGTCACGTGTTCTCCCCCAGGAGTGTGCAAACACAAAGCGTTGTGACTGGGAGATGCTAACTTAGATTTTTTTTTTCAGTAATAAGGAAGAGTCATAATAAAAATGAGAAGTAAATTCAAGAATTGGTGGTATGTTTTGGGCTGAATAGTTCTTTAATGATCTAGGTCAGAAGCAGTTGAGAAATATCAGCAACCTAATGCTGAAAATGACCTTTACTTGATTTGGGAAAAGTGGAACCTATGCAGTTTGTAAGAGTGGAACAATTAATAGTTGTGATGTTCCCCCCCGACCCTCTGATTTACTTTCCTTTTTCATTGTATTTCAGCCTGGAGTGAATTTTGCTTTAGTAACATTTGGTGGCAGAGTCCGTGAGGTGAAGTGCAGTGATTTGATTGTGTACAGCATAGTATTTTATCTTATGAGACTGAAACTGATTGGAGCTAACATTGCAGTCATTTGGGTTTCCATGTCCAGTTTTCAATAGCTTTTGGGGCTTCAAATAAGAAAAAATCAATCAGCTGAATATTTACAATAGTCAACCAAAATTTTTTTTTGTAAAGAGTAATGGGTTTCTTTGTTTGTTTAGAAGAGGTTTTCTCGTACTGAAATTGAAGTCTGTAGTGAATAGCTTGCTATAGCTCTGTGTGTATGGGGGGTGTGTGTTTGTGTTACTGTAGTTAAATGTTTGACTGTTCAGTGTAAGATAGACGTGGTACTGTTTTACTTACAGGGCCTGCTTTTGCTCCCACTGTAGTCAGTGATAAAACTCCCATTGATATCAGTGGGAACAGGACTGGACCTAGTAATGTAATAATATTTTTGTGGCAGTCCATGGGCTCCGTTCTTCCATCTTAGTATTTGTACTATGTAATGTTTGTTTATTGCAATGACTGGTTCTATTCTTTTAATACATATATAAGCAGCAATATAGGCTGAAACTTTAATACATATAGATTGAGAATCTTCTGAACAAGACAATACAAACTCTTATTGTTATCTTGAATACATACGTATTTTTATAATTCTTTCATCTTGAGTAATTTACACAGTTTAAAGCATAGAAGAAGAAGAATATTTCAGACCCTCCTGATTTTAATTACAGCTTTACGTATTTTTGTTGCAGCCATTGCAAAGATGGAGTGATGAGTTGTGAGAACAACATTGGTAAGTAGAGAACAAAGAAAGATGCAGATTAAGGCATGGAAAAGAGATGGCTTAGACAGAGTTTCCTGCTTCCATGGTGTCACTTTGATTATAGTGGAATGCTCAACAGGCATAAAGGTGTATGTAAATCCTCACTAGGCAGGACTGACACCTTAAATTATAAACTTAAGCAATAATATAGCCAAAAAGGTCTTAGAACAAAACAATAGAAGCTCTGTTGAAAGTACTGGGTAACAGTGACAAATTACTTTTTACATCTTTTTTTTTTTTTTTTGTACAGTGAAATGTTTTCAGCTGGATAGTACAACCTAAGCTTATTATGTAATGTAGATAGCAGATTTTTACATGGGGCAAACATGGGCCAGTTTTGTTTCACAAAAACTGGAAATTTCTAATGTTCTTCCAAACTTGTATTTGTTCCCTCTAAGTATTAATTCTGTACCATCAGTTTTTACTTTCTTTCTAAAGTGGGATAAATGTCATGAGAATGAGACTATAGTGCAGTGTGCATCTGTAAAAGGGGAACATTAATAATTACTTCTTGTATTTATAGTATTTTTACTCCGATGAATGGGCTCCTGAGCGCATTAGGAGCTGGACTTTGCAAATATTTCCCCTTTATTTTAGATCAAATATGCTAACTTGCAGTGAGATGCAGGAAGTTTCAGTTTGTTTTGAATCTCTGGGTCCTTGACTCATATAAATAGTGTAACTGAGCCCATTTCAGCATGCCACTGCAAATATAGGAGTACAGCAGTTTCTTTGATGTGTGGTACCACACTCAAGAATCTGATGACAAAGGCTGTAGATTCTCCAAGCAGCAGGCTTTTTCAGGAACTAAAATTCAGTTCCCTAAAACACTTGCATGGCTAAAGGAATAGAGGATTCCTTCACTAGAGCTGTCAGAATTAAACAGTGGAAATACCCAAAGCATCATTTCTTTAAAGGTTAAAACAAATGAACAAAGAAAACCAAAACAAAATGTTGCAGGTTCCAGCTTGGTCCTTAAGAGCAGGCTGGTTCAGGAGTATACAAATTTGGCAGAAGTCCTAATGGTTTTTCACCTTCTTCTGTAGCAAGTGCTTAGATCACTTGTTGGTGGATTCTTTGTACCTTCAATTCTTTAAATTATGATTTGAGGACTTCAGTAACTCAGCTCTAGGCTAGGAGATCTATTACAGGAGTGTTGGGGGGAGTGAGGTATTGTGGCCTTCCTTTTTGCAGGAAGTCAGACTAGATGATCATATTGGTCCATTTTGACCTTAAAGTCTAGGAGTCTATGAGACGTGAAGTTTCCTCTGTAACCCTGCTGTGTCAGTCAGTGACCTGCAATCCACAGCTCTGTATTCTTACTTGAACCACCAATGGGCCCTTACCAACAACAGGGGGAAATTCAGCCCAATCCCTAGGGCCTTCAGCCCCAAGCTACTTGTTATCCACACTTCCCTCCACAGCCAACACTCACCTTTTGTTAACATACAGCCTCTAGTTCTCTTCTGAACCTGGTCCACTCTTGCATCAGGTAGTAATGCCCTTTCCTGTGCTAGGGGGATTGTGGAACCTTCTCTTGGCTGGTTGTTAAGCTTAATGAATCTCATTACTGGGTATTGGTCCCTTTACCATACATTTATCTTTGTTTATTTTCCAGTTGGATCAGATTCATAATGACTTTAGGGGGGTTAACTGTCAGACCAAGGATTATAGATAAACCCACCACCATTTTTGGTCAAATCAATCTCTGGTTTCAGTCAGCACTTTTAAATTTTCAGAGCTTTCCACCAAATCTGAAACTTGAGGTATGATGAATGTTTGCTATATTTATTTTCCAGTGCATGAGTGCCCAGCTGACCAGATTTATGTTAACTGCAGTAATCCACAAGCTAATATGGAGTTTAGCAGAGAGAGAACCTGTGAGAATCAGCTGCTAAACCTCACTTTCTCAGCACATCTTCCTTGTCTTTCAGGATGTGTTTGTCCACAAGGGTAAGTCCAAAGCAACCATGTCTTTCATTGCAACAACAAAGATGGCTGTACTTCCAGTAGGTGACGGTTCAATAGTTAATTGCTTTGTGTTACTTTTTTAGTGGTAAAAAATACAGCACTAGTGTTGTTGGGGCAGGGGAAGCAAGAGCAAGTTCTGTTCTTAAGGATTCACCAGTCAAAAGAGCTGATCCTGTGGAGAACTAAGAGGTGACGGATGGGTAGCATCAAATCTCTGTTACCTGATAATGAGGCCATAGGGGTTGGCAAATATAGCTGGAGCTTTTGCTGACACTGTGCCAGCAAATCCATTGAACTTTTTTGGCATCAAATGGAACACATTGAAGTATGTGAGTAGAAGTTGTTATAAAGAAAAAGAGGGAGATTTTTAAAGGCATGAATAGAAGTTAGGTGCCCAAATTCCATTAGCTTTCAATGGAAATTAGGACTTGTCTACACCTGAAACAACCTCACTTCAGTAAGCAGGGGGGGCATTCTCTGTCTAGCTAGGAAAGGTGTGTGTCCCTATAAGGGCTGGAGATCCAGTGAGTGACATTCTATGGCAGCTATAGCCCAGGTCAGCCTGGAGGTGTTGACTGACCCTCACCAAGTGACTGGAGGGGGTAGATGGGTTCTACACAGCACCCACTCCCTGACCCAAGGAAGTGGGAATTGTGGAATACCAGGTTTTGTCAGAATCTACTGTAGGCACTATGCCAGTTGTGCTCTTCCTGGGAAGGAATTTTTCCCCTCACTACCAGACTGGTCAAGGAGAAGTGGGTTTCTTTTATCTTTATCACATCAAGTTGGGGCAAAAATGAAACAAGAATTAGGCTGTGATGTCATAAGCCATTATGTAAACATGGTGTGGATGTGTAGTGTAGGTACTCTGCAGGTAAGGGATACAGAAATCAGATAAAATAGATTGGTGAAAGATTTAAAGGAGATATTCTTTAAAGGTGTGGAAATGGAGTCAGGGGGCTCAGGGCTACTATAATTGGTGTGGCGGGGAACCGACCCTCCCCCCTCCCGAAACCTTGATAGTAGGAGGGTGGTGAGGTCCCAGCGGTGAGTTGGTTGGGGTCCAGGCAGGGAACGTGAGAGGTCTGATGGAACACCTCCCCTCCTCCCCGTCCCTCCAGATATATTTTGAAATGACTGTGGAATTATCTGTATTATACCCTCTTGTCTGCTACGTACTCCCAGACATTTAAGATTAAAATTGTGGCCTAATAAAACCACATGCCATGTGTCCTGCCCTTCTTCCAGTATAGAGAGCCAATGCTGCAGCAGCACAGCTGTTATAGTGCTTCAGTGTAAAACAGTGGTTCCCAAACTTTTTCAGGCTGAGGACCCCTTTTTGACAAAAAAGATCTTTGCAGCCCACCTGGCTGATTATGTAATCTGGCCCTCACCACTGGGACAGCTGGCAAGTGGCGCTGCCACCACCATTACCTGCACTGCTGGGGAGCCAAGCTGTGGCAGCCCTGGCCCCCTGTCCTTGCCCCTGCTGGGGAACTGCCATGGCCTCATTCCCCTGCCAGGATCTGGCCACGGGGAGGAGAGGTAGCACTGGCAGGGATCATCAGGGCTGCAGCTGGATTCCGGTCCCAGTAGGGAGAGGCTAAGTGGGTCCCCTGCAACACGTCTGCAGACCCCTCGGGGTCCTCAGACCAATGTTCCCTCTAACTACTCATAGACTGTGTGTGCAAACAATTTCTTTGTGTGCGCAAAAACATTTCTTTGTGAGCACCAATGTTAGCACAATTGAATTTTTTTGTGCGCACTTTATCTTGTTGTGTGCGCAGGTTTTATGACGCGTGTGCACATGCACATGCACACAGCTTAGAGGGAACAGTGCCATGACCCCCTCCACTCCCCGCTTCTGCTCCCCACTAGCCCTGATGCCAGCTCCTCCGCTCCCCGCCAGCCCCGACTCCAGCTCCTCCAATCCTGGCTTCTGCTCCCCACCAGCCCCGACCCCGGCTCCTCTGCTCCCCGCCAGCCCCGACCCCCACCGCTCCCCACTTCTGCTCCCTGCCAGCCCCGACCCCAGCTCCTCCGATCACAGACCTGCGCTGGGGTCCATGCTTGCTGCACCAGTGAGCTGAGGCAGCTGTGCCACTGCTCACTGGCACAGCTTACAGGGAACATTGGGTTGGGGCTGGCGGGGAGCAGAAGTGGGCAGCGGAAGAGCCGGAGTCGGGGCTGGCAGGGAGCAGAAGCGGGGAGAGGAGGAGCTGGGGTCGGGGCTGGCAAGGAGCTGAAGCAGGGATCGGAGCTGGGGTGGGGGCTCCTGGGCTGGGAGCAGATTAGAAGCGGGGGATAAGCTCATGCCACATGGTGGGGGGAGGGTTGATGTGTAAGGGAACGTTTTGTTTCCCTTTCAAGTCATTGCAGCCACATAGGTCAGTGGTTCCCAACGTTTTCTCTGCCATAGCACTCCTTGCTACCTTTAATTCATTTGAGGCACACTGCCATATAGTTTCCAAATGAAGCCATATATTTTCATGAGCCAATGAGCCAATCCAGAGCTCTTTGAGTAGTTTTTCAAAAAATTTTGTGACACACCTGTGTGCTGTGGCACACTGGTTGGGAAACAGTGAGATAGGTAGACACAACACACAAATTCCACCCAAGATTCAGAATAAACACAGAAAACTGTATAGGACCTTATGTTGCTTTATTAACACCCAGCATTTCTACAGCACTTTCCATCCCAGGATCTCTCAATGGCTCACTATAATAGGCATTCACACATGCCTGGCTCTGTGGTATCCAAGAGGCACACCCCGCCTGTGCTCACATTTAAGTGAATGGCCCTGACAATACATTATAGGCAAACTACATGTGTACTCCCATTTTGATATCTTTACCAAGTGCCATAAACAATGGCTTTAGGAGGAGGTGTCCCCTCCATGTATTTTTAGGACAGCTCTGTTTTCAGTTGGAAGCTGGTAAAGGAAAGTTCAAAGCTTGCAGACAAGAACAACACAAAACTGGTAGATGGGGATTGTAGCAGAGAGAGAAAGCAGCCTGATCTAACTTTTTCAGTAGAATGGAAAAACTGTCATTGACCTTAATTAACATTAGCTCAAGTAATATATAGGCCTAAATCAGGGTGACTTCTTTTAGCTCAGTGAGTGAGATCTAGTCAGAATTGGCACATTCATTAGGAAGCTCTAAAAAATAATAGAATTGTATTGGCTATCTGAGATCATCAGCTATTATCAGTGTAATTTCTTACAAATTTTCTTTATGTATTTTCACATCTTCTAAAGGTGAGCTGAAATTATAGACAACCAAAATGTTTGTTGTTCCGGAAAAGGTAATGGCTGGTACACTGAACACATTCTTAGATGTTTGTCACCTATACACTGACAGAGGCTTCAGTCTAATGAATAATATTAAGACAGAGCCTTGTAACAGGTTGGTTGTTTCTTGTCTAGACACACTAATGCACATCAAGTCATATCTAAGTGCTGGATTCAGTGCTGACCTAGACTTTGTATATGCATTCTGGAAAAGTGACAAAGACAGGCGTCAAAAACTGAGGTGTAGAGGAGGCTTGATAGGCAGCATCATTGCTTCATATTTGTTTAATAAAAATGTTAAACTGAAATACTGTGGTTTTATTAATTTACTAAAGTTTGAACAAAAAGACATCTATACAATGTTCCCTCTCTAAGCTGGTGATGCAACTGAGCAAGTTATGGATGCACTTGGGGAGCCGATGGGCAGTGGCTCAGAGGCCCGGTCCTGGGACAGAGAATGGGTAGGGAACTTGCTCAGCTGCATCCATAAGTTGCTCAGGTGCACCATCGGCTTAGAGGGAACATTGCTTAGGGGTATGGCTTTTTCATGGCCCTGAGCAGGATAGCTGTTTCAACCTAACATTTTAGTGTCAACCAAGCTTTTGGCACCTAAATCCCTTGGGCTTGAATTTGCTAAGAAAGATTGTCATCCTCAACTACCGTTTGATCCTTTGAAAATCTCTTCCAAAACGTACAATAGGGCCAAACCCTCAATTTGGGGTCAATCAGCATAGTTTCAGTGAAGTCAATGGAGCTACTCCATTTAATACCTGCTCAATACTTGGCTCAAAGTTTCTGTTTTTCCTCTGGTGTTCTGGTTTCCTGTGGTTTCTACTTGGTGCTCACAGCCCTTTTATCTTGACATCTATTGAACATTAAAAGTAATTTTCAAACTTCTCAGGTGCTATGGAGTCCCTCATTCAATCCAGTTAGAAATCTGGTAGTATGATGACAAAATTCTTTGTGAAAGTTAGAGCAGTATGGATTTAAAAACAGGTCTGTCATCTGTAACTACAAAGATTTTCTGAAGGCCTCCTTCACAAAGTCCAGACCCTTTTGCAATGGTACTACATATGTCAGGAACCCTTTGGAAGGTAAGGATAGAGAGCTGTTTCTCAACAGGCTGGACACCAGTGCTAATCCATTCTCCATTTGCTGGAAATTGCATACAAAATAATACATTAAAATAATGTTATTTAGGTTGCAAAGTCAAGCACTTGAAAGTTAGGAAATGCCACATTTATGATTGCCCGTGCAACCTTATTTCTGACCCATTGTTTATTATGGTTCACAGTTAATTGCATAACTGCATAGTATTTTTTTTTCCCATGGGATTCTTGCCTCATTCAGTACACAGGATGGGCTCACAATGAGACAGTTATAAAATGATATGCCATGACTAGGATTTGCACTGAAAATATCAGTCTGTACTGATAAAGCAGAATTGAAAGAAAATATTTAAATGTTTCCTGTCAAAAATGTAGGACTTGGTCCCGGTTAATAGGGTGGAATGTTTCAGGCAAACACTGTCAACCTGTTACAGTTCTTTAGGTGAAACTCCCTGTGGGGCAGCAAAAGAGGTTTCTATGACCTGGCAATGTTTTCTTGTGAAATTGAATCTGGCCGCAAAGGCTTGTGTTTTGGCCTCTTCCACAGGGGCATTCCTATAAATAGCCAAAATGAAGCGAACACCTCATTTATAATGTTTTCACTGCCTGGTATCACTTCAGGTGACTCAACATGGTACCAAAATCTCACTTTACACAGCCTTGGAAGCTTGGTTTTGTTTTTGAAAGTTAATCTAGCTCTAATCTGGGTAAGCAGTGACACATGCTCCTAATTGTGTGTAAAGTCAAGACACACAGCAATTTCAACACTTCTTGTACTAAACTTGGCCCTCCGTATCCATAATTGATGTACATATATGGTATCTGTTTGCTTTCTTCCTCATCTGTAATAATAGAAGCTTTTTATGGGTTCTGCCTATTGGCCTAAAGCTTAACATTTGGGTGGAAAGAGGGAGGGAGAGAGGAAAATGGACTGAGATGTGAGGTTGGCAAATGTAAGTGTTCTGTAAGAAGTCATTTGAGCTGAAATGTGGACACAAAATCCTGCCTTACACTTGATCTAATCTAATGACTCCTAGGTGCCAAAAATGAATATTTGGCAGATAGGAAGATTTAGACTTCATTGGTAATTCTAGCTATCTGCAAGATGCCCTAATGCACCAGGAGGATGTGAAGACCTTCTAAGATGTCAAATTATTTTTGCACAGGGCAGTTTTCTACAGTTATTTCCAGAACAGGAAATAGGCCATTTACTGCATTCATACTCAGTATGCTGGTAGTATCTTTTTTTGAAAACTCTGTATTTTAATCAATGAGAATAATTTAGACTCAGCAACAGTTAGGAGTGAGTGGGAGGGTTGGGAAAAGCTAAGAAGAGATTTTCACCTCATTCATTATGCCAGAGATGCATCTTTGATTTAGTTCCAAAGGGGCAGCCATGTTAGTCTAGTTCAGTAAAACAAACAAGAAGTCCTGTGGCACTTAAAGACTAACAAATTTATTTATTGCATGAGCTTTTGTGGAAGAAAATCCCACTTCATCAGATGCTTCAAAGCATCTGGCAAAATGGGATTTTCTCCCATGCAAGTTCATGCAATAAATAAATTTAACTGCCACAGGACTTCTTGTTTATCTTTTGATTTAGTGGAGCATACAATAAACATAGATGAAAGCTGACAGGACAATTATTCTGTTGTCTTGCCTCAATGAATCAGTCATTAGAACTAAATGTCAGTGTGACAGGTTACCATTGTCATGAACTACAACTGGAACCTACTTTTCTGTAGAGTTCTGGAAGAGTCTTTGTACCTATAGAATTGAATCAAATCATAAGGTTGGAAGGGACCTTGTAAGATCATCAAGTCCAACCCCCTGGGGCTTGAACCCAGGACCTGCTGCAGATTAAGCAGAGGTGCTAGCTACTACACTATGCTTTTACTTGCTTTAAAAGTGATCAGTTGATATAGCTGTGTTTTGTCTTTAGGCGTATTCCCCTAGATGAGGAAAATTAAAATAAAATAAGAGTATTTTGATATCTGATAGCTGTATGTCACTGTCTTAATCAGTTTGCATCAGTTGCTCTTAGTACAAAATGAAGTTTTGTAATGTTGAAATAGCACTTAATCATATGAAATGACACTTCCTCCCTGTTTTCTTTTTTAAAGTAGGACTATGGGGAGGAAAATTGTTCCAGGAATATACCTTGTGCTTCTTTGGCAAATGTAGGTCCTGTTCCTTTTATATGAAATATTTCATCTTTTCACTTACCCAATATCTTCTCAGAACTTTTAACACCAACATTTTCTTTTCTTTCTCTGATTATTTGACTATTTTCTCTACTTCCATGCTCTGTCTCAGGAGGGTTAATAATGTCCTGTTCATAACATAGTTGTTACGATCCTTCAAACTAAAACTCCAGTTGTTTGCTAAGGAACACACATAATTCAGTATAGCTGAATAGTTTTATATGGTCTTTAATCAGAACACAAAGGCAGAGAGCACTACTATGTTTCTGTACTCCTTAGCTGCTAATTGTCAAGGTTTCACATAAAACAATTTTGATCCCGATCCACTGAAAGATTTCTGTTGACTGAAATAGGCATTGGACCGGCCAGATCCACATTCATCACTGACAAAGGGGAGCCCTCATTGACCACGTCTACACTGTGGCTTTAAGTCAACTTAAATAAAGCCCAGGCCACACTGCAAGCCAGCAAAGTCAACTTTCCTGGTTACTGAGGCAGACTTTATAACTTCCACTTATAAAGCTGACTTTACCTTTAAGTTGACGTGGCCTGGGACTTGCCTTAAGTCAACTTCACTGGCATACTAACCATAGAAAACATGGTGATGGGGGCTGGAGAGAAGACACAACACAGCTGGGAGCATTGCCAGCTGTGTGTACCACATCCAAACTCACCATGTTCCCCAACCTGATCCAGCATCTCCTGTGCTTGTCAGTCTGACTCAGCATCTCCTGCACTTCTCAGTCCAACCTGGCATCTCTCTCCTTCCCCCTACCTGATCTGGTGTCTTTCCCCCTTCCCAGCCCAACCCCTCATCTCTCCCAGTCTCCAGCATGACCCTGCGTATCTGTCTCCCCTTCTCCAGTCCAACCTCCTGTGTCTCTCCCCTTGCCCTTCTCAGCCTGACCCTGTGTGTCTCTCCCATTATCCAGCCCAACCCCTTGTGTCTCCCGTTCTCAGCCTGACCCCTCTGATGTTGTTGTAAACAAACAAGGAGTCCTGAGGCACTGTTTAAGATTAACAAATTGATTCATTGTATTAGCTTTTATGGGAGAAAATCCCACTTTGTCAGATGGAATTTACAGAATGGTAGGAAGTAAATGCAGGGGAGTGGAAGACATAGGATCAGGTCACACTGTAACATCAAATCAAAGCAGTTGTTAAGATTTGAACACTGGGAAACAGCACATAGAAAGAAAGAAAGAAACCTGCTAGTTCTTTCGGATTAGATTGTGTGAAAGAAGGATTAAATCATGATTATGGATTTCTTTCTCATTACAACAGGTGATTTGACATCAACTTCCGCTATTGTGCTGTTTCCCAGTGTTTGCATCTTGACAACTGCTGCGCCCTGCGCCTATGCTGGCAGTTGCCCTGCGGTACCTGGTCCAGAGCAGGAGGAGTCTGGGCAATGCAGGGTGGTTGTGAAGTGCTGTGGTGGCACATTGCTGGTGCACATCAGGTTCCTTGACCTCCCTGGGCTCCCTGTTGCCACACACAGTATGGAGGATGGTGTGGTCACTCACTTTCTGTAGTAAAGGGGTGGCTGGGAGAGATGGGCACTTCTGCTGTGGTACACTGTGGGCCAGCTTTCCACAATGCACCACTCCTAGGTTGACCTGGCAGCTGCCAGTGTGGACATGGGCAGTCTCCTGGCATTTTGAGTGTGGACACTCTAAACTGACTTAATAAGGTCTACTTTAAGCCAGCTTAAAGTAGACCTTATTAAGATGGCTTAATAATGCCCTGCAGTGTAAACATAGCCATTTATTATGACTTCAGACCTATTTTGTTGTCTACATGATAAGTGTCATCTGGTTTATTCATAGACTTTAAGGTCAGAAGGGACCAGTATGATCATCTGGTCTGACCTCCTGCACAATGCAGGCCACAAAATCCTCATCCACTTACTTCTGTAACAAAACCTGTAACCTATGACTATGTTATTGAAGCAGAAGTCCTCAAATCATGATTTAATGACTTTAAAGTATAGGGAATCCACTAACAAGTGAGTCTTGCCCCATGTGACAGAGGAAGGTGAAACCCCCCCACAGTCCTTGCCAATCTGCCCTGGGGGAAAATTCCTTCCTGACCCCAAATATGGCAGTCAGTTAAAACCCTGAACATGCGGGCAAGTCTCACTAGCCAGACACTCACAAGAAAAAAAATCTCTGTAATAACACGGAATCTGCCCCATCTAACTCAGAAGTGCTGTGAGGATAAATTCCTTGGTGTATCAGGCACTTTTTATGGCAATTAGCACAGTAGAGCCTAAAAATAAGTTTTTAAATAAATTATTGAAATGCTTCCTTTACCTCAGCCTACCTTATCCCACATTGTCATTCATCTCCTTTTAAGACTAGTTTCGCTGAAGGATAAATTAATACTAAGCAATTTTTTTTTTAAAATGTGAGCTTAGAGCTTGCCTACACTTACAGAACCCAAGCAGTTGTGCCAATGTGGCACTTAGTGAAGACACTATCTGTGCTGATTGAAGAGCTTTTCCTATAGGCAAAGGTACTCTAATTCCCTGAGAGGTGGTAGCTCCCATAGACATAACACTGTCTAAATGGGTTGGTATAACTATATTGCTCAGGAGTGTGGACTTTTTACTTCCCTGAGATGTAGTTGTACTGATATAAGCTTCTAGTGTAAACCAAGCCCTAGGCTTGGTTTACATCGGTGGTTTTCAACCAGTGTGCCACAGCACATTGATGTGCTGTGAGCACTGTCTAAGTGTGCTACAAAATCTTGTAGAAAGATAAGGAAAATCAACGTGAAACAAACCTTGTTTATTAAAAGACCCCCCCCTTTTTTTTCTTTTAACTCTGGCATGAGTAGCTTTAGCTTTAGTGGGAGCAGGATGTGGGCCTTAGAGCATGCATAACTATTTGTAAGTAGATTTTTGTTGGAATGAAACCTGAGGACTAACCGGAATTTCAGTGCCTGTTTAAAGTAGTTTAAAAATATGAGAGGATAACTTTTGTGTGTATGCCCAGGAATTGACAGACATTCATGCAACAAAGAGCCCATCATCATGCTATGCATGCAATTATTTCCACTTTCTTAGACAGACAGCCTTTGTATTCAAAAGTTTGCAAAGAAACTTGACCTAGTTTAGTCCTTCATTTTCCACTAAAGAAGATTTTTGTGCCCAGCAAGAGTTTAGTCTTCCTATTAATTTTTCCACTTGGCACACAGTAAACTTAAATAAAAAAGGTAAACTGTATCTTTATTTTTACAGTAATTTTTGTTGTTTGGTTAGAGATGTCTGTTGATTCAGTATTCTTTACTCCTGCTTAAAGATACTGCATAGAAAGTCTGCGGGCATCTCACCTCTGTGGACATTTGTTATGACTTCAGAACAAGATTATCCTATCCAACGTATGCTGTGTAGTCATTTTTCAGGCAAAATTTCTACTCATGCAAATGAAAGCTCTTTAAACATAGTGTATGGAAGTCCCGATCACCACTAAGAGATCTGTAGAATGGAAAGGAAGCTTTCACTTGTTATGTGTACCTGCATATGTGCTCTATTTTCCCAGTTTCTCTTTGAATACGTTGTACATATTTTTACTTGGAACTGCAAATATAAACTCATTTGGAGGCATGACCATAATGTCCATATCTTACAAAATTTCTAACATCTCCAATCATCCGAATGACTTTGCCGTGTACAACTTTGGTCAACAGAACTTTATGCATGTTGCAAGCAGTATTGTGTTGATAATTATGGATAAGACACATACCCCAAATCACTTGACTCAGGAATTCCAGATTCCTATGCCAATTAAATATTTAATCTGATTGTTTTTTCTTGATTAAATGTCAGATGCTGTCAGCACTTTTTTATACAGATGACTAACATATCCCCAGTATAATAAACCCAACAAGATGAAGGATGAGAACAGCTGAAATATTTCTTTGGTCTTTGTTTTCTGATGTCTGCTGAGAATGTGCAAAAAAGACAAAGTATTTCTTTATAAAGAGTTTTCACTATGCCTTACAGGAAAACTTTGTGGACCACTCTGTGCGTAATTTCATATTTTAGACAAGCCTGTGTGCATAGCAAAAAGCATGTACTCCTGTCTTCAGGGCAGAGAATTGGTTATCAGGATATTTCTAGTTCATATTTCTTTTTGACTATCCATTTACAATTATTTCATATTGGAAAGTTCAACCAGGAGAAGGAATGATGGGGCTTGTTTAAAAAAAATTAGTTTAACTTGTGTTATCAACACAGACAAATGAGGTAAATATTATAATTTGCATTATGCAGCTGTTTATTTTTAATACAATTATCTTAATGAATTCACATTCATAAGTGGCGGGGGGGAGGGGTGCCAGTTTCCCCCAGCCCCTCACAGGCTCTTTAGCTTGCGGTCAATTTCACAAAGGGCCATGTTGCCAACCAGTCCCCCTGCCCTGACTCCCCTGCTGCTCTTGCCGCAGCAGGGGAGGGACTGTGGGGCACCTGCGGCCCTGGAGCTGGGTGGCTCCCACTGGGGCAGGGGCTGCAGTGCTGGTTCTGCCCCCTGCCCTGGCCAGCAGAGGCTGCGGGCACCTGCTCTGGGGCCCCCATTCCCCCAGCCCCTGGCTGCAGGGTCTGTAAGGTGAAACTGACCAGCTCTGCCAGTGCCCCCAGTTGCTCCCCCACCAGGGCTGGGCACATGCCGCCTGGGCCAGCCGGGGCTGTGGGCGCCAGCTGTGCCTCAGAGCGGGCGCCTGCAGCCTCTGCCGGCCTGTGCAGCATGCGCCCAGCCCAGGCTGAAGGCAGAGCTGGCACCGCAGCCCCTGCTCTGGTGGCAGCCACCTAGCTCCAGGGCCGCAAGTGCCCCACAGTCACTCCCCTGCTGCGGCAAGAGCAGCGGGGGAGTCAGGGCAGGGGGATTCCTGCCCTGGGGGCACTGTTCCCCTGCCTGGCTCTCCAAGGGATTGGTTGGCAACATGGCCCTGCCAGGGAGCCATGTTGCCATACCTCCCATGCTGCCCCTGTCCTGAAGCAAAATAGCATGTCCACGCGTGGCATGTTATTTCGCTTTCAGGGGTCCCTTATTTCGAATTAAAATTTTTTTATTTCATTTCAAAATAAGGATTTTATTTCTAAATAAGTTATTTTGGAATAACTTATTTCAAAATAACTGGCTACGTGTGAACATAGCCTAAAAGAGATGCTGAAATATAGAGGAGGCAATGTGGCTTAGTAGATAGAGCACTGCACTGGGATTCAGGAGAACTGATTTTTACTTCCAGCTCTCTGACTGGCCTGCTGTGTGTCTTTGGGCAAGTTACTTCCTCTCTCTCTACCTCATTTCCCCATTAGTTAAATGTAGATAACAGTACTGGCCTTCTTTGTAAAGCACTTTGAGAGCTACCAATGAAAAGCATTATATAACAGCTAGGTATCGTTACTATAAGAGGTATGTAGCATTATGGAACATCATGTCTGTACTAAATTCTGTCTCTGTACTAGATCTAGACTAACTAATATGGCCCTAGTGGTTGGACTACTGTTAGTGCTGACAGATTAAGTTCAGGATAAAGAAAGATCATTCATTGTCTGATTCTTTCACTGCTGCAGCTTACATTATTTAATGGAGAGAGGCATCACTAATATTATTTGTAGGAACTTACAACAGACAAGCTTTATGTTTGGAAATAAATCCTCCTTGATATACAGTAACCTGTAAAACTAAAATAAATCATTTTTTAAACATGTAAGAGAGAAGATTGTTAGATATTTAAATTTGTATTCTAAATACATTGTGCTGTGTCCCTTTTAGTTAGGTGTCTGTTTTAAGCAGCTTCATACAGATACACAAGATGGTGCTGCAGCTGGTCCACGCTATTTCTTCCCTTTAAATATCCTGACCACTTTGGCTGCAGCAACTTTGTGCCACACCTTTTACTTACTCTTGATTACCAGAGATTTACTCCAAATTTACACCAAGACAGCCTTAAAGGTAGCCTGCGTTTTGGATAGCCTTTTTAGTTCAGCTGTCTCTAAATAAAGAGGCATGCAATGTCCCCTCATTTTGCCTTAAAGAAAGGTAGCTCTTACGCCCACCACTACATTTACACCAGTGTAAAAGAGATTAATAACAGGTCAAGTGTGTCCAATGGCCATTCAAGTATATCTTCAAGGAATAAGCCACAAAACGATTTATAGTCAAATGTTGATTAAATCCAGCCTTAATGAAGGTGAAAATAATTAGCTCTTGTGCAGTACAAGAAGCAAGCTTGGAATACATTTTTTTGGTAGTATAAATCCCTAAACAATTACTTTCTAACTTTTGATGCACCTAGTCATAAAATCAATAAGATTTTATGTAGATTCATGGGAGTATGTTTTGACATTGGTTTTTCCAGATCACACTTTTTCATCTATTAAATAATAGTGAGGAGGTTGGGTTTTTTTGTTATGGTTTCCTTTTTTTTTTCCACTCTAGACTAGAATGTAGTTCATGATATGCTTTATACCAGGGGTCTCAAACATGCGGCCTGTGGGCCACATGTGGCCCCTAAAGCTATTTTCTGCAGCCCTCAATGACACAATTGTTACCGATATTTGCAATATCATTGTATGGAAAGGTTTCAGTGGTGCGGCCGTCAGGCTACCATACTAATCTTCATGCAGCTCTCTACTAGTCCTCGTGCGGCCCTCATGGTGACTTGAGTTTGAGACCCCTGCTTTATGCTGTGGTTAGGGCTGCTCTACCCCTTTGTAGAGAGATGTTTAAAATAGTCATGGAGAACACTTGTTCTTAGTATGTGTGGCTAACATTGAGCAAAATTGACCATTTGATTTTACTTGAGTGCTTGCTCTTATACATGAGAAAAAATGATATTAAATAAAGTGAAAATTCCAGCATTCCAGTAGTAATGAGATGCTGTAATTCATCCAGGAATATTGAGCCTGCTTCCCCTCTCCCTCCCCCAAAACAAGAAATTGCTTCTTATTGTATTTTTGTAATAAACAGGTGGCATACCAGATCAGATAACATGTAAGAAGCTTAAATGAATTCCTGAAAGGTTTTTTAAAGAGAAAAATAATCACTTTTTAATTTGCACAAAGTAAACAATGCATTTAATGGAATCTTAAAAATGTCACTGTCTATGGCCAGATAAATTAAACAATGTAGGATGAATCTAATTTGGTCTCAAGCATTTTATAAAGTCACTTTTAATGACAGAAATACTTTGAGTGGTGTCCTGGTGATCATAAAAACCACTCCATGTGTCAGATATAAATTCCCTTAACTCGATTGTGAATCCTGTCTTCTTGGTACGTGTCAAAATATCTTCTTTTCCAAATAACATATTAATGTTTTTAATTTACAAAGGATTTTTTAAAAGAATGTTTAATTTCCCATTCTTCATGTGCAAAAACTAAAATCATGCAATCTACTTCTTTGCTAATGGGTACCCTCAATACTCCCAGATGATCCACCCTTATTAATCTTTTCCCCTTCATTGTTCTTTTAGGTTAAACAGAGATGAGGGGTAGTCACTTTTAAAGACTTGAATTCTTCCTGGCAAATGGATACCTGCTTGTCTAAGTGTTGGAGGCATGTTTGGCTGCGTACCCCAATACCTGCCATACAAACATTGTGCTATTTAATATGCTAAATCAACATTTACTTTAAATTCCACATCCAGCTGGGAACTTCCAGATCTGACATTCATACTGGTGAAGTGATATTTGATTGGGTTTACTTCATGGTTTCAAGAGTATTGCTATAAGATGACTGAAGGCAAAATTATGCTTTTGAGGCAAGGATGGGGATCTAAGGAGACTTCATTTTGTTTCATCATGACAGGGCAGGTCTACACTGCAAGTGCTACAGTGGTGCAGTGGCACTGATGCAGGAGTGCCCCTGTAGTGCTCCTGGTAAAGAAGCCCTATGTTGGCTGGAGAATGCTCTTCCATCAGCATAATGACTCTACCTCTGCAAATGTCAGAAACTGTATTGTCAGGAGAGCATCTCTGAGTGACATAGCTATGGTGTGGACAGCCCTTAGGTCGCTATAATTTTGGTCACTCAAGGGTGTCTTTTTCTTGCCCTTGAGCAATGTAAGTTAGATTGACTTAAGAGGCAGTGTAGACTTGCCCTCAGTGTGCCTCCAGTGCTATATTTAAAGAAACAAAAAGAAATACTTTATTTTTCACACCATTGTGGCATAAATTGGTTGCTCTTTGATATCCTGCAGTGTGTCTGGTCTACCCAAAATTCCAGGTCTGTTTATTTTCTAACCATCACTTTCCCAGTAGCAGTGCAAAAATGGTTCTAATGAATTCCAGAAAATGCTTGCACAGTATCAGAGATAGGTTTAACATGACAGTGTATCATGTCCTAATGACATTTGGAGACTTAGAAATATACTATTTGAATTTTCAGGGTATACTTTTTTAAAAAATTAAGACAGTGATCATCACATAAGATAATGTTTGCCAACACTTTGCACTATGAATTTTGAGCAGCCACATTGCTTTCCTGTGAGTCTAGGAAAATAACTGATATTTGTGTTACTGATTGATAGCTGGTTGTAAAAGTTGACTTCTTAATGTCTACTTCAACAGTGTTTTATGTTGTTGTTACTCCCCCCCAACACACACACAATATGTCTTATTAAACCCTTTTTTGATCTGAGCAGTTAGCCAACATTCAAGGTAAAGCAAGTTATTTCTGTTAGAAGGAGCAATTGATGAGAGTCAGTTATTTCTTTGGTTCAGTCCTGTTTTATTTACAAAGAAATTGTCCTGTTCCTTGAACACAATGGGATCAAAAGCAGAAGGCAGCTTCTCTGCCCATAGTTCCAAGCTTCTTTCTAGCCAGTACTTTATCCAAAAGCTCTTCTAGCTTTTTCTCAGGATTATGCTACAAGCTCTTCTCTAGTTGTCCCGGGATTTCTGCTGTCTTCTTTTTGTGCTGCTTTCGTGGTGCTTCTCCCTTCCTCTCTCAAACCCAGATATAATAAAATCAATCCCCTATCTCAGGATTTGTGTTCAGCATGTAGTGAAACCTTTCCACCCACTTGGTTTGATTTTTGAGTGCGTTTACATGTAGCCTCTGTTTTGGTGGTCAATTTTTTCACCTCTTGCTAAACGAAGGGTCATTCAGTGTTCTCTTTTTTTTTAACTTATATGGAAGGTAGCTGTTATATCTACTATTTTCAGGGAGATTGTTCCCAGCCCCCAACTCCCTTCCAGTATAGCAATGTTATCTCTGTGATCTTCTGAAGTTCATTTTACTTCAGAGGTTACGCATTTCATTTTGTTGAAAGTAGTTCCTAACAGCAGGACACATATATATTACATTACAGCTATTACAGTTACAGTTTTGCCTCTTTTTTACATATATTACAGTTCAGATTCTAGGTTCTCATGCTAACATTGTGCGAAGTACAAAGCAGGTAGCTATTTGATCTGAATCCAAAAAGCAGCTGCTATTTATTAACTGACAAAGATGGGCAAATCTACTGATCCACTAACTTTGGTTGAAGTGCCCTAGCTAAAAATTACTTCAACCATAAAATGAAGTTGATCTTTTAGTAGATAATTTGTTATTCTGCTGTACTATAGGTTAAAAACTACACAAACCAGGAATATTCTGTCTGGCACATATATACATGTGCACATTCATACAATAAAATCATAATTTGTTTTTTGGATTAATAACATGTGAATAGGAAGTTTGGATAACCAAAGCACAGGAAAGTCTAATGTTATCCTCTCTGTCATGCGTGAGTAACAGGAATTTCCGCGCCCCCCCCCCCCCCGCATACCTTACCCTCACTGAAATCTGACTAAAGTCTGGTTTGAATTCTGCCCTGGCCTCAGCTATATACATGCACTTTCACAGAGGAAGTAGTGTGGCTTCAGTGTAAAGACAAGATTTAGGCCAAAGTGTTTGATCAACACAAAGTCCACACAGGAAACACTCCTGAGCAGTCATTATCTTTTTGAGTGCTTGTATAGATGAACAGTTAATGCACAGCAAACTTGGGTGTAAATTAGAAGAACGTTAGTTGTGCCATGCACTAGCTTTCTTGTCAGCTCTGCTACTGTCCACAAGTTCCAAAATGTGCTTTTATCTACTTGCCTTTGAAAAAATGACTTAACTATGCTCTGATTCCAAAATAACATTAGTAGAAATGTTAGAAGGCCTGCAACTTCATGCCTGCATCTATCCACATATTGGGAGTCAGCTGCCCTCCTTCCTTCTCCCAGCAAACCAAGGGGATGCTCATAGGACAGTGGGATGAAACCACTTCCTGGAGCTAACTGAGTAACTAAGATCACTGAGGTAGCTGGCCAAGAGAGGGCAGAGAGGTGTGTTAAGCACAAATTCATGGACATTGAAGTAGAAAGCATAGTGATAGATGATGAAGAAATTTGTTATCCCCAGAGAGGAATGTAGCATGGATTCAAGCACCCAGAAAAGTGAGGCAAGGGTGTAGACTCACCATCCAATGAAGGAATTAGTATTGGCACCAACCATTACACAAGCTAGTGTCAACTGTAGAGGCTGCAGCAATAGTAAGAACTTTTATGGCTACCCAACAAACCTAATGCCTACTGTAATGGAAAAGGTAGAAGATAGGGTTGCTGCCATGGCTAGGGTCAAAGAGGAAGTTGTGGCATAAATGGACATGCTACAATCCCTAAAAGTTAATGTCTTGCAAAAGCATGAAGAAATGTACTTGTCAAGGAAGCAGATCTTACCCCAGCTATATTGCAGGAACAAATCTTGGCCCATCTATTACTGAAAAAGACACCAAGGAACAGCAGTGTTTTGGTGCTGAAGAAGGACATAACTAAGCTTCAGAGCTTCATTAAGGTCCAGGTGGGAGGAAGCACAGTATGGTTAAAGTTAAAGAGCTAGGAAGCTTGAAGGCTGAATTAGCCATCCTGACAAAAGAGTTGGACTCATGCAGGGTGCAACCATTACAACAGAAAGAAGGATTGAGCCAGCAGGGACCACAGGCTCTTGTAATTGAGAACTTTTCAGCCATAGGTTTAATGATATGGGACCTCAGTGAAGTTGCAAGTCAAAGTTATAACCTGACCCTTGCTTAAATGAAGAGATCTATCAAAAGGAAAAAAAGAATAATTTTTATCTTCCTAATCAACTGAATGCTATTCATAAAAAGGTATGGGCACAGAAAGAACAAAAAGTGGATGTTGCTAAGCCAGATACTAAAAGTTGTCAGGGGAAGTGGTTCAGTTCCTGGTTTTGGAATCCATGAAAGGGATCTGAACTTCAATAATATATCCTTAACTCTGTTGGGTGGATGAGCACACACCTCTCAGGAGATCCTCTTAAGGAGATCAGGACTACACAGGAGAGAAGTTTTCATGGTGAAATCCTAATTCTGTTAACCACAACGCAGACAGCAAAGTTCTTCAGCTATCTGATAATAACATAGTTATTATGATGTCATGGACTGTGGAGGACTATGTACACTGAATTGGCTAGCTACAACAGAAAGAACTCCAGGCCTTGGTCACTTCATAGTTTTCTGAGGAGGATTAAGGGTATTTCCAAGGACTTTGTTGATTCCTAATGATATCTAAAGAAGTGCCCCTTGACTGGGAAACATCCTTAAAGGGTAACTTTGTTTGAAACCACCATTTGATATAGGTTGGTTCTGCTGGCTTTGTGTTTCAAAGCATTACTTAAGGAATGAGCACCTGTGCCCTTAGTAGAGGCTGAGGAGCAGTCATGGGGAAGTGGTTCCTGAGGATAAAGGAAGCTATGATGGAGGGGAGCTCCCATGGAGCCTGAATTAAAAACGTTCTAAGGGCTGAGAGCCTGATAAAAAAGACCCTGACCAACCAGGGTAAAGAGTATAATGCAGGGTTTGTTCCCCTCAGACAGGACCGCTGTGCTAAATCCTTTCTAGGGAGAAGGCATGTGATGGGCTGTACCTGGCTTTTGTGGCTCTCTCCACAGTCCTACTACACCCATCCCAAAGAAGCAGAAAAGTGTCAGGAAAGAAACAGCAAAGCTCCCCAGTTGTGTCTAGAGACTTCACAGAAGCAGATGATCAAAGCCCAGTTGACTCAGATAAAAGGAGGTGCAGCACCTTAGCAGTTCAGTTCTTGACTGGGGCCAGAAGAGTTAAGAAGTGGGGTTCTCTCTGGCCATAGGTGCCCTGCAAATAGCCAGAGGCATCAGTAGGTTGAACTTAAACTGAGATTGCAGAGAGAGGAGGACATAAAAATGCTGGCTTTGAGATAAGACTGTGGAGATAAAAAGGGCTGAACAGAGGCCCAGGGAACTACCAGCAAATAATTGAAATAAGCAGTATGTGACTGCTGTGTTTAGGGTCCCCAGATCAGAACCTAGACTGGTGAGTGGGCCTAGATTTCCCTACAGGTAGAATTGTGATGCATCAAGAAGGGAAGAAGCTTTCTTTGGAAGTCAAATAAATGGCTGAATTTGTTAGGCCAAGAGCCAGGGCTGAAGACCCTAGTGCAGACACAAACATTGTTAGTTACTGGCCTATTTGATATCCTGGAAAGGACTCACATGGACATAGTGATTTGTCTAGAGGGTTGGCCAATAACCTGCAGGGGGTACCTAGGATCAAAAAAGGACTGTGCTGCTAAACCCCACAGCTAGGATGCACTTGAGAGGTAAGTACCTCCGTTACAGATACCAAACGGGAGTATTACACAAGATGTCTGATGCTTGCCATCCATCCACAATGTTTCTTTATCTTGAATGAATAATAAAAGGTTGATTATTAGAGAGTTCTAAAGTGCGCTGACAATTAATGTTACAACAGCATAATTTGACCAGAAAAAACATTCTCCAGGAACAGATGAACTCCACTAGGTCAGCCAGTGAATCCTCTATGATGGGCTCACTAGATGCCACAGTAATACAATAATAGGCATTGGGTATATCAGTTTGTTGTACCATTCCTTTTCCTGTCAGCTACTAAGGATGTTATGCATGGCACTAGAGTATGCTTACAAGAACTGGTACTTTCTTTGCATCGTAGTGGATCCTTGTGGGCAAGATCTAAGGAGTTCACAGAAGGAGTCAGAGACTCTTGCCATAGTAGTCTATGGAGATGATTCTTTATTTCTCAAGCCCAGGTACTTGAGTTTGGCATAAATTAGGAAGCAGTTATCTGTTAAGCTTTTATTCACTGAAAAATGCCATTTTTTCCACTAACGATTCTCCTCTGTACCCTCATGATGTCAGCAAGGTAAATGACAGACATTTTTTAAAGATACAGGAGTCTAATAAACTGTCAGTGAAATTTTGATTCAGTATAGCTGAATTCATTGAAAGAAGGCAGAAATAGCATTTGTCCTTAGTTTGCACATTAAGCATAGATATTAGAAATAATGCCAGATACTTCAGAAGAAAAGAGTTTGGGGGCATCTAGATGGCATATTGTTATGAATTTTTAGATCACTGAAATCAATCTGCTTCCTTGGCTTTACAAGAAAGAGACCTGTCATCACTTGTTTTACTCAGTGTAATATTACAAAGATGAAACTTGCATTTGGTCTGAGCTTGTCAACATGATGCTCTTTGTCTCTTAATGTGGCCTGTTCAGTTTGTAGTTCAAACCAGTGGGAATTTTGGTCTTGTGGTAAACTGTCCAAAATGTGACAGAAAACTTGAAATGAGTATAAGTTATGAAGGACATTTTAAATGCCTTGAAGAAAATTATGGTCTGTCAGTTTAAAGATTTATTATTTTCCCGATGTTACTCTATTCCCAGTAAAAGAGCCTAAAGTGGAGAATTTGTTGTTTTTGTTTTAAATCATACTGAATTGGGGTCTAGTTTATATAACTGAAACTGGTTTGCAAGATGCTAATTCATACTTTGTCCACAAAGAACCAGTGCTGTGATGAATGTATTTGATTCAATAATTTAATTTTTCCTCTGGGTTCCTGCAGAGATGACGACACCAATCAGCCAGTTGGTCCAGAATATGACTATCAGAGATAAGCTGCTCCCCTACTCAGATAATCTTGCAGACATGTTACAGTGCTGAGCTACAGATATGATTGAGTAAAGTGGACCATTCAGTCTGAGTAAATTTCTGAGTAAATATGACCAGTCTAGTGGGTTTTCTCACGGAAATTCTCCACACGTGTAACAGAGGAGAACTCTTTTTCTTAAAAGCTACTTATTTCATCTTTTAAAGGAAACCAGCTCTGTTTGGCAGCAGTATTTACACAGATTATTTCTTGCTCAGAAGGAGCAAGTGTCAAAACTTGGCTTCTTAAAAAATAGTAGGATGTTTTGAGGCTTTCAACAGATTCCTCTTTCCTTTTCTACCCAATTAGCATACTTTCTATCTTAACTTTTCAAGTATTAGAAAAAACTAGGGATCAACACTCATGGAACTCAGTGGAAGCAGGAGACATAAGGATTACAATGAAGGGTCTGCTTCCTTCTGTTGTATCTACCTAGGGATTCATTTTTCTTTAAACATTCTCATTCTATAAATCTGTTCTTCACTGGTGGCAGCTGAAACTCATGAAATCCATTAATGTGCTTATGGGATTACTTTGAATTTCATCATCAAATGATTAATCAAATCCCACGAGGGGAAAAAAAAGTGTGCAGAAATATTTGCTTGTGAAAAGTAAAATTATCTTGGATTCACCAGAGAATTGTTACAAAGTTCTAACAGTTCATTAACCACTTACTGTATATTTTTTTCTTAGTATTTGGGTAAACTTGAACAGTTCCATATATTTTATGTAG
This sequence comes from Podocnemis expansa, assembly GCA_007922195.1. NCBI lineage: Eukaryota > Metazoa > Chordata > Testudines > Podocnemididae > Podocnemis > Podocnemis expansa. Next base: position 135,721,546 of record ML681963.1, read on the forward strand.
TAAGTTCACTCTTCTAGTTTCATATCTTCATTTATTTACTCTTGATAAATTGGTTTCATGGTTTTAATAAAAATTTATATTTGTTGCTTTATTTTGTTTTGATGAACAGTAATTCTTTCATTTTTTTCTGTGTTGTTGGAGTCCCCAGATATTTTTCTGTATACTTCTTGAAGTTCCAATTTTTTTATCTGTTACATCACTAACTACCTTTATAATCATGTGAAGCAAATGGAGGTCCTGATTCTGTCAACATGTAGGCATGTGACTGACTATAAACTTGTGACTAGTCACTTTGAAGGTGATTGGGGTGCACATAGTAGCTACATAAGGTTAAGCATGTGTGTGGAGAAAATACTGAGTGTCAAAGAGCTCTTTTATCTCAGAAAGACATAACAAGAATCACTGAATCAAACTTAAAATCAGACACATTCATGTGAGAAATAAGGGAAAATTTTTAACAGAGAGGGTTTTCAGGTACTGGAACAAAACTACAAAGGGACATGGTAGATTCCCTATCTTTTGATGCCTTCAGAACAAGACTGGATGCTGTTCTGGAAAGTATGGTTAGGGAAAACACAAGTTGTTGGGTTCAATTCAGAGATAATTGCATGAAATTTTATAATCTGTGATATATAGCAGGGCATTTTAGATGATTGATGTAGTAGTCCCTTCTGGCCTTAAAATCTATGTAGTTGTGAATAACTCTTTGCACAGTTAGAACTTAGTGTTCTATTTCACTATGTAACTTTAAGTAATGATGGACTATTCAGATACCCATCAATGGAAATGAGCCAAACACGTATGTGTAAGTACTCCACAAAAAAACTTTCATCAAGAATAAAAAACTGTGTATTCCCAAAAGAATTTAAGGTACTACTGCTGCTTTTTAAAGAAGAAAATTGTGAATTACAAATCATTCAAAAGTTCAGTGAAAAGATTTATAACCGTTTAGATAAACTTAAATCAAATATGTATTGAACACAATATATATATATTTTTTGACAGCCTTGTTAAACATGGTGATGCATGCTTTGAGCCAAATGAATGCCCATGTTCATGGAAAGGAAAGGAGTACTTTCCAGGTGACAAAGTCATTTCTTCCTGTCATACATGGTAAGAAGTTTGTCTGACTTAGACTCTCCCTTTTCTGATAATTAGTACATTTTCTGTTTTTGTTTTGCTGTACTTTTTCATATTTTTCAGACTAGTTTCCAGTATTCCATCTGCATTACTTTTATTTTTATATTTGTCCAAATGAATATTAAAAATAGAACTTTTGAAAGAACTGGAACATTATTACAAAAAAGCCCACCCAAACAAGAAATACTGTGGCACTTTTAAAGACTACCAGTAAATAAATTTATTTATCACATGAGCTTTCATAGGAGAAAATCCTACTTCATCAGATGCTTGAAGATGGGGAACTTACAGAATGTTATGTCTGATGAAGTGGGATTTTCTCCTATGAAAGCTCTTATGATATATACATTTGTTAGTCATTAATAGTGCTGCAAGATTCCATGTCTGTTTTGCTGAACTAGATTTATATAGCTACCCCTTTGGAAATTATCACAAGAGACTCTCAAGGAACTAAATAGCGGCATATTATTTGGAAAGAGGGGCGGTGCATTATACGTAACTGTAAGACAATTTGTAACTGCGACTAACAATATCCTAAGGCAACTTCAGTTTAATTCCAAAATCAATTAGTATTCCCCAGTCAATCAAACAGAACTAGTAGAAAATCATAGTAATCCAAATAGAGCATTCTGGTGACATTTCCATCATCAAACATTGTTTTTTTATTTTCCTTTTGAAATTTAGCATTGAAACTGAGCAGCCAATGAACCTAAAACACAGAACTAAAACCATAAATGTGCCATGCTATAGTTCTGAAACAACCAAATTCTAAAATCATCTCTTTTCAAATGCTTTATTGCCCGCTTCCCTGGGCTTCATTCAGAGAGGTAAATTTTACATCTAATGACAGCAAGTAGCTATGGTAAAATGGCAATGTCTTCTGTATGGTTTATTTATATATAAAATTATATGAAACACAAACTCATAGGGCCAAATTCAGAGCTGAGGTAAATGGCAGGGTAAGTTGCACTATAAGAGAGTATATATTAGTTTAAATTACATGTGGAGGTGAAGAAGGGAAGACTGTTTTGCAACTAACGAAAGTGCAAAATAAGAAGGATGGAACCTGCTTTCTTTGGACCCACTTCTCTCTTCCTGATAATTGTGTTTTTCCTGTTAAAACCATTCATTCTAGCCTTTCAGCACGTAATATGAATTGGTTTACTTAAAATACAATTAGTTACCATATACTGCCTGTTGTATCAGCTATTACACAGAATGAATCCAGTCCCCTAATTCATTCATGAAATATCACACTAACTCTTTTGATCAACAGGTATATAGAGTAAATGTACTACCCATTATATAGATATACAGTAAGAAGAATATATAATATACTATATTTAGTTTAACTGTTACTGTTATGCTACATTTATATTGAGGCTGAGGTCCTGTAGTCCTTTTTTAGGGAAAAATTTCCAAAAGTGCCCAAATCCCATTTTCAAAAGACAGCTGGTGATTCTGGCTCCTAAGTCTTATTGAGAGCTTTCTAATTGCTTAAATCATCTTCAAAAATGGAATTTAGGTTCTGAGGCTCATATAATCAAATACACTTTGGAGTCTGTCTCTAATTAGATACCTAAATACATCTTTGGATCTGGAGCTAAATAACTTGGGCAAATTTGAAATTTTTCCATCATGCAAAACTCCCTTCATATGGAGACTGAGTAAAGACTGCTGGAACTAGATCGATTCCAAGATTCAACCTCTGTTAAAAGAACTATATTATATGTTGTGTATTATAGGTCTCCCATCTTCAAAGCATCTGACAAAGTGGGATTTTTCTCCCATGAAAGCTCATGCAATAAATAAATTTGTTAATCTTTAAAAGTGCCATAGAACTCCTTTTTTGTTTTGCTGAACTAAACTAACATGGCTACCTTCTGGAATATTGTATGTCAGAATTCCATGTTACATGTATTTGATTAACATTGTGATTCACCTCAATAATCATATATTAAATTGAGGACATTCTGTTTTTTTACTGGTTCAATATGAGAAATGATATACCAGTATCTGATACACTATGGTTTGGAAGCTGCAGATTCTTCATCTAGGTAAATGGATGTAAATACAAATTGCATCAATTCAACATGTAAAGTTTGTTTTTTTTTCAGGATGGATTGTGTCGGTACCATCACTAAGTAACATTTCTGTATACTGTCTACCCACATTCCCACTACTGTGTAGAACTATAATTTTATTGGTTTTGCTATTTTTTCCCATTCTGAAACTTTGAAAAATGATCAGTAAAATAACTGTGACTGTTTGTGACTACATTTCATATTGCACTATTGATCATACTTTTTTTTTTTTTTAGCATCTGCCAGCATGGGTCATTTCAATGCACCTTTCATCCATGTCCATCAATGTGTACTGCTTATGGGGATCGGCATTACAGGACATTTGATGGACTCACATTTGACTTCATTGGAGCTTGTAAAGTTCATCTAGTTAAGGTGAAATTTTTTTCATCTCCCCAAATCCAGACAAGAAATTAAACAGCAAAAATGTCTGCGACTTGCAAGTCTTGTAAAGATTTTTTTTGCTACTTTTTCAAAAATCCTCACTTTCTTTATTATCACATTATTTTTTTCATTTGTATGATTATATTTAATATTAATATTTTCATTTGTATGATTAATATTATGCAGTAATTTATGTGTATGCACTAATGTTGAACAAAACATAGCAGCAGGAAAAAGACAAAATTTACAACAATGAAATGAAAGTTGATGGGGCCTGAGTACCTTCAGGATTCTGTGACAGTGAGAGTATAATTCAACTTGTATTCCATTATGTTGATGATTCACCTGTCAGTTTATGAACTCTAATTGCTAAAACCTTGGACCATGAGTTAACGTGATGTTTTGGGTTTCATGCAGGCCAGTCAGGGTTCTGTCATCATCTGCCTTATAACCTCGGTGTCTTGTGACTCGGCAGCTTTTGTCCAAAGCTCTGACTTCAGTGGCCTGCCAGAAGCCCACAAACCTCACCTGGCTTTGCCTAGGTTGGTTACATCTTGCAGGCAGACCTTAATACCCTTCCAGCCCTGAATTCACCCAATAATCATTCTAGTGCAGGAACCAGTCCATCTCACTGGACTTTCACAGAAAGAGTATTAGGTTCACTGCCTCTACAGAGACAGTATAATAATAATCCATCTTGCCAGGTTACTAGAAGCACCTACTTCACTGAATTTACATGGAATCAATGATTTACATTGAAATCAAATGAGTTTATTAACAAAAGTGTGGATTAAGTTACACCAAGTAAAAGAAATAGAGATAGACACAATTACAGGCACATAGAAGTGAAAAGCATGCTTCTAAAACCTAATCGAGCGGGATTCAGTCTTTGTTCATGGTGGTTTCTCTCATCCACAGTCTCCCTTCCAGTTCTTCACAGGCTGGCCTGGCCGGAACCCATCAGGGAAATCTAATCACTTGGTTCCTTTGTCTGCATACAGTAAGGGAGAATCACAGAACCATAGAAACTGGAAGGGAGCATGAGAGATCATTGAGTTGAGTCTTCTGCACTCATGGCAAGACCAAGTACCATTTTAAACCATCCCTGACAGAGCAAACAAGAAGTCCTGTGGCACTTACAGACTAACAAATTTATGCATTGCATGAGCTTTCATGGGAGAAAATCCCACTTTGTCAAACCCTTGGAAGATGAGGGAATTCACAGAACGGGAGGAAATAAATGCTGGGAAGTATAAGTCATGGCATCAGTGTGACCTGATTCCATGACTTCACCTTCCCTGCATTTATTTCCTCCCGCTCTGTAAGTTCCCCCATCTTCCAAGCATCTGACAAAGTAGGATTTTCTACTATGAAAGCTCATGCAATGCATAAATTTTGTTAGTCTTTAAGTGCCATAGGACTACTTGTTTGTTTTGCTGAACTAGACTAACACAGCTGCCCCGCTGGAACTTGACATCCCTGACAGGTGTTTGTGTAACTCGTTCTTAAAAAACTTCCAGTGATGGAGATTCCACAACCTCCCTAGGCAACTTTATTTCAGTGGTAATCAGCCTGACAGTTAGGAATTTTTTCCTAATGTCCAATCTAAACCTCTTTTGCTATAATTTAAGTTCATTGCTCCTTGTCCTATCATTGATGGTTAAGGAAAATAATTTTTCTCCCTCCTCCTCGTAACAAGCTTTTTAGGTTCTTGAAAACTGTTATCATGTCTCTCTCAGTCTTCTCTTTTCCAGACTAAACAAACCCAGCTCTTTGCATCTTACCTCATAAGTCAAGTGTTCCAGACCTTTAATCATTCTTGTTGCTCTTCTGGACTTCTCCAGTTTCTCCACATCTTTTCTGAAATGAAGTGCCCAGAATTGGACACAGTACTCCAGTTGAGGCCTAATTAACATGGAGTAGAGTAGAATAATTACTTCTTGTGTCTTATTTACAATATTCTTGTTAATACAATCCAGAATGGTGTTTGCTTTTTTTGCAACAGTCTTACACTGTTGACTCATATTGAGCTTGTGGTCTACTGTGACACCAGGATTCTTTTCCACAGTATTCCTTCCTAGGCAATCATTGCCCATTTTGTGTGTGTACAATGGACTGTTCTTTCCTAAGTAGAGTACTTTGCATTTGTCTTTATTGAATTTCTTTGAATAGTGGAGTCTCTCTCTCTATTCCTCATATTCCCAAAGAAATTCTTAGTCTTACAAGTCAAGATTCAGTCTCCTGTGTCTCTCTGGGAGGCGGGAGCCATGTTAACTGTCTCATGAGTTCATGTTTTAGTTAATCCTGGGATAGCATGATGGCTTTTTTTTTTTACTAATATGTAAATTGAGGTAAACTCACATTTCTTTGTCTAAGACAGACCTGTAGGAGATGCTCTTTGTCTGAAACATGCTCTTGTAACACCATATAGAGGGAACTAATAACATCACATAAGATTGACACATGCATTTTACAGTTATGTTTGTAACTAGCATGTTACTAGCTTTCATATGATATCTCATGTCATATTTTGTACAATTATTGCAGTAATGTGTAGGGTGTGCATACAGGAGCACCTGATGTCATATATACCTATAGTATATTGTGATTCCTAGTAATGAAAATAAAAAAAAATCATACATAGCTATAGCAGTTTTCTTGATTCAGTTTACATATTTTGGTTTCTTTTTCTTTAGAGCACTTCAATTACTAGTTTCTCAGTCACTACAGAAAACGTGAACTGCTTTAATACTGGAATAATATGCAGAAAGTCTATTTCCATTAACGTTGGAAAATCTTTTATAACCTTTGATGATGACACTGGAAATCCAGTAAGTTTCACTTTTTAGCCAAACAAAAGGGGAAAATAGATATTTCTGACTGGATGGTCTTGTTGATGATACCCAAGGACTTTAAAGAACTATACTAATTAACTTGAAAATGCTTGTAAATTTTATACAGTAAATGCTGATTGCATTTGGTTAGTCCATCGGAATCACTGGGTGAAATCTAGGGCCTGTCTTATGCAGAAGTCAGACTGGATAAAACAAACGTGGAGTCCTGTGGCCCTTACAAAGACTAACAAATTTATTAAAGCATAAGCTTTCCGTTAGTCCTCTTTTTACGATAAAATTAAAGTGTGCAATGAATTTTAAACTTAGTAATTTTGGAGGAGGTAAAAGTATATGGCTGTATGTCTCAGTGGGGCTCTTGAAGGTTTAATAATCAACTTGTGTGGCTCTTGAGTTCCATAAGTTTGGCCACCCCTGAACTAGATGATCGTAATGCTTGCTCTGTTCTTAAAATCTGTTGATCAAATCCTGGCCCTATTTAAGTCAATGTGTATTATGACCTTAACTTCATTGATCAAGACAAGCAAATGCATGATGGCAGCCACAAAGATGGGCTTTATGTGGCACGTTGCAATTTGATTGAACTTAGTTTTCCTTTTTGGTGTTATCTACCTCTTTCTGTGTAACAGACATTTAGGTGGATCTATTGTCTGATTTACAGTGTTCCAGTCTTAAAGCCCTTATCTAGGGGTAGACTTTCCTTTATCTACTCCTAGGATTCAGCTTGTTCTGCTGAATCTCTTATTCCTCCCTCTGCAAAGAAGAAGAAAAAGGTACTAAATGCGAGCCTTTTGTCTATGAAATCTTCAGTTCTTCCCTTTTCCTGTTGGCCTGATGTCCATTAGTGAAATCTCTGATCTCTTATTTCTGGCCATGGGTCTTTTTTGACCAGTTGCCCATACCAGATACTGTCTGTAATTTATGATGCACTGAACATCTGTACAGTTCCCAATATTAAATTTCTAGATCTTATTCCTATTGTTTCCAAGCCATGATGCTATGAGGAAGGTGAAAAAAACCTACCAACCTAAGTCAATTTGCTTCCAGTAGGAAAAATTCCTTCCTGACACCTAAAGCAAGAAATCAGTTGGACTCACAGTGTCCTAAAAGTAGTCTCTGTACTATATAACCATAGGCACAGAGAGTGGGTTCAGCTGAAGTGGGGCAAGAAGATTAAGAGGTTGGAGTTAATGGTTTAAATTAATGATAATGTGGACCAAGAAGCCTTTTGGTCCCTCATTTCTCTCTGGCCTGGTAACAGGCAACAGAGCACCTAGGGGAAGGAGAGGCTTCTCTCTGCATGTACGCCGCCTTTAATTTTAAATCTGTTTGGCACCTCGTGGATCCAGTCAAGTTTCCCACCAAATAAAGTGGTTATTCATCCTATGAATCTGTATTTTAGAATACTCCTGTACCACGGGTCGTCAGCCCAAAAGATAAAAAGAGCCATTTTTAAAAATTCCTTCAGTAACCCAGTGTTTTGAGACCCATAATGCATGTAGCCTCCTGGTGTGGGGAGCTGGGCTGCGGTGCAAAGATGTCCCTAGAGGGGTGCCTAGGGGTGCAGGGCCCAGGGCGAATTGCCCTCCACAGGGCCCCCTGCACTGCCCCTGCACTGGGGGCATGGCTGGCTGGCCCAGGGGAGGGGCAGACCCCTGCGCTGCCCTCCCCATGCCAGGGAACAGGTGAGCGGGCGAAAGGGCAGTCCGCTACCACAGCGCTACCAGTCCACCCTTCCCCCGCCATGCGCGCTGCACTGGGCTCCATGCCAGAGCAGTGGGGAGGGGGCGGGGGCAGTGATGCCGGCTCCCTGCTGCCTTCCGCCCCCTCCCCACTGCTCCGGCATGGAGCCCAGAGCAGTGCGTGTGGCAAGGGGCGTGGCGGACCAGAAGCAGTGCTGCAGCGGTGGACCGGCCTTTTGCCTGCTCGCCTGGTTCCCAGCATGGTGGGGGGCAGTGGGGCAGCCGTGCAGGGCCCCCAAAAGTGCGGTGCCTAAAGTGGCTGCCCCATCTGTCCCCCCTTAAGGACGGCCCTGCTGGGGTGCCTGCTGCAAGGGCCCCTGGTGTGCGGGGGCTGCCCCACAGGGTCCCCTGGTGGCAGGGATGGGGGAGGAACCCAGAGCACCAAGGGGGCAGCCAAAGAGCCACATGTGGCTCTGGAGCCTCAGATTGCAGACCTCTGTTCTATATAACTGCAGAAAATATATGCTAGTTTTTAGTGTGCTACATGGCTTGGGCTGATTTTTTTGTTACCATAGGCCAGGTTCTACAATCTCTATACAGAATGTTATTACTACTATGTGCATTATAATATAGTGTAAAATAATATAATGGAACCATAATCAGGAATAGGTCCCTTTGTGTTAGGTGGTGTACAAACACACAGGCAAATGTGGTCCATGCCACAAATAGTCGGCAATTTAATTAGGATTGCTTACAGAGAAAAGTCTTAGTATGAGAGAAGATGGTAGACTCTGGCCTTGTATAGTTCAAAAAAGCACTCAAATATATGATTACATTCATCCATATTTTAAGGAAAGCTCTTAATTGCATGCTTAAATGCTGTTGAGTTCAATGGAAATACAATCCACTTTTGAAAATCTCATGCAATGGAACTACTGAGTTTAACTTTGCAGCTTTCTGGCACCTATTTAGCATTTAGTCTCCTACGCACTGTCACACACACATTGTCAAGCCCAAAAATGTGATATGTCACAGGTGTTTGTTTTCAAAAAAACCCCCAAGCACTTGAAAACCAGGCAATCCACAACACATCCAGTGGTAATAATCTCCAGTTTACTTATTCCTCCAGGATAATTATTCAGCATATTTTTAAATCATCCGATTGGTTGCTTCATTGATGTAGTTTATTTCCTGACAAGCAGAAACTCTTAAAAGCAGGGGTATCAAACATGTGGCCCATGGGCTGCATGCGGCCCCTAAAGCTATTTCCTGTGGCCTGCAATGACATGATCATTACTGATATTTACAATATCATTGTATGGAAAGGCTTCAGTGGTGCGGCCCTCGGGCTAATGTACTAATCCTCATGTGGCCCCCTACTAGTCCTCATGCGGCTCTTGTGATGATTTGAGTTTGAGACCCCTGCTTTAAAGGCTTGTCTCTTATTATGTGCTGACTTATTTTGTTTTGAACAGAATCCATCTAGTTACATAGACAAACAACAAAAAGTACATGTATGGAAAGCTGGATTTTTCACACTTGTTCATTTTCCTAATGAACACATCACCATTCTGTGGGATCAGAGAACAACTGTTCACATACAGACTGGGCCACAGTGGCAGGTAAGCAAAGATCAACACACCTAAGTCATTTATAAAATATTACATGACTGACATAGTTTAGAGAATAGAATAGAAGATCTGGCAACCACAACTGCCAGTTTAGACAATTCTATAGTATGGAAATGGAAGATGTTCATAATATTAAACAAAACATTATGGTTCTTCTTTTGAAAGGTTACAGCTGAACATTGGTTTAATACAGCTTTGAAACTTAATTATGGAGAAGAAAAATGCTGCTTTCTATTGTTTAATAGTTCACATTTAACACACCACTATACTGTATTTGCCTCCTTTTTGTCTGTGCTGCTGCCTGATCGCATACATCCAGTTCCAAATGAGGTGTGTGATTGACTAGTCAATTCGTAACACTGATCTTTGTAACTCCGTGGTTCTACTGTGATCTGAAGTATACAATCAAAGTTTGGCAAAGTTATAAGCAATTGAAAACTGTCATATAATGAAAATAACATCAACCTTAATAATTTGTAAGGCTGGTAGCACTGGCTAATACACACAATTTTGTTTTTTAGAGTGAACTGACTGGATTATGTGGAAATTTTGATTTGAAAACAATAAATGAAATGAGGACTCCAGAAAACTTTGAATTAACAAACTCTCAAGAGTTTGGAAATAGCTGGTCAGCTGTAGAGGTAAATCATAACAAAAATGGCTTTCCTAGAAAATCCTTATTTTCTAACGCTTTATAGCTCCTCAGCTTTGGAACCAGTAATTCCATTCTTAGAATCCTAACTCAGGTGTACACAGTATTTACAATATCAATTGATCTTGTTATAACAGTAATTAAAGTGGAAAGAAAGGTTATTTTTTCTTCCTATAGCATTGATACATGGAGGATTGATGTGCAGTGTTCTGTTTTATGTTTGCTGTAAATGTACGGTACTTTTTCTCTAAAATGAGTACATTGTTCAGAAGTATAGAACTATTTAGAGAAACAGCTCTCTACAATATTTCCACCTTTTGCAATATAAAAAGCTGTGTATCTTTAAGATTTATATATGCAAAGTCTATATAAATATCAATTTTAAATGAATAAATGTTGAGTATTTAGCTTACCTGAAGGAAGCTGTGTGTTACCAAATTCATATGCACTTCTGAGCTTGCTATTCAAAAGTCCAATTGAAATGTTTAATAATAAAACATTAAGTAATGAAAATGCAAAAATTCAGCAGAAATCAATGTATCACAGTTATAAAGAACCCTGATTCAGTTCTGCATGACTCTGATATCTGCTTAACACAGGGGTTGCCAACCCTTGTGCCAGATCCTCCACTTCAACCCTCAGCCCATGCTGGTAGCCCTCCTCCCCTGAAAATAAAAGGCGACTGCCACCTGAAAATTCAACAGTAGCCACAGCTGGAGTGACCAACACTCACCAAAAGTCATTCTGGATAGCTTCTTGTGGTCATGGGGAGGCAAGACACAGTGCTGAAAGCTGCTCCAGGAGGCTCCTTCTGGCAATGGCTGGGGTGGGGTATCCCTGGCATGCCTCAGAAAGAAGGCACCCAGAGTGCCTCCTTTTGGCAGTGTGCCTAGGAATGGGTCCCCAGGGATGATGCAGAAAGAAGCCACTGGGAGTGGCTCCTTTCAGTGGTGGCTGGGGCAAGCAGTCTTCAGGCATGCCATGAAAAGGAGGTGCTCTGGGCAGCTTCTTTCCATGGTGTGCCTAGGGACCCCCTTCCCTAGCCACCGCTGAAAGAAGCTGTCCAAAGTGGCTTTTGGTGGCAGCAGTGGCAGTTGCGGTGATGCCACAGAGTGCTCTGTGTGCCGCTCCAAATGGGCTTGTGTGGCAGTCTTGGTACGTGTGCTGGGGGTTACTAAGCCCTGATTTAACATAAAAACTCAAAATTAGACTAACTTGTCAATCTCTGTTTGATGCTAAACAATAAGAGTATTGAAGTGCTTCTTTTAGACTTTAAGCCAGCAGAGGACAAACTACAGTCCATGGGATGGATATGACCTGACTGAGCCTTTCATTTGGCCCAGCAGCTGGGTCTGGCTGTGAACCCAAAGTGCAGCTGCTGCTCTCCCCTCTCAGCTCAGCAGTATCTTGGCTGGAGTGTGGCAGCCACTACACTCCCTCCTCCCACAGCCCAGAGGTGCCCTTCCCATAGTACAGGGCTACCCTCTACAGGGCTTGGCAGTGTTGGAATTTTATTTTATGAAAAAAATATTTTCTTTTTATTTTCTTTCTAGTTATTTATTAATTATTTACTTGTATTATTTATTTATTTTATAAGTCCCACCACTTCCCCCACTTCCTGCCCTCTGTCTTAGAGTAGATGTGTCCCTTAGACCAAAAAAATTGTCCACCCCTGCTTTAAGCAATATTGACAATTAGGAAAGGTATCTTCTTGCAGATTATGTAGGTCTTGAGAACAGTCTTTTTATCTGGTGCCTTTCCTTCAGCTGATTATTCACAGGTAGAAAACATCCAACCATGAAAATATACTAATGGAAAGAAAAAAGTTCTTAATGAAAAATTAAAAATTGAGCTGCTCATTGCCATAGATCTGATGATGTGTTCACAGCAATGGGTCTTTCCTAACAGCTAAAGAATAAAAGCCTGTACCTCAAGGCTTGCTTATATGAGTAATCTTTATTATTCATGAACATAGGACTACTTGTGTGATTAATGCTGGGACCCAAACAAAGTCAATATATACAACTGTGGCTTTGTTCTTCCTTTCCCTCAGAACAAGTGAAGTATTAGTTTATGCTGGGCAGTTTCTTCTGCAGTTTACCTTTCTTTATTGTTAAATCCTAGACTGTCTTGACTCATATAATTGAGTGCTTCAGAAATGATGCATTTGATTTGGGCTCACATGACTTATTTGAAACCTAATTCTAATAAAAACTAACTCTTAAAAGTTCAGATAGTAGGGGTTGTGAAACAAGTTTCTATGTGGCAAGATTTCTGTTTTCTCATTTAGTGTGTTGCCAGCTCTGATATTCAAAATCCGTGCAGTTTGAACCCACTTCGAGAGCCGTTTGCCAAGAAGGAATGTGGAATACTGCTAAGTGAAGTGTTTGAAGCTTGCCATCCAGTGGTGAGTTAGTTGTGATGAGAGATAACATCATATGAATTTTGTGTATATGGTTAAAAAGAAACCTTATTCTTCAGCCTACATCATTTCAAATCCCAACCCTGTGTAACATGAGAAAGTGAGAGAGAAAAATGTGACCCGTATCTGTTCTGATTCTGAATCATCAGCACTTTGTTATGTGGGGAGAGAGAACTCCTCACCCCCATAGGTGGGATTTCAAGGGGAACAAAGACACTGGACAACTTGTCTTAGGTTTTAAACACTATTTATATAACTTTTATTGTGGGAAGGGATATATAGTGTTTGCATATAATTATGCAGCAGGTAGACAATCTACAAGAATAATGCAAAAGCGATTATGATGCTTACAAATACAGAGATAATGAAGTAGTTGATATTAGGTAGTCTATGCAATAGTTAGCTAACTTAATATGGCAATGACTTAGAACAGCAAGCAAACCAGAATTGAAAGCAATATGGCAGGCATTTAAACAGTTTACACTTTTATTACTCATACTCACTGAAACTGAGAGAATGGCCAGGCCTGAGTCAGTTCAGGCATGGAGGCATGAAGGGGTGAGGAAGCTGTGTTGTGCACTAACCATAACTGCAGTCAAGCTGTTGATGTCCTCTCCTCTGTGTGGGTCTGGACCATTTAATTGATATCTCGAGAAGAAAAAGGGAGGGCAGTTTGAAGGGGAGAGCCCTCTCTTCACTCTTTTTAGGAGTTGTTTTTTGCCCTTTTCATAAAATCATAGAATCATAGGGTTAGAAGGGACCTCATGAGGTCATCTAGTCCAACCCCCTGCCAAAAAAGGAGGACCACTCTCACTAAATTATCCCAGCCAGGGTTTTATCTAACCGAGCATTAAATTACTAGTCTAAAGATGGAGATTCCACCAATTCCCTAGGTAGCCCATTCCAACTCTTCACCACTTGCCTAGTAAGAAAGTTTTTCCTAATATCCAACCTCGACCTCCCCAGCTGCAACTTGAAGCCATTGCTCCTTGTTCTGTCCTCTGTTACTACTGAGAACAGCCGAGCTCCGTCCTCCTTGGAGCATCCTTTCAAGTAGCTGAAGGTTGCTATCAAATCCCCCCTCAGTCTTCTCTTCTGCAGGCTAAATAAGCCTAGTTCCTTCAGTCTTTCTTCATAGGTCTTGTGCTCCAGACCCTTGATCATTTTTGTTGCCCTCCACTGGACTCTTTCTAGTTTGTCCACGTCCTTTTTGTAGTGGGGAGCCCAAAACTGGACATAGTATTCCAGATGCGGCCTCACCAGTGACAAATAGAGGGGAACAATCACATCCCTCAATCTGCTGGCAACACTTCTGATGCAGCCCAGTATGCCATTGGCCTTTTTGGCAGTAAGAGCACACTGCTGACTCGTATCCTGCTTCCCATCCACCATGATCCCCCAGGTCTTTTTCTACAGTGCTGCTACTTAGCTGATCACTTCCCAGCCTGTAGTAGTGCATGGGGTTTTTCCGTCCCAAGTGCAGGACTTTGCACTTGTCTTTGTTGAACCTCATGAGATTTCTATTGGCCCACTGCTCCAATTTGTCTAGGTCTCCCTGAATCCTGTCCCTGCCCTCCAGCGTGTCTACCGTTCCCCCACCTTGGTGTCATCTGCAAACTTACTTGAGTGAAAATGTTGAACTGAACTGGCTCCTGGACCGATCCCTGGGGCACACCATTTGTTACTGGTTGCCAACTAAACATGGGACCATTGATTCCTACTCGCTGAAACTGTTGATCTAGCCAGTTCTTTATCCTCCTTAAAGTCCACATATCCAACCCATACTTTCTTAACTTGCCAATGAGATTGCTTTGGGAAACCGTTCAAAAGCCTTGCTGAAGTCGAGGTATGTCATGTCAACAGCTCTTCCCGCATCCACAAATCCAGTCATCTCATCATAGAAGGCAATGAGATTGGTCAGGCACAATTTACCCTTGGTGAATCCATGCTGACTGTTCCTGATCACTCTATTTTCCTGCAAGTGTTTCAGGATGGATTCTTTCAGAACCTGCTCCATGATTTTTCCAGGGATTGAGGTGAGGCTGACAGGTCTGTAATTCCCTGGATCCTCCTTTTTCCCTTTCTTGAAGATAGGCACTATATTCGGTTTTTTCCAGTCCTCTGGCAACTCCCCCATTCACCATGAGTTTTCAAAGATAATGGCCAGTGGTACTGCTATCTCACTGGCCAACTCCCTCAGCATGCTCGGATGCAGTTTGTTCAGCGCCATGGAATTGTGCACATCCAGATTCTCTAAGTAGTCCCTAACCTGACATTCCATCACCCAGGGGCTCTCTTTTCTCTCCAATCTGCCATACCCACAGGCTGTGCCTGTGAAAACTGAATTAAAAAAAGCATTGAGCACTTCAGCTTTTTCCTCATCCTCCAAGGACATCTGCCCCACTTGGTAAGGGACCTACACCATCCCTGATCCTCTTCTGGTTATTGACATACTTGAAGAAACCCTTTCTGTTATCCTTCACATCCCTTGGTAGCTGCAGCTCCAATTGTCCTTTGGCCTTTCTGATTTTATCCATGCAGTCCCAAGCAGTATCTTTATATGCCTCCTTAGTCATCTGTCTAAACTTTCAGTTCCTGTAAGCTTCCTTTTTATGCTTCAGTTCAGTGCAGAGTTCTCTGTTAAGCCACGCTGGGCACCTTCCATATTTGCTGTTCTTTCTGCTCATCAGAATGGTATCTTCCTGTGCCCTTAGCAGGGTTTCTTTAAAATACAGGGAGCTCTACTGAATGCCTTTCCCCTTCAGGTTAGCCTCCCAAGGGATCCTACCCATCAGTTCTCTGAGGGAGCCAAAATCTGCTTTTCTGAAGTCCAGGGCCTGCATTTTGCTTCTTTCCTTTTTTCCATTAATCAGCATCTTGAACTCTACCATCTCATGGTCACTGCTGCCCAGGTTGCCATTCACTTCTACTCTCCCAATCAATTCTTCTCTGTTTGTGAGCAGCAGGTCAAGAAGTGCAAGGCCCCTAGTTGGTTCCTCCAGCGTTTGTACCAGGAAGTTGTCCTCAACACTCTCCAAAAACTTCCTGGATTGCCTGTGCACAGCTGCATTGGCCTTCCGGCAGATGTCAGGTTAATTGAAGTCCCCCATGAGAACCAGAGCCTGTGATCTAGAAACTTCTGCCAATTGTCTGTAGAATGCCTCACCTTCCTCCTCCTTCTGGTCTGGCAGTCTATAGCAGAAACCACGACATCCTCCTTGTTGCCCACCCCTCTAAACTTAACCCACAAACTTTCACCTGGCTCATTTCCATTTCTATTTCCATAACAGAGCTCTGAGCAGTCATAGAGCTCTTTTACATATAGTGGTACTCCTCCTGCTATTCTTCCCTGCCTGTCCTTCCTGAACAACTTATACCCATCTATGGCGGAGCTCCAGTAATGCAAGCTACCCTACCATGTCTCTGTTATTCCAATTATATCATAGGTCCTTGTCTGCGACAGTACCACCAATTCTTCCTGCTTGTTTCCTTGGCTCCTTGCATTTGTGTACAGGCACCTAAAATACCGGGCCGATTGCCCTGCTTTCCCCTGTCGATTTTCAGTTCTATTGCATCTACCTCCTTGTATTTTCTCCCGGCTTTGTCCTCCCCCACTTGCCTCAGGTATTAGGGCTTCATTAGGACACCTAAGACAATTATTTGACCCCCCCCATTTTCCAGCTAACCTCTCTTTTATCCCTGGTGTTACGGTCCCGGCACTCCCCAAGTTCCATCCCTTCCCCCAGGTCTCCCACATTGTGACTTACCTGTGGGCTTTGGTCTCCTTCCCCCTTCAAATTTAGTTTAAAGCCCTCCTCACTAGGTCAGCCAGTCTGCGTACGAATATACTCTTCCCCTTCCTTGACAGATGGAGTTCATCTCTGCCTAGCCGTCCTCCTTCCTGGAACAGCACCCCATGGTCAAGGAAGCCAAAGCCCTCCTGACAACATCATTTTCGCAGCCATGCGTTCAACTCCAGGATGCATCGGTCTCTGTTCATGCCCCTACCCTTGACCAAAAGGATCAAGAAGAACACCATTTGTGCTCCAAAATCCTTCACCTGCCCTCCCAGAGCCCTGTAGTCACCTTTGATCACCTCTTGCAGTATCATTGGTTCCCATATGGAACAGTAGCATGGGGTAGTAGACAAAGGGGTGGCTGATTCTCCGCAGTCCCTCCGTAACGTCTCAGATACAGGTACCCGGCAGGCAGCATACCTCCTGAGAGGTCTTGTCAAATGGGTGCCTCCATACCCCTCAGAACTGAGTCCCCAACCACCATAACCCTATGTTTCCTCCTAGCTGTGGTGGAGATGATCCTCCCAGCCTCGGGGGTGTATGGCTTCTCCTCTTCCACCTCATCCATTGTCTGTAGTGCTGCATAGCAGTTCTTCACCATAACGGTGGGTGGGATGGGAGCAGGGGTGGAGCACTGTCTGCTATCAGAAGTAACCAGCTGCCAGTGTCCTCCCTCTGCCATAGGCATCCCATCCCTCTCCAGTGGTGCAGCAGGAGTCTTTGGCACCTGGATAGTATCCTCCTCCTTGCATGTCTCCTCTTGAATGCTATCGAGAAACTTTTCCAGGGCCTAGATACCTCCTCCTGTAACTCTCCCACCTGCCTCCTGAGAGATTCCACCAGAATGCACCTGTCACATTGATGCATATCTCCAGCCTGACTGTCTGTGAGTGGGAACTGCAGGCCACAGTCCCTGCAAGTCCACACCAGGATCTGGGTAGAGATATCCATGCTCAGGATGTCTGTCTGGCTACAGGCACAAGTGGAGGAGACAGAACGGGTGCTGGCAGAAGCAGTGCTGCTCCTCTTCATCATCATGGCCTCACCAAACTCCTCCCCAAAGTGCCTCTCAAACTCCCCTGTTTTCAGTCTCTTTCCATCCTTCATTAGAAGTTGATTTCATCCTTCAACCTCTCTTCTTTTCTCTGCTGGCCTTGTCTCACTTCCCCTTGTCAGCCACCCTTTGGTCATCTGCTTTCACCCTTTCCTGTTTTATACCCAAACACCCACCTGGGGTTTTGTCTTTTTAGCAACTTTTACAGTAAATTTTGTAGAGAAAATATACTATTGAACCATAGCTAGTAATTATAGAAGGGGACATCCCACCCTCTATAGGCCTTGGCTTTTTGGGAGCACAATACTTTGCAAAAGCAATTAATCACAGGTCCATTTGTTTATGCAGGCAAAACTAAAAGAAAACTAAAAAAGAACTTACTCCTGATTATATTCTGTAATCGTATCTTAAAGCATTATAGTAGCAGAAGGGGAATTTTCTGTCCCTGTCCCTATAAGCCTTACAGCCTTAGCATAAAAAGCAAGGAGTCTTGTGGCACTTAAAGCTTTCGTGGGAGAAAATCCCACTTTGTCAGATACTTTGAAGAGGGGGAACTTACAGAATGTGATGAAAATAAATGCAGGGGAGTGCAAGACGTGGGATCAGCTCATACTGGAACAGCAAATCAGAGGACTTGTAAGGATTCAGACTCTAGGAAACAGCACACAGAGGCAGGGTGAAGTCAAATTACCTGTTATAATATGAAAAGAATCCATAGTCACAATTAAGTCCTGCTTTCACACATAAGTATAAGTAGCTTACCCCTGACCAGGCCAAATCAGAGATTCCCCATGAAGGACAACTTGCTTAATTGTATCTTTCATAATGCTCACGTTCTCTCAGTTGATCTCCAGTTCATTTAAATACATTAAACTTAAATGAGCTGTACTTTAGGGCCTGATTGTGCCACTCTTCCATTAAGTAGTACTTTGCTTTACTCCCATTAAGACCTATGAGTAATGGGAGCTGGATGGAACCCATAGGGTCTTACCCTCTCATCCATTCATCAAGTACATGTGCATCCACATACCTACATGCTGGACTATTTTATATCTATAATAATAGCCTGCTATCAGATGCATTTTCTGAGTTGACTTGAATAAGTACAACACATGCTGAGACATGTCAGCCCTGAAGAATCTCCTTCCTAAAATAAATGAAATAAATTGCCTCACTCAAGAAAAAAACTGAAGAAAATAAATAAACTGTACAAATTATTTTGGAAGTCAACAGACTTGGGCTCTGCTAGATCAATACACACCTAAGATGTTCAAATCTAAGGACCATTTGTGATCCAGACCTTCCTTAAAGGCCTTCTTCTTATTTTAGGTTTTTTGGAGGTAGCTGTATTAGTCTGGTTTCAGCAAATGACAAGGAGTCCTGTGGCACTTTAGAGACTAAGAAAAAAAAATTGGGGGCAGGGTGGGGGGGAGGAGATAAATTTTCATGTGCTGGAACCTACTTTGTCAGTCTGACAGAGTGGATTCCAGTCCACAAAAGCATATGCCCTCAAACTTTTTATTAGTTTCTTAGGTGCCACAGTATTCCTTGTGTTTTGCTTCTCTTAGTTGATTTAATGGAACATAGGGAGAAAGTTGGTCTCTGAATGGAAGATAGCCAGTACCTACATAGTGATTATAATGTATTTTTACCTGAAAGCAAAATGGAAGCTGATGCAAATATATTTAGCTAAATGCTGTTGTAATATTCTCATGGTGGTTTGGCCCACTAAGCTGTATTTTGCACTGGCTTCTGAGCATTCTACAAGTTTAGACCAGTGGACCAGTGTAGTGAACAAATTATAATAATTCATTGAGAAAACTTAGGACTTAAAATAATTGATTTTGCTTTTAAGTTTGGTCACACACCACAAGACCTCATGACAACATGAGTGGGCAAATCACATTTATTTCTATGAAATTGTCTATGGAGAACAGTTAATCACTAATTTCACCATGTTTGATTGCTTAGTGAATGATGAGTGTCAAATGGTTCTTAACAAACTTGTCAAGTTTGTTTATGGTTAATTTGGAGAAATTAATGTTTCTAATATTTCAGTTTATTAAAGATCAAATATTACCGGCAAACACTGTTACCCTAGCCCATTCTTCAATACTTCAAATTACTGAACTGAATGTATCACTTAATTCAATTGTACAATTAAATAGTGTACAAGTTTCTCATGACTATGATGATGCTTTGTATTTTAAGCTTCAGACACTTAAAATAATACCTGTCAAATTGTCAAAGTCTGATAACTCATTATTGAAATCACTTATCAAAGTCTATGTGAATTATTTTGTATTATTATAATAATGTTTATGTGCTTCAGGTTGATGTCACCTGGTTTTATTCAAACTGCTTGACAGACACATGTGGTTGTAACCAAGGAGGTGATTGTGAATGTTTCTGTACAAGTGTATCGGCATATGCACATCAGTGTTGTCAGCATGGCGTCATAGTAGACTGGAGGTCCCCCAGAGTGTGTCGTAAGTTTTCTCAACCAAGTACTGGGCCCAGCACAGAACCAGTCTGTACATTGGAGTTAGTCTTGAAAAAGCAACCATTTTGAGTCACACAAGCACACTCTTTTTAAACTCAGAGATAATACAATAGAGCTGTTGGTTGGAGTCTCCAATTCCAAAAGGGAAGTTGGACCTAGAACACCAGCAAAGCCATCTCACTGAGGGCTCCTGCTGGGCATGTAGGGGGAACAGTAGGTACAGCCTACCGCTTGGCTTCTGTGTCCACTTTGGGCCAGGGGATTCACACTGTGTGAATTGCTGGTCACTTCTATGTTTGTGGGTGACAGATATATATTTATTATTTTCCCATTGCCCTCTGGAGACCCATAACAAGACGTCCTATGTGATGTGGATGGAGGCAGTCACTTGTGTGAATTCTCCACTACTCTTGACACGTGAATTGTCCCAAAAGAACTGATAGGAAGATAACTGTACAGAATGTAATCATGGCATTTTCTGAGTCCATAATCAGTTATTTTGGGTGCAAGAGTAAGAAGAAGTCCATGGTGCTCTAAGGGTCAAATCTTGGAATCCCTGTACAGGAGACAACTTTACCTGTTTTAGAGCACTGTTCTGCCCCTGTTCCCTCCAAAGCAATATGGAGGTGGCGAAGGATAAAAGAATATTCTGAGCAAGTGTGATTCAAGATTTAAAATATTATTGCATTATAGTTTGTATTACTAAACAGTTCTGACAAGAGGCTGCAGCTGAGATTGAGGCCCAATTATACAGTGCCTAGCACAAATACGTAGTAAGAGGTAGTCCTTGCTAAGAAAAAAAAAATGTGGGCTAAGAATGTGAGACAGACAAAAGGTGGCAGAAGGGGTTGAGAATCGAAGCACATAGAGATTAGATGAGCAGCTCAAGGTCACAGAGGGAGCCTGTAGAGTAGGAGAACTGCATCATAGTTTTTGACATTGTAGATTATACATAGATGTCAGCAAGGAAAGATTGCAAAGCTGAGCCTTGACCACCAGAGGTCACAAACAGATAACCTTATGTGGATGTGTGCTCAGAGTTTAGTGCATTTTTGCTCAGATGTTATAATAAATACCTTGCTAATAAATAAAATTGTTTGTAGAAAGTCTCTAATTTAGCTGGAATTTGGTTTTGAGCAGTTCTGATATATCCTTTCATTAGTAGATTAAAGGAAAACTTGTTTTTATCTAAATTTCAAATCTGCAGAAGTCTGTAGCTAAGTGTTTCTTTTCTTTCTTCCTTTTTTTCAAGCTTATGACTGTGAATATTTTAATAAAGGTAAGTCCTATAAAAATGATAAAGAACTGATAAGAAAGCAAGAAGACATTTTGTTACTATGTGTTATTGTTGCCACTTTGAAAAGAAATAGAAACTTTGAATCCAAGTTCATAAAGGGAAAAGTAAGTTGCAAACTCTGTATTGTTTTAATGTCTAATTTACTGTATTAAAAGTTCAGTTTGCTGTTGCCAATGACTAGTAATCATGGAATCTACTTCATATTAAGCTTACACCTATTTCAGTAATATATAACTTATTTACAGTTAATGTACATGTTTGAATATCATAAATAAATACCTATTCATTAAGTAACGAATGGCATATTTTATACAATATGTATTACTCAATTCCATCAGTGTTATAGTTGACTATGTCTCTTACATGGTTTAAAAAATGTAACCAGTGAAGGCTTGAAATGGAGCCAGATGGCTCCAGAGGAAAGCTGAATGGGGCCTCTGGTGGGAGAGGCGACTTGTGTCCTCTCTGATCACTATATGAAAGGCCAGAGAAAATTTGACTAAAGGATTTGCCTTTCTGGTTTTAGGAATTTTTGAAAGTGTTTTTCATTTGAGTTGAATTGCTCAGACAAGTGTCATATACCAGGTTTTTAACTGCTAAATTGCTATTTCAGTACTTGTGTACGAGAAAATGCAGTTAAGGAATTAGTGAAGTTTTCCTTTCTTTGACATATCTTTTTCCCCACAAATGAAATACCATATGACTCTATGTAATTTTGCTGCAGAATATGCTCGTGGATAAGCCAGTCTGTGCATAAGATGACTCCTGGTTCTGAGCCCAGAAAATAGCAAAAATTGGTGACCCATGTATAAGCTGAGGTCCATCCATGGCCTCAGCCCCTAACCTCCCCCACCTAATGCTGCCAGCTTCCCCCAGAGTCCCCAACACCCTCCCTGACCCCTTACCCCTGCTGCTGCTTTTCAGTGACACTCCCCAACCACTGCTGCCACTTTTCCCCAGCCTCCATGACACCACCCAACCCCTGGGCCCTGACCATGGCTCCCCCAGGATACCCCCTTCCCCAAAGCCCCCTTACCTGGCTGCTCCAGATGGTGGGGTCCCACTCCTTGCTTTAGTCCCAGACCAGGCCAACTCCCCAACATGGCCTCTCCGGCCACACACTGGGGCTCCAGCCCAGAGTGTGCTCAGTGCATGCTAAGGGCTGGAGACTTAAAACTCCTGGGCTGGGGCTGTTTACTACTATTGGCCCACGTATAAGCCAAGTGCCTGGTGTAAAGGCAATTTTCAAGCATGAAAATCTCAGCTTATACGCCAGTATATATGGTACATAATTGGAACTTTGAAAGGGTAATGTTTAAAATCAAAGGAGTTTTGGAGGTGTTTAAGGCCCGGCTGGACAAAACCATGACTGGGATGGTTTAGTGGGAGTGGTCCTGCCTCTGGCAGGGGGTTGGACTAGATGAACTATGAGGTCCCTTCCAACCCTAGGATTCTATGATTCTATGACCATGCCTTACAGTGATAAACTTGAGGAGCTCAATTTGTTTAATTTAAGAAAGAGAAGGTTAGAAGACTGAGTTGATTTCATTCTATAAGTACCTACATGGAGAAAAGAAATTTGTTAAATTCTGGCAGGTAAAGATCTAACAAGATCTAATGTCTGTAAGCTGAAGCTGGAAAAGCTCAGACTGGAAATCAGGTGTACATTTTTAACAGTAAGGGTAGTTAACTAGAGCTGGGCAAAATTTTTGTCTGAAACTTTTTTTTTCAGTGAAAAATCACACATTCAACCACACCGAAGAATTCTGTAAAGTCATATTAATTCCACTGAATTGTTTCAATTGCAAAAAAAAAAAAAAAAAATCCCAACACAAAAATTTGACATGTTTTACTTTGAATTTTTAACAAAGGAAATGCTTCAGTTTTTGGTTCGTAATGACTTTGTTCCAAAATGTCCTTGAATTTATAAAAAAGCATTCATAAATACTTAAAAATTATCAAAATTGAAATAAAACTTTTAGATTTTGTTGAAATTAAATGTTATGTTCAACTATATATGTATGTATGTATGTATGTATAATTACTTTCCATTTGCCAAAAAATTTTTGAAAATTTTTGCTTTTGGTTTGACCAGGTGACCCTACCCCTTCTTGCTTGTTTGTTTTTTGAATTGTCAGCAAACTGAAAAATCAGCTCTATAATTTGAGTATTAGAACAATTTATCAAGGATTGTGAAGAAAGTTTTTAAAATCAAGACTGAAAATATTTCCAAAAGATGTTATAGTCCACACAAAAATTATCTTGGGGGCCAAAAATACCTTTCACCCCCCTCAACTGCTCTTTACCTGCTAATCTAGGCTAGTAGATCAAACAGCTTCCATTAAAAGTAAATCATCCTGCCACAAAAACATTTATTCCTTCTCCTCTCAGATGATCCAAGGCTCAAGGAAGGTAAGATCAAGTTGTGGGCCTGTCACAGACTTTTTGTGTAGAACAGTGTCCTGACCTTAGAGCTGAGTATCTCATCTCCCTCCCTGGCTGAAAACAGATGCTTTTTATAATTGGAAAGGGGATATTCCCAAGTTACTAATGGGATTCAGTACTTACTTCATGCCTTGAAAGAGCCTGAGATATCACACTTTAATCCATGATCATTTTTAGCTATAGAAATGCTATTTCAGGGTATTATGATGGGTTTTATGGCTCTTTCTGACACCTGTACTTTGGATCCTAAAGAACTAAGACATCTGGCGTTAAGAAAGAGGGATATAAAAATAGTTCTAGTTAATTTTTAAAACATCCTTATTGGAATAACCAAAGTATGTGACAGTGTGACATCACAAAATTTATTTTTCATCATGTGTTTAAGATGACAATGTACCTTATCCTTGGCTTTTTTGCTTGTGAGTAAGATACATACCCAATTTCAAATTGATGCTGATAATACCTTTATCAAATCAAATCATAGGGCTGGAAGGGACCTTGTGAGATCATCAAGTCCAACCCCCTGGGAATTGAACCCAGGACCTTCTGCATGTTAAGCAGAGGTGTTAGCCATGACACTATTTGCCACTACTCTAGCACTGTGTGTTGTAAATACAGCTAAATTATTAGTCTTGCCAAAACTATTTTTTTAAAAAAGATTTTAATGAGTAATATAAATGTTTATTTTTAAGCCTGATTAGATCTTTATCAACTTATACATTTTAATAGTTGAGGGAAGTGATGGTGGGAAGGGAGTTAATCAGATGATTTTTCAGTCACAGTAGATGTTGAGATTAAAACAGTTAAAGCTTTATATATGGTTCAAACACAAATTGTCCAAACATGTCAAAATATACAAAGTATGTAACTTTAAATCAACAAACCATAGCTACATTAACTGTTTATTTGCTAATTTATTTATAACAAGTCTTATCAAACTGACTGGATTTTGACTGCAATAAGTTCTTAAGTAGCATTTTTCTTAATTTGCCTAGTGTAAATGTTTATTATCAATAGAAATATTTTTCCTTCAGTGTGAGAGTGTACAGTGTATTTGACATTTACCAACATTTACTGATAGAAATCTAATCCTTCCAAGATTAAATATAATGTGTGCATTCTTATTATCCATATCTATCCATAGATGGTAAGGTCTGAAGGGATCACTGTGGTCACCTAGTCTGGTCTCCTTCACATAAAATGGAGCAAAATTATTGTCCACATACAAATCTTTTAGGGCACATAACCAGGAGCACCACTGAGTCGTCAACTAAATTTAATTTAGTTGCACCTATTAAATATGGAAAGGCGAGAGTTCATATAAACCTCTGTGAACAGATGCTGGAAATTTTGTGCAGTTTCATTACAGCTAATATTTGAAAGCATTGTTTGTTTTTTGCATGGAAGGTATTGCTTTGTAATCACTGCCAGTGCAATATGCAATTTAGCACACTGAACCTGAAATAGTTGTCAGGCTGGAATTGTTCTTACTTAATTTGCCACTACATGATTGCCTAAGATAATATTTGAGACTTCAAGCATTTGTGATACTCAACATGAAAGTTAATTTTGGCTTCTCTCTCAACAGTTCTAGGAAAGGGTCCATACAAGCTGGTCAGCTACTTGGATGGTGAATTTGAAATGGCAGCCAAACTGTTGGGTGGTTATGTTTTCCCAGTGAGAGCAGAAGATTCTGTTCCAGGAGATGCAGTGAGCTTTATGCTGACCTCAGGATTGTATAAGCCCAAAGCACATGGTAAAATCACTATAACCTGAAAATAAATGTAGATAAAGACAGAGTGAGGAGTGAACACGCAGCAAATTCTGTCCATAGATACAGTCCTGCACCTGAGGACAGAATTGGATCACATACCTTTTCCTCTGCAGTTATTCCAAACTTTAACATTGTCCACCAAACTCTCCATTTAATGGGTTTTAATTTGATGGTTGCAGCTTTATAAATAGACAGGTGCTTTTAGTTTTCAAAAGAAAACTATAACCTTAGAGTCCCAGTGTGCCTTACGGCATGAGAGGGGGATGGAGAAGATTGGAAAGACTGATGTAACAGCAGATGCTCCAATCTATTCTTTGCTGTGCCACCTCTCATTTCCTGTCTTCTGGCGTGGAAGGAGCCATCTTGAAGCAGAGCCATATCTTGCACAGAGATGCACATCTCCTCTGAGGTTTCTTCAGTTCCTGCCCATCTTTGCTTTGCATACCTAAATTACACCACTTCAGCTGCAAGGAAGGCAGCTGATCCCCTTCAAGGTGTATATAGGCTTTGCTCTTATGTTTTCAATACTTTATGATGGTGATGAAATATGTAGTTCTTTGCACATCCAGTCTCAGTGTCTGGAAGAAGATTTTTTTAATAAGTATTTTCATACATATTAACTCAAGATGCACTAGAAATGTTTCATCCTGCTGATCATGTTTCTAGAGAGTCTGTGAAGCATAGACTCTGCACATCCTGCCAGCCATAGAACAATGTCCTTCAGTAGCTTTTTGTGTGGGATGATAGAATTGGTATTGTGGGCTGACTGAAGGCATGGCAGCGCTCCAAATAGTGAGTCTGGTCCCACTTCAGATCTGGCCCAAAAATTACATGTAGGAGAGTGCAGAAGGTCAGACCTGTAACTTCTGCTTTTGACCTGTAGTAGGAATCTGTTTTGCTACACTAGTGTCCTGTATCCTGCCTTTGGTTTTTGGGAGAAAGATTCTGCCTCCTTTTCCAGCCATGCACAGGCCTTTTCTATTTGCAGACTCCATTACAACCTTAAGAGGATGTCATTTAGTCATCTGGCCTTGGAAGGGTCTACAAAATGCATGTTACAATTGTTTTGCCTCATCAGCGCATCTGTATTGCAGTTTCCATCATGATTATCCATGGCAGTGATAAAGTTAGTTATTTGTAGTACTATGAATTAGAGCTATTTGCAGTATTATATATTAAACTGTCTCCCCCCAAAACTGGTAAATTATTTTACCTTCAGACTGGTGATGGAAAAAAGACTGGAGTTTTTTGTAATAAAGTAACCTCTGTAGAGTAGGTGACATGAAACACATTGTTAGTAATAGAAAAGATACTCTCTTCCATGCAATTCTATTTTTCAAATAAATAAATGTCATCATACTTGAAAAATAAGGGTGCTCCAGAAATATGGACAGAGCATAGTAAAACATCTGTTTAATGGAGATTATTTGTTCTCTGTGCTTTATTTTAAAAAGAAATATTATCCAGTCCAAAGGGAATAGTTGATTTTACAGTAGTTCTATGGTTATTTTAAACAGAACACCACAGTTTACAGAAAAATTAAATGAAGTAATACTGTGAGCAACAGGTGCCTATAATACATTCAGTTCTTTCATTCAGCAGTATCTTATCCTGCAAGTGGTCCCCCAGAATGTTGCTTGAAATCATTGGGACTGTTTTCTTGGTAAGATATTGGTTAGCATATATAAGATTGCTGCAAGAGAGCCATTACTAGTATAAGGACATGCACATTCTGTTTCTGCTTTTAATGTTATTTGTACCAAGGAGGCTGGAAAGCTGACTTCTTGGAAGCCAAAAAACTACAACTTTGGAAGCTGTGTGTGAAATACATTTTAGTTCATTTTAAGAGTAATTGAGCTTTTGAGTTATAACTTCCAAATGAACAAGTATAACTTTGTAAAACTGATTAAACTGAGTTTTAATTTTGGATTAAAAATAAGGCTAACAAAGGCAGTAAAATGGAGTTGTATGCTCACTGTGGGCTAGATTATGGCATCCTCAGCTAACAAGTACTGTACCCTATGTTTCAGTTCTGTTGAACCCAGTGGGGGTGACCAGGTACTCACTATAAGTAAAGCAAGCAAAGTGTGTGCACATTTTTCCTTAAAAGATCTGAGCCCCATTCGTCCTTATTGTGGACTTGAGTTGTATTAATTTTAGTGAAGTTACAACAAAGATGAATCTGGCCCACTGTGTGTAGTCCAGTGAATATGTTGTTGTGTCTTTTTCAGATCCCAGCTTGGTGTCACTTGAAACAGCTGACAGACCAAATTATTTTCTTCATTTGGCTTCCAATGGTACCTTGCTCCTTTCCAAATGGGAAGAAAGTGAAGAGTTCCATAACAGATCAACCTTTGCCATCCACAAGAACACATGGCTCCCAGGATACAGTTCCTTTGAATCATTTGCAAAGCCAGGATTCTTCATCCACATTTCAGCTTCTTCAGTTGATCTTCTGAAATACCAGCATTCAGAGAAATTCAGACTGTCTACTCTCTTTAAACTTGTGGGTACGTACTAAAATTTATGAACTATATTTACTCCCTTAAACACATTTTGAAGGTGTGAGAGCTTTGTGGGCCACATTCTTCCTTCATTTGCATGTAACAGTTATCTCTTTTGATTGGAATTACTCCAGATTTAGACTAGTGTAACTCAGAATTAATGGTCTCATTATACTTCTTCACCAATGCAAACTGGGAATAACTCAGTTGAAATTAATAGATTTACTCTTGTATAAATCTAGTGTAAGTAAGATGAAAATCAGATCTTGAATTCAGTCTTTTGACATTATGAACAATGGGGGAAAATAAAATGAAATTTAAGGGAGGAAGTTGTAATGTCGGTATTGAAGTTTGGTGTGGTATGTTAATGGTAGCAAAGAGGAAGATTATTTCACATGCATCCAATAACTTTTAAAATACAGATTGTTTTATAGAATCACATTTGCTATAGAAAGAAGTGGAATTAAAAAAAACCATTTGCAGAGTGGGACATGATAAAACATATATAGACATGTGTGAAAACAGCAGCTGAGAGAAAGTGAACCAAAATGTTTCAACAATTATAGCAAAGATTAATCTAGAAGGATGCAGTAAAGAGATGGCATGTTGAGTTTCCCTGGTGAAAACATAATTTTTCTTTTTCATTTTTTCTCATTTCAGAAATCTTTAATTTTTGCATAAAGATTCCTTTTGTAAAAACAGTTGGGGGGGGGAATTTAGTTTATCAATGAAAAATAAAAAAGTGGAGAAAGTTTCATTTGCCGAAACCCAAATTTTCAGTTGGAAAACAGTTTCATTGCAAATTTTTGATCAGGTCTAAAGGAAAGTCTGGTAGCTTTTTGTCATGGTATCAGTCTATGCCTTTTTCACATATGTAAGTAAATGGACTTTGTGAAGACAAATCTCCAGAGCACTGCTCCTAATTCTGGGACGAAAAGGGGTTTGTTGAAAGTGGTCAAAGAAGCAGGGCAGAGCAGAAGACTGGCTACATTCTGATGAATTGTTTGCTACAGATCCTGCCAGATTCCTATACAGCAATTCAGTCAGGAGTTTGCGATTTGGAACTGTATTAAATTTCTCTGGGTCCCCATAGTAGCTGTCATTAAGCAGGCACAAGAGGATCCAGTCAATAGAAGTTATGTTGCCAAGGGAGCAGGAGGTCAGTGGAATCATGTGAAGGGTTGGATTTTTGTCTGGAAAGCTCCTGTTTATGGATGTGTGAGGCTGGTAGGTTATTATCTTCCTCCCCATACATGTTAATGAATCCCAATACCTTCAGCCTAAAGAGGATGCTTCCCAGTAAATTCTGCGAGGTGAAACTCTGATGCTTCCCTCCCACGGGAAATTTCTCTGGGAAGAACTGATTTGACCTATAGGTTTTAGCTTTAGAGGGGGGGGAGCCTAGTTTAAGGTCCTTCTGTGAGCTGAATGACTTTCTGAACTCAAGTTCCAAAGGGGTACCTGTATAAGTCTAGTTCAGCAAAACAAGCAAGGAGTTCTGCGGCACTTAAAGACTAATAAATTTATTTATTGCATGAGCTTTGTCAGATTTTCTCCCATGAAAGCTCATGCGATAAGTGCCACAGGATTCCTTGCTTGTTTTTCTGAACTTAAGTGCACAATCCTCCTGTAGGCAAACCACAACTGGCAGGGAGATTAAGCAATGATACAAAATCACATTATTAGCCAAATTCTGGTAGGGTCCTGAGCATAGGTACCCACCAAAATCCCACTGGCACCAAATGATTCCATGCTGATTTTGGCTCCTTGCAGAACCTATGGTGAGATACCTTAAATGGTCATGCATAACAGGAGCTCTGGAGGGAATGGGGTAATCCACAGGTTTCTTTGTGGAAATCCCTATCTCAGCAATAGAATTCATGCAGAGTATTTGTACTTGTTGGAATAACTTATGAAGGGACAGCAGCTGGTTAAGACTGCATATACTGCAATGCAATTTTAAAGAAGAGATAAGTACAGGGTGGCCAAGAACTCAAGAGCTGCACAAGTCAATCATTAAACCTTCGAGAGCCTCACTGAGGCATGTAACCATATACTTTTACTTACTTGAAAATTACTAAGTTTAAAATTCATTGCATACTTAAATTTTATCATAAAAACAGCACAAATATTGATCCTACTAATGTCAGATTCTAATAATTACTTAAGGTTATCATGAAAACTAGGCCTATACAGTAAAAACTTTGGTGTTGCTGGATGTAGAAGACTGCAGGCTAGTGGCGAGTCTTTTAAAATCTGGGGAGTAAATTGTCAATGCACTAGGTAAAAGCTCTCTCAGGTGCTGATCCCTAAGTATTGCACAATGTTTCAGTGTAACAAATTTCCTTGTGGAATACAATCCTTCACAGCTGTAAGTTGTGCCAAAAATCGAAAGTAATCTACATTTAGTTTTAAACTTCTCATCTCTGTGTTTTCATTTCTTATTATTCCACATCATGTTTAGGACTTGTAAAACGTGATTTTATTTTAACAAGGAGTAAACTGCATCAGGGCCTATGAGAAAATTTAAACATGCCATGGCTCCCCCCCCACCCCCCATCTCTGGCCACACCACTGCTTCCTTGCCATTTCTTACCACGCAGCTGCTTCTTTGCCAGCCCTGACTGTTCTGCTGCTTTCCTGCCGGCTCTGACCATGCCACAGTATCTCCCCCATCTGACCATGCTGCCACTTCTCTTGCAGCTCCAACCAAGCCGTGGTTCCCCCATGTCTCTGACCATGCCGTGCTTCCCTGCCAACTCTGACAATGCTGCACTTCCCCCCACCCGCCTGACCATGCCATGCTTCTCTGCCATCCCCAACTGACCATGCTGCTGCTTTTCTGCCAGCCCCGACCATGCCGCTGCTTTCCTGCCATCTCTTACCATATTGCCACTTCTCTGTCGGCTCTGACCAAGCCATGCTTTCCCCATGTCTCTGACCAGGTCAAGGTTCTCTGCCATCTCTGACCATGCTGCTGCTTCTCTGCTGTCCCTGACCATGCCATGCTTCTTCCCCCTGTCTCCATCTCTTCTGCCCTTTCCTGCCATCTTCTTCGGCGAGCCACATTTTTTCTTTGGAAAACCACATGAGGCTCACGAGCCACAGTTTGGCCAAGCCTGAGACAGTACATCATCAGCTCAAGTGCTAGATGCTTCATATGGGAGAAGAAAATAATCACACTGCTTTAATTTGGACTAAAGTTTTTGTAAATTATAGATGGGCCTCAACTGTAAAATTCAGATCCAAATCCTGAATCCAAGCCCCTATCCCTATGAACCAAAAAATGTGAGGATGTTTGGATCCAGAGCTTTGGTTCAGCCCATGTCAAATGTATATATAATGATTTTGTTCCTGTGGAACAGTTAGAGTAAAGAATGAAGCAGCACTTATGACACAGATGGAATTCCTCTGAAAACACCAGAGCGTTCTTACAAACAAATGGGTGATAGAATACAAGTTTTATGCCCCCTACCTCCAAGAGTTTCTCTGCAGGTGTTGTTTATTGATCACCAGGAGTGTCACTGCCCTGGGGAAGGACCTGGGGCACCGGCCCAGCCCCTGCCCCCTGACCACAGGCCACACCCCTGGCTGCGGACAGGACAGGGAGCGGCAGCTGCAGCTGCGGGGCTGCCCGGCATAGGAAGGGGCCAGAAGCAGCCACTGCGGGCGGTCGGGCTGGGTCTCTGGCCAGACTGGAAGAGGCCGGGTCCCCACCAGGACCCGGGGCATTGGCACCAGGATTCGGGGCATGGGCCCCGTGTGCCAGGCGCCAGCGATGCCCCTGTTGATCACTTAAATTCTGAGCTGTAAATGTTGCTAGAACCACAAGAAAAAAAATCATGTTATAGATAAACATTTAATTTTTAATGGGCCTGATTTTTAGCAATACTGAGAACCCTTAACCACTATTTAAGTCATTGGGTGCAAGTCAGGTCCAATTGCTTTTTCATGTAGCTGTGAGCTGATGGCTAAATCCTGACTGTTCTTCATAGCAGTGACCCTTTAATGATGCTTAGCTTAGCTGTATGCCAGGCCAACTGGTTTGGAGGCTGCTCAGCCTAATGCACAAGGAATTGTGGAGGATCTGCTCCATGGATTGTGTGCAGCTGCTCAGGGGAATAGGGACACAATGCCTGCCCCCAAATAACCTTACATAAATCCTGCAAACCCCATGGAACTACTTCAGGGGAGTGAGAGAGGAAACAAGGGTTGAACACATTGCTGGGAAAACGGTGTTGGGAGATCTCTTCCCTTCTTTCCCGACTGTGATAGCCTTAGAGGATAGGGAATCTTTTGTCCAGTTGATCATCAAGGACTGAAGGACTGGACTATTACATTTAAGAAGGGTCAGCCAAGCAGTGCTGTAGGCACTGGCTGTGGATCACACAACCCATTTTTTATCAGCAGCCGTGGTTGCCCTAAAGGAGAACCTGTCTCTATATCCATTTCCCCACCCATTGAGATCTCAGAGATGCTTTGCCTTTTGTGATGTCATCCCTCAGTGCTTCTGCGACCATACATGAGTGGAGGTATAGAGATACAGATTTCTCCTGGGGGGGGGTGTCCATGTGCCTGTTTCTGTGCGTGATTTTTAGGCAGCTACAGATCCTGGTGATGCCGTGAAACTGTTGCGATGTCTATGCTGCTGATATATGTAGGGTCTGGATTTGGTGCTGAATGCTTGGTACTGAAATACCAGGAAAGTTTATTAAAATCTCTGAGCTTTTGAGGATGTCAAATGTGTGAGAGCATTTTGGCGAAAGACACTAGATTAAGGTGAATGAGAGAAGAGCAGAGTGGGAATATTGCAGAGAGATTGGGAAGGTGAATAGAGTAATGAAGTGTTAGAGGGAGAGGGGAGAAAGCCTGGAAACTTGGGAGGAGGAGGAGAAGCATTACAGGAAAGAGAAGGGAGTGAGAGAACAAAGATTGCATATTATGGAAAATTATAATGAGTAGAAAGGCATGGGAAAAAGGATGGTAAAATTCCCAGGAGAAGAAAATAAAAATAGAGTGAAAGAAAAGACAAAAGTATAGTGTAAAGTAGACAAAATACCTTGTTAAAGATTTTCATGTAATAGAAGAACAAGGGCAATGCGATTTAATAAATAATGAGATTTGTAATTTTTTAAATGTGTGGGGCTGAATTCATGCAGAATCAGCCCTGTCTCTTGATTCCGCCTTTTGAAATGTCAGATATAATTCTGCTTCCTGTACTGACTTCACTCCTTCCTACTCACAGTTCTTCCTTTTGTGGTTGACACAATCAGTGTCCTGATTTTTATTTTGAAAATATGGGCACTTCATATTAGTAACAGTATGCCGTTAAATTCCTTAATCAGACCTAATTTACAAACTGATTAGTCAAAGGCACAAAGCCCTTTCAGTCACATTCTGTGAAAAAAAGCTTTAGCAAGTACAAAATAAAGTTGCCTTTCTTCTCAGAAATAGAGGTTTCTTGTCCGCACATGATACTACATATCACACAGAGGTGCTGTGCTCTCTGCACTGGCTCCCCCCTGTACCGGATCCAGTTCAGGGTCTCTGCCCTCATATTCAAAGCTCTCCATAGAACTGGTCCTAGCTACCTGAGAAATCACTTCACCTTCTGTGAGCATGACCTCTCATTATATCTATACTGTACTGGAAGAATGGTACTTTTGAATAGTAGTGCTAAAGAGTATAGGAGATGTGAGACCTTTGCAGCGGGACCTGGACTTTAGAAACTGATACAAAACCAACAAAAAGTCATCTAAACTAATCAACTTATTTATCCTGTAGCCTTGGAAGGGAAAGGAAGATCATTATTGTTGTTCACTGTTTTTAAGTACTTGGAAGCTGCTTAGATACTATAATGAAGAGAGCTTTGTAACAGCTTGCCATGAGATAAGAAGCTATTTTGGCCTGCAACAATAAAATAAAGCAGTGTGTTCATTTAGTTCAGCATCCATTTGTCTTGATCAAAATCAAGTACGTTGAGTATGTTTAATCCAAACATTTGCTGTAGACCTTGCTGGGAATTCTGGCTTCCTTAAGGTGATGGTTGTGTGCTGTGTGGTATCCCAAAGTCATAACAACATGTACATAGATTTTTATATATATAAGGATTTTTATGCCATCATTTTAAATGAATCAGTAACTTTTTGACTACTGTTGGAATGTGTTCAGAGACGTCTCTGCACTGCAAATAGGTGTTATCAGTCCTTTATGTTCTGTCTCTGAAGGACGCTTTGCAAGCAAAGGAAGAAAATGAAAAATTGCAACAAATGAGGCATCATGTGGCTGTCTTGTACAATTACTATTATAAATCTCTAGTGTTAGGCACAGACAAATGTGAAACAGGCACTGACTTATTAGACAGAAGAGGCCAACTGTATGCCTTATGAAACACCCTGTTATCAAAACATTGAATTAAAGTGTTAATGGTGGCATTGTGAATCTGCCGATGTTTTGTGGTGCATTATGATGACAGCTTAATGCAGCTGTTGACTGGCACACTCCAACTTCATGAAAAATGAAAGATTTTGTCATAGCCAAATGCCTGTTGCCTTCTGACAAATGCCTTTAATCACAGAGCTGTTGAGGTTTTGAATGGCAGCATATATGGAGCTAATGCTATTACCAAGAGGTTCGTAAAGCATCTCAAGCAAAGGCCTCTGTTTGGACATAACAAAAAATGTCTCTTTGGTCTTTTATCTTTGAGGGGGGAAAGAAGAAAGTTAAAAAGTGCAACAATTCTTAGTGGTCATGTATTAACATAGAGTGGTATGTCTTTTCAAGTGTGAAGTCTTTGCCGTCCAGCCATTATGCCAAAAAATCCTAACTATGCCCACGGAAAACTGAAACAATTTACCTCAGCAAGTGGGATCAGATCAAATGATCAAGAGGCATTTCATTAATCACCACATCCGAAGGTTTGGGTTTCAGAGTTTTATAAGCAGAGGAACATAGGGCTTGAATCTTTCTCCAGCGTACTTTCACAGGGCTCAGTCTGCTGATGTAGGGTAATTACATGGTCTAAAAATACAGCAGCATTTGTTTAAGTTAATGGAAAAGTTACACCGGCTCCAGAGTGCAGAGGCAAAAGCAGATAGAGTTTCTTGCTGACTATTGTAAATGCTTTGCATATTAGATCAGAAACTTTCCAACTGGGAACTGCTATTCCTGAGTAACCAGACGATAAATACTGGTAGTAGAATAATAGGCCCTGTAAATCCCCTTGACCAGAAAACTCTTCGTGAGTCCCCTTCATGCATCCTATGACGTGTATTCAGAAGAAAGAATTTTTAATGACCAAGTTGCCACAGAAATAGACCAGACAAATATGTATGAAAGTCTGCTGAAGAGTCACTCTTTCTAGTTTCATAATAATGAATGCTATAGTATTGAAATATATTGGATATAAAAAACACACATATGATGGGCGAATATTGCAATAAATTTTCCACAAATGACCATGCGAATTTTTAAACGAAGTTGCTTCACCCATGCTTGTTTGTTTGCTGTTCCTGTAAATGTCTGAGCGTTCATATTGTTCATTGCATTTTATTATGCTGTGCACAAGAGTTCATAGGAAAACAAACTTTAAAGTTGTACGTGTAAGAATTTGCATTAGCAGTGCATGTATGCTCATCCAATCAGATAACAGAAAGAAATCTTTCTTTGTAAGAAAGATTTCTTTGAGGTTTACCTGGCCAATCACATATAAGTGCACAGATCAAATGTCAAATAATAAGAATTAATCCACAGAATAATACATTTGATTCTTTTCAATAAGACATAACTGTGAGGAAATCATAATCTTTTCATAGATATATTTACTGTGTTCTGGAAACTTTTGTTCTTTATAAAAAACTGCAATTTCTCACTTTTTTACATCTTAGTATCTTAAAGCATTTTACTAACTTGTATGTTTAACTGAGGAAAGTGGTAATTTCCTTATTTTACTAATGAGGGAATTGTGGAACAAGAAGTTAAGTGACTTGTCTAAGCTCACAGGTGAATTCTGAGAGCAAGCCCACGATAGGATTTAGAAGAACTGAGCGCTAAACTTTTGCTGATTGTGTAGAACTTCACTTAAATAACTTGTTATTGTTGCAAATAATAATTTAAATAATTACTCACACATACATATGCAAAGTTTGTGAGGGTTCTCATGTTTGAGACAATAATCAGATTTTTCCTAGTTAATTTTAATGATCACCAAGAAGGGACGCCACAAAACTGAAAATTAAAATGAATTCTAAGATGTAGAATTACTTTCTTTTTGATAAAAAGATCTTTTATGCTTAGTCAGATTTTTTTATATAGATATATCAGTTTACCCTTTGTTTATCTGTCTATGCTTCCCTCTGTATAGGAAGACAAGGTAGGTGATGCAATATCTTTTATTGGACCAACTTTTGTTGGTGAAAGAGACAAGTTTTTGTGGTTATTCAGGGCTCTTCTTCAGGGCTGGGAGACTTACTCAGAGCATTATAAAACTCTCTATACAACAGTGGACGATATCCTTCTGCATAGGGCATGTTTTAAAATGCCCATTTTGGGTTATAATGAGGTGCTCTCAGGTTTACACTGAGGTCTTCTGTTTTGTTTAAGTCCAAATGAACATTATTCTGGGCCTGATGCTGAAGAACTACTGTGTTACGGCAAATCCCAAGTAAATCAATGAGAACTGCAGTTCTCTGTGCCTGTCAGCATCAAGCTGTCATTACAGTGGCATGATAGCCTTCTGATGTTTATGTCACAAATGGCCATTTGACCTTCTGTATTTGTATGATAAAGTTAACCTGTTATGATAGCAACAGTATATGCCTCAAACATCCCCAGCTGTGAGGCAGCTAAGGACATTTTAATACCTGAGTGTTTTATAACTATGTTTTGGTTTTATTATAGTTTGACTGCACACACAATTTCATTTGGCCGGTTCATTCTGGCAAAATAAGCATTTGGTTTGGCTTTACTTACCGTCATGCTCGTGTGCTGCCTCCTTTTCCTTATTATTTCAATGGCCCCAATGAGATAGGTAAATTAATATTATTATTTCTGTTTTGAATGGGAAATAGAGAGACAGAGATGGAGGCTCACATTTTCATGAGGAGAAACTTATTTTGAGTGAGTTCATTCTGCCGGTGGTATTTGCCTACATGGCCCAGTGCAGGAGTTTAAAGTACATGAGCAAAGATTGTTGGTGCTTTCATGTGAGTGGGTAGATAGAGTTTCATGCTTCTAAGCATGTAGTTGAGGAGCTGGGCTAACCAAGTGCCAGAGAAGTGCTGAGCTGCTGTTGTAAATTGATAGTCATGACTGGCACTGCCTGTATTCTGAGGAGAAAGTGAAAACCAGCAATAGCAAATTGTGTCCTTGCACAGGGAAAAATCTAATGCAAAAGGAAAGAATTAGAATGTGAAAAAACAAAGTAAAGGCATTAACTACACATATGAAAGAATGGGGCAGGGATATGAAGTAATGAGTCCTAGATGAATAGGGAAAAATTAATCATTGCAACAATTAAATATATGTCTCTTGTGAGGCTTACTGTTTGCTTTCCCTGTAAGTCCAATATCTATCCAGTCTTCTTGCATTCCAATCTAGTTATTTCAGATGCTGCCTTACCCTCACTACCATTTCATGTGCACTTTTGCACTTCATGGGCTTTTTGGATATGGATTTTGCTTAGGTTAGTCATATGTGTCGCCAAGCCAGTGTTCAGCAAAGCAAGGTAATGCTGTAGTTGTATCTATGTGCATTTGCCTCAGATGCGGACTCTCCTGAAAAACAGGAATGTGCATTTAGTGCATATTCATAAAGTCACACATTGTGGTAAATTGTTCACGAGCTCAGACCTTTACCTTTAACTTCAGCTTTACCAGGTTTCTTCAAACATCAGTCTCTACTTGACTCAGACTGGACACTCAAAATTAGTGAACACTGAAAAATGTTGCTCTGAATGACTGAAGAGGACATCAAAATGTATCAGTGATATGATTAGGGATTAGGAGAACCTGCATCAGAGCACCACTATTTATTCATTGGGGTAAAATATCAAAAATAGTAGACAAGTTCCAGAGGGGTAGTCTAGTTTAGCAAAACAAGGAGTCCTGTGGCACTTTTAAAGACTAACAAATTTATTTTTCACATGAGCTTTCATAGGCAAAGTACCGCTTCATCAGATGCCAGCATAGGGAAAACTTACACTGAAAAACAATTACACTATGGGAAGAGAAGATAAAGCCTGTGATTATGTTTCACTGCCTCAGGAGTTAATTTAAAAAATCAGGAAGAAAGGAATTAATATGGGAAAAGCTAGGGTCTACCGCATAGAGGACACGGTAGTTCTCCAATATCTAAACAGCCGACCAAGCTTTATATGGTGTTTGATAGGTTATATATTGCAAAGTGTATGCCCTGACTGACATTATAAGTTTCTGAACTAACATGTGCATCAGCTATGATAGAAATACTAATGTGCTTGCTGTTCCTCAGGTGGCAGAAAAATGAGTTTGATTGGCATGTAAATTACAATGATTGTCATCCAGAGAAGAATTTATTATTCTGTTAAGGATATATTATTTCACTGGATAGAAAGCAAATTATGATAGAGCTCATCAAAAGTTATGTGATTTCCTTTAAAAGTTATCACAAGTCCTCATTGTCAGTAAACTGTACTTTGCTACTTTGTTGTGAGTGAACAGCATTGTCACCTAAAACACAACAACCTGTTGTATGTTAGAGGAAGACTATAATCGTGCTAAAAATGGCAAGTATGATATGGAAATGGCCATAGTGCCATATGGTAAGATAAAATGTTGTTAGCATGATACAGATGAACTCCATAGTAACAGAGGCACATACAGAGAAGTTACATTTTCTGTTATGGGGGAACAGTAGTTATAGTGAAAATAAAACTTCAGGTCCCTCATGGAAGTTAATTTCTATAATTGATATAAGCAAGCAAGAAAAGTATTTGCACCAGGCCACAGAAATTTGTGTAAAGTGACTTTATTGATCCCCATGAGTAGTCTTTGTCTTATTGATATTAGCATTCATAATCTGTATAAAGCATAGCAAAATGAAGAGAAGTGGTATAGTCTAGTGAAGAGGGTACAGGATTAGGAGTCAGATGAAGATCTGAGTTCTGTTCGTCAATCTCCCAGTGACCTGCTGTGTGATCTCATGCAAGTCACTTTGCCTCTCCATGCTTCTGTTTCCTCTCCCATGTTTAGTTTATTTAGAATGGAAACTGTCTTTCTCTATTTCTACAGATCCCTAACCTACTTGAGGACTCTAGTCACTCCAGATAATAAGTCAAAATTTCAGTGGCCAAATGTGATGTAGAACTGAGATACATTTAATCTAGCTCCATGGTGGCTTAGATGGAGAGAACTTGCTGTGAATTACAGCGGTGGTAATAGATAGGGTATGGACATAGGAGTTGGGTTCACTGTTAGTGTGGCACAATCTTGTGAGGTTCTGTGAGTGTCTTCTCGAATGTGCTCAGCTCCCATGCACTTGATGGTAAAGGAAGTTGCTCCTCGCTGCACTGAATGGAAAGAATCTACAAATTGCTGAAGTCTGCTGTAGGTTTTGGTCACTAATTTGCAGATCCAGAAGGAAAATGGCACCTTAACACCAAAATCTGTATAACACAACACAATGATAAAACACTCAGAGAAAATAAACGTGATGTGCCTGGCAAAAACCATGAAGCTTCTCTAGTTGCAACATGAGCTGCTCAGAAAAAAAGACCTGGTAGAAAATGTATTGTGCTCATTTGGAAATGGTGCAAATGAACCTTAAGACACAAGGGGTCCCAAAATAAGACTTGTAGTTTATGACACAAAGTAGCTGCTGCAATGTTACGTTCAGAAGTCATCTAAAGTGGATATGCAAGTTAATGCACTACACAGGTAGGAGTTGCATACAAAAAATATTACAAGCTGAGTAAGGGAAGGTGTGAAATGCATTGTCCCAGCTGCAGCCCAGGGAAAAATAAAGTCTTAGAGATTCCTAATCCTTCTCTGAGCTTCAGGATAGGAAGGGGACAAGGGCACACAGGCTGTACCATCCATTAGGATGCTTTTCCCTGAAGAGACTGACAGGCCCACTGTGCAGATTGAGTTACAGGTGGAAAGTGATTCCACTTCTTGTCCCCTTTGAATGTGTGCCCTGGACCGAAATTATGTCTGGTCTTTGTGTGATGTGCACAAAGAAGGGAGAAGACTCATGTTCCATTGGTGGAAACTGGTATAGGAACATAGATAAAGACATGATTCCCCTCAACACTTCTGTACAAATTTCATTCCCAATCTGGCCATAACAGAGCACGTATTTTCCCATCATTTTCAGTGCCAGTTAACCTGAGTCAGATATTTTGGTACAAAAATCTCCTTCAGCACATTACTCTTAAACAGTACTTTGGTTTAGAGTCACAGAAACTGGAAGGGACCATGACAGGTCATCGAGTGCAGTTCCCTGAGCTCATGGCAGGACCAAATACCTCATTAAACCATCCCTGACAGGCATTTGTCTAACCTGCTCTTAAACACCTCCAATGTAGGAGATTCCACAATCTGTTGAGGCAACTTATTCCAGTGTTTAATCACTCTGACAGTGAGGCTTTTTTTTTCTTAATGTCTAGGCTGAACCTCCTTTGCTGTAATTTAAGCCTGTTGCTTCTTGTCCTATTATCTGTGATTAAGGAGAATAATTTTTCTTCTTCCTCATAACAACTGTTTAGGTATTTGAAAACCATTATCATATCCCCTCTTGGTCTCCTCTTTTTTAGACTAAAACTCAGTTCTTTCAGTCTTCTCTAATAGGTCAAATGTTCAAGACCTCTAATCATTTTTGTTGCCCTGCTCTGGACTTTCTCGAGTTTCTTCACATCCTTTTTGAAATGAGGTGTCCAAAACTGGACATAGTACTCAAGTGGAGGCCTAATCAGTGCAGACTAGAGTGGAAGAATCACTTCTTGCGTCTTATTCACAATGCTCCTGTTTATACACCCCAGAATGGCATTTGCTTTTTTGCAACAGTATTACACTGCTGATTCATATTTAGCTTGTGGTCCACTATTATACCCAGATCCCTTTCTGCATTACTCCTTCCTAGGCAGTCATTGCCCATTTTGAATGTGTGCAATGGGTTGTTCAACTCTAAGTGGAGTAATTGTCACTTCTCT
The DNA here is from genome assembly GCA_007922195.1 of Podocnemis expansa. Taxonomy (NCBI): domain Eukaryota; kingdom Metazoa; phylum Chordata; order Testudines; family Podocnemididae; genus Podocnemis; species Podocnemis expansa. The sequence goes on from ML681963.1 coordinate 135,762,953, forward strand.
TTATTGAATTTCATTCTATTTTTCTCCAAACATTTCACCAGTTTGTCCAAATCATTTTGAATTGTGATCCTATCCTTCAAAGCACTTGCAACCCCTCCCAGCTTGATATCATCTGCAAACTTTATAAGTTGTTCTCTATACCATCATCTAAGTCATTGATAAAAATATTGAACAAAACTGGACCCAGGACAGATCCCTGAGGCACCCTGTTCATTATGTCCTTACAGCCTGAATGTGAACCATAGATAACTACACTCTGGGAGTCATTATCTACCCATAGTAGCTCCATTTAGTTTGTACCTCCCCAGTTTATTAATAAGAATGTGATGTGAGACTGTATCAAATGCCTTACTAAAGTCTAGATCAGTGGTTCCCAACATTTTCTCTGTTGTGGCACACTCTGCTATCTTTAATTAATTTGAGGCACACCACCATATAATTTCCAAATGAATTAATGAATATTCATGAGCCAATGAGCCAATCAAGAGCTCTTCAAGTAGTTTTTCAAAAAAATTTGTGGAACGCCTGCTCAGGCCTGACGGCACACCTGTGTGCCATGGCACACCGGTTGGGAAACATTGGTCTAGATTATAGCACACCTACCACTTCCCCTCTATCCACAAGGCTCATTACCACATCTTAGAAAGCTATCAAGTTGGTTTGACATGATTTGTTTTTGACAAAACCATGCTGACTAGCAAATCGAGTCCTTAATTATCTGTTCCATTATTTTTCCTGGTACAGAGGTTAAACTGACTGGTCTATCATTTCCTGGATTTATCTTATTTCCTTTTTTGTGGATGGGCGCTATACTTGCCCCTTTCCAGTCCTCCAGGACCTCACCCATCTTCCATGATTTTTCAAAGATAATAGCTAATGGCTCAGATATCTCATGAGTCAGCTCCTTCAGTACTCTAGGGTGCATATCATCAGGCCCTGGTGACTTGAAGATGTCCAAGTTGTCCAAGTAATTTTTAACTTGCTCTCCCTATTTTGGCTTCTGACCCTATCTCATTCCTATCGCCCTCCTCTATATCAGACATCCAGTCTCCACCAACCTTCTCAGTGAAAAGCAAAACAAAGAAATGATTTAGTTCTTCTGCCACTTCCACATTTTCATTTATTGTTTTACTCTCTTTGTTGAGTAAGGCTCCTACACCGTCCTTGGTTTTCCTCTTGTTTCTGATGTATTTGAAGAATGTCTTTTTTTGTTACCCTTTATGCCTTCAGGTAGTTTCACCTCTGTTTGTGCTTTGGCCTTTTGGATTTCTCGTCTACATAATTGTGTTATTTGTTTCTAATGGTCCTTTGTAATTTGACCTAGTTTCCATTTTTTGTATGATTGTCTCTTTATTTTTAAATTATTGAAGGTCTCCTGGTTTTGCCAAGGTGGTCTCTTGCCATATTTCTTATCCTTCCTACACAGTGAAATGGTTAGCTCTTGTGCTCTTAATAATATCTCTTTGAAAAAATGCCAACTGCCTTTAGTTGTTTTCCTCTTAGACATTCTTCCCATGGTATCCTTCCCATTAACTACAAGTGTGCTAAAGTCTGCCTTCCTAAAATTCATTCTTTTTGTTTTAGTATTTTCTCTTTTAACATTTCTAAGAATCATGAACTCATCATTTCATGATCACTTCCACCTAAGTTACCTTCCACTATCAAATTCTCAACCACTTCCTCTCTGTTTGTCAAAACAAAATCAAGAATAGCCTCTCCCCTAGTAGCTTTGTCCACTTTTTGACATTAAAAATTGTCTTCAATGCATTCCAAGAACTTATTGGATAATCTGTGCCTTGCCATGTTCTTTTCCCAACAGATGTCTGGGTAATTGTTCTTGTTTTCTCCTAAGGGATAACTATGTTGCTCTCAATCACTGGAAGGTATATCCTTTTAATCCATCACTCTGTAGACATTTGAGCAGCTCACCTGAATGACTGTTTCCTTCCATTCTGTAAGTCACGCACTTATGAAAATCCAGCTTTGCTTGATTTGACAATCCCATTTGTCTGAAGTTCCTTTATTGGAAGTAAACTTTCCAGCATTCACACAGCTTTTTGATTGATTGCTTACTCATTAACATTCATAACTTCATCTACCACCTACTTATGTTTCTGAACAAATGGAGATCATAACTCAGACATGCATCTCTGTGTTGCTGGATCCTGTTTGAAAAGGTCATATCTGAGGGGCTAGGCACATGCCCCTGATTACCCAGTTTTCCTGATTTTACACACAGAGAAAGCATGCAATGATTTGAAAATGTAATAACTAACTTTCTATATCCCTTCCCTCTTTGCTTGAGGAAAGGGAGAAAGCACTTTCCTGAGAACTAATATCAGCTGAAAAGTAGAGATGTGAGCCCCAGATGACTTGGGCTGTGGAAATAAATTATAATAGCTCTTGTACATAAATAGTTTCATTATAATAGCTCTTGTACAAAGCTTGTGACTTCCTTATTAATGGAAATTGAGTTGTTCAATCAGAGGGAACAGGTTAGCAAGGATTCTAGTGAATACAGTACTGGTCGCCTGCTTTGGCTGTGTGGACCTGTCTTATTGTATCTTCCCCACCCATGTTTCTGTTGATTGTCTGAGAACTTGCCTTTTGTAGAATCCTTGTTGTCTTTCTCTTACATTGTATTTTAAAAGCAATTTCAATATTTTGATGGTAGGTTCCACACTGGTTGAACTGAAGTGTGAGATGCAGGATTTGAATGTACATTAGCACAGATATCTCGACTAAACACTTGGGAGAAAAGACTATATGTTACCATTCTCGTGACTTGTCATTTTGGTGTTATAAAGTGTTCTTGTGAGTGGTTTGAGAACAAAGTACTGGAAAAAGTGAGTAAACAAATAGTCATGTAGTCTTCTAAAATACCTAATAATTTTATAAGAGCTCCAATCCCATTTTTGAATGATAAGTTGTAGAAACACAGACAAAAATATGTAAATATTTACACTGGGAAACAGGAGATAAAATAATATTTAAGGCATTTTTTACAGTTCTAGTTACTGTTTTAATGGAATGTTTCAAGCACATACCTTATCATTCTACCTCTCTGCATTATCACTTCTGCTAGGGCCCTCCTTTACTCATGAACATATTAAAACATGAAATATCTTTTTGATAGAATTGTTTAGTCTGTTGACATTTCATTTGTTGAGATTGATGGGATAATAATTCAGGTCTTTACATTATGAAAAAATTCTGGGAATTCAGTCAGAATGCATTCTTTTTTTAATTTGAGTTGTATCATATAGGCTTAGAAGAAAGAGTTTTATTGGTAAATGCTGATAAATGTGGATTTCTGTAAATATACAAACCAATGTGAGAATATTTCCATTGATCAAAATTATCTTATAGGTAAAATAAGAAAAATGCTGCTTGGGAATCTATTAGAGTTTGATTTAGGGGTATTTACTCTGTATATTTTGACATATGACATTGACATTTTATCTTTCAGTGGTTATAAAGCTTCAGCTGTTTGCATCTCAACACCTACTGTCATTAAATAATAATTATTTAATGTCAGTAAATGTCCCATCACCATAATTTCCTGCAATAGTGAAATTTTAAATAGATACAAATTTTAAAATATTACTTACAATAACATCTTTATATTAGCTGCCACAATTATAAAATAATAAAAATTGAATTCTTTCAAGCCCAGTTATATAGCAAATGCGGCAAAAGTCTCCCCCCCTACCTTGGGATCTGGCCAAACAGTAGCAACTTCTCCCCTGGCAGCAGTGGCCTGAGGCCAATCTGCCCCAGTCCTGGCAAGTCTTCAGTGGTTCTTTCCTCAGCACCCCTCTCTCTCTTGTGATCCACAGGGCAGGCCTTGGATTGGGTCTGTAAGCACCCTTCTCCCCCTTTTGGGTGGGATGAGTGGTTCCAGCCCACTAGCTAACTCAGGGTCCCAGCAAATACCTTCTGGTCCCTGTTTGGGCTTCTCTATCTCTGGCAGTCGAGAACTGCTATCTCCTCAGCCTGGGCAAGTTTCAGGCCTACTGGCAATTTCAGTCCTTCCCCCTTTTCCCCTGGCAGAGGCAGCTTTCATAGGGCTGGAGCAGCTTTCATAGGGCTGGGGCCAGGTGCCTCTAACTGGCCTGTAGTAACCTTTTCCCTGTCTGTGGGGAAAAGGGCCTTTAACAGCCTAGAGCTCACATATCTGCCTTGGCATACCTTTCTGTAACCCTGTGGCCTGACTTTATCACACAAAAGAGTCACATAACTGATGTAGCAAACCCAGAGTTACCAGCACTATAAACTGCCAAGCCTAAAGATGCAGAGGCTCAGCCTGGCACAAATGAAGCACTGTCTTTAAACTATTTTTGTGTGCACATGAACTCATGCACACACCCCTGGTCTGAGGTCTCAAGTTTATACTTCCCCTGAAATCTGGGTCACTTTAATTGTTTTCTCCTTAACATTTCCTCTCTGAAGTAACAGCGTTATTTAATAGAATTGTGAAGACACTGTTTATTCATTAAAAATGTACCCATTTCCTCCTTGTCTGCAAGAGTATCACATTTTTCCTAACTGCTTTTGCTATTTTTTCAATTTTGTGATGTTAATATCTTTTAATAAACATTATCTCATAAAGATGCTAGTAATCTTAGTAATCTAGGTGATTTTTTTAAATTCATCATGGTATCAGTTTCATTTAACAGGACACCTATTTTTAAAGTGAAATGTAAATTATGATGGGAGTTTTGCAAGACATGGTGTGATGATTGGTCATGATAAATAGGAAAAATCTGTGCTAAACTCCTGCATATACCTCAAGTTGCTTCTGACATTAAAGAACACCTATAATTTGAATCTCAGATCTGTTCTCTGATTCACTTATGGTCCTCTTCTAAAATGTTGGTCTTGTACTGCTTCTGTAAAGGTCAACTTTTAAGACTGTTTTTTTAAAATTTACTGATTGCTGATTATTTGCTTGTTTGAAATTTGGAGTTTCATTTTTTCCCCCTCAAAAGTAAAAGCAGTTGCACTGTACAAATCTTCTGGAAATCCTCCTTGTACTGGCTAATTTTGCACACCAAATAAACCATTCTATCTATTGCAACTTCTTCAAAAACAATAATCATTAAAGTAGCACATTAAATCAAGTAGTATGTTTCTATGAGTCTTTCATAGTAATCAACCTACTGAATCAAGACTACTTGCATTGTTTTCATGGTGTTTCCACTGAAAATTCTCAACAGTTCAGCCAGAGTTATCAGAACACCTATATAGTTTATTCATTTATGGGAATAGTTTTGAAATACTTTTGAATTGTCTGTTAATTCTTGCTGCACTGTCAGTCTTCAAATTGTTTTCATATACACTAGAAAACAGATAAATCAACTAGAATACAGAGTCACATTTTCTATTCCATGCTACAAACCCTTTTCACATCTGTTACTCTGCCTGTGTAATATATAGTGGATGAACTTACTGTTCATTCCAGGTTGAGCTAGGAGAAGTTTCAAAGATATTTCCCATGTTAAGTACAGGCATTAGAGCAAGTAATAATATTTCCAGAACAAAAATTAACCTTTTAAGTGTGCCCACTATAAAGTTTGTGGTGTTTGTATGTGTACAATACGTCTGTAAATATATATGTACATATACAGGTGTTTTTATGAATAATAAATAATGTATTCTTCCAGATGCCAAATTTAAGTTTCCAGCCCATTCTACATGTGAATGGCGTTATGATGCGTGTACAAGCCCCTGTTTCAAAACATGCAGAGACCCTTTGGGACAAAACTGTCAGGAAGTACCAAAGTAAGTATCTACATTTTTCTAGATTAAAAATATGTAATTCTGGTAATATTTCTATGGCATTATAAGTACATATGACACTGGATATAATTCAGTGCCATAGTACTGCATTAATTTATTAAGTTCAGTGGAGAAGAAAGCAGTAAAATTGTAGCCATTGTGGCATCTACATTTAAGTGATGTCTTGAACGGCAGTAATCAGGTGTCCATAGACAGAAACTAGAATTTATCAGTACTGCTGTCTCCTTTAAGATAGTGGGTATCCTACATTAAGGGTATGTCCACGCACACTGTTTAAATCTTAATAATGCTCTCTCATTTCAATATAAGGAAAGTCATATTGATGTAATAAAACCTAGTATTATATCAATATGATGGTTAAATCAAAATTGTTATTTTGAAATAGCATAGTGTGGACATGTTATTTCAATTTAACTGTTAAAATTGATTTAACACTTTTTGCCCTTCTCCTTCCCAGGTGCTTTCCTTTCTCTATATATTGGGTGGCGGCATGGCCCTTCCAGGGGGCCATGTTGCCACACCTCCCATGGTGCTTCACACCTAAATTGAAATAGCAAGTCCTGTCCATGGACATGCTATTTCAATTTGAGTTTCTAGTGGGGACCAGTTAAATCAATTTAACTTAAATTGATTTAATGATTTTTATATTGATTGTATTAAATCGATACAAGTTAAATCTACTTAACTGTGTAAGTGTGGACATAGTCTAAGAGTATAATGGAAAAGATGTGATAGTCAGCTGATGTGATAGCTCTAGCCCTGCTCTTCTCAATATGACATTGCAGTAACCTCATTGAAGCTATTGAATAAAATTTTATTCCAGAAAGCATTGCATATCTGTCATTTCTAAATGGAAGTTGTCATCATTAGAAGGACTTACATTCATTCCAAAGGTAGAGGATCATAGAGTTGACATGTTAGCTCAGATCTGTCTGAATGAAAAGCAGGTCAGCCATATCTTAAAGAAATGCCTCAGCTAATAAGAACTAGAAAGGTTCCTTACTAAGGACTGTCCCTTAAACTGTTTAGAAATGCAGACTGCTTTCCTAAAATCAAATGCTTAATCTATAATAAATGGCCTGAATAGTTACTACTGATTTTTCTCTTTTAGAGTGGAAGGATGTGTCCCCATATGTCCTCTCCATATGATATTGGATGAAGTCACTCAAAGATGCGTGTATTTTGAAGATTGTATGTTCAGAAATGTTCACTTTATTACATTTAATTTGATATTTAACTTATGGCATTACTAGATACTGTGACAGAGTCAAGCCTGAGGGCTAAAGGAGGGTGCTAGAAGGTAGACATATTAGCCCCAGGCTTAATAAATCCCTGTTTCCAGGGTAAATAGGGCAGGGATGCTCTGAGGTCAGTTAGACTGCCTGAGACCAGGTAGAGCACCTGAAGCCAATTAGAGAACTGTAGGCCAGTTGGCATCATTCGCCATGGTAGATAAAAAGGTGTCTGCTGCAGGCAGCAGGCTGTGACTGTTGGGCATGGTTACTGGAAGACTGGAGGATTGTGTGGAGTGGAGGTTTGTATGGAGTAAAGTAAAACAGAGTGAAGCACAACTGAAGAAAGCTGACAAGTAGCTGTTATTGTGAACACCTAGAAGGGTACAGTCAGTCAGGGCAAGCTCACCAAGACAAGCCTTAGGGCCCCACACCCTACAGCCTGTGGGGTGCAAAGTCCAGCTCCAGGGCAAGAGGCCCCAGGAGACTGCAGCACGGGGAGTGTGGAGGAAGGAGAGCCATGCTTAAGCTCGCTGCCAAGCTTGAAGCACACACCCCCAGTGCTTGAGCAAGCTCATTTGTCACAATACTTAAAGTAGCATAGCTAGAATTTTCAAATATGGTTGCCTAAAGTTAGACATCTAAGTTCATATTTAGGAATAAACATAAATGGCCTAAGTTTTTGGAGATGTTGAGCCGCTGCAATACGCTGTTTTAACATCTGAGAAAATTAATCTGCTTACTTCAGTGATCCAATACATATCTAATTTTAGATGTCCATATTTGTAAATTTTGAGTTATCATTTAACATGCTTTTTGGTTAAAACAAATTTCTTTTTCCTAAAATCTGAGACAAATTATAAAGCAAGCTTCGAAAATCCATCTCTATGAAAGCTTTCAGCAACATTAAACATGTAAACAAACAAGGAGTCTTGTGGCACTTTTAGAAAGAAGGAAGGAAAGAGGATAGTATAAGAACTAGGTGACTTAATATAGATCCTTTCCTACCACTACTAACATTTTGATTCTAGAATACTGCTTCACAAACTGCCTACTTTTTTGTTTTGTTTTGTTTTTTCCTGGTTTTAGGCATTGAGCCTGCAGCTGATGGTCAACCTTCACCATCCACCATGAAAGTATCAACTCTTTCACATGTAACCAACTACACCATGCCACCATCTTTGGAACCCTCTTCCTATACACCAATAGCAAATCAAACATTTTCCAAAGGAACAAAACCGAGTACAGAACAAACTTCTCCCAGAATAGCTAATGTCACTGAAACTTCATTTGCTACTCTCATCACTACATTTACACTGAAGCCAAGCATAAAACCAATGACTTCAGAGACAACGAAAGGAACAGTTACTTCAACCAAAGAAGGAATAAAGATCACATCTTTTCCACCATCTACACACCCTGTTTCATTATTACATGAAACACTGTCAGTTACTGAACATCCTATATACATGATTCAGAATTTGACAGTTAGTACAGGGGTATTCCTTGCCCCAACTCAAGGTACAAAGACAACAACTCTGGAAACTAAAATGACGTCATCATCAGGAATAACTGGCTTGCTATTTCCAACGCAAAAGAAGGAAACAATACAAGCAACAAGAAGTGTGGAACATCCATCAAGTTCATATTTTTTTCCATATTCCCTGTCTTTTAGTTCAGCTACAACTGCAAAATCCAGTACTCTTCCTACAAAAAGGCCTTCACTATCAAATATAAGTGCTGCTTCTCCAGCTTTAGCAGAATCAAGAGAAACTTTGCCAACAGCATCAACTACTGAACATCCACTATTCGTAGTTCTAAATACGACAGAGACTCTGACTACTTTATTCACAGAACATTTTGTTTCATCTCAGACTGCCAGAGCTACCCCTTTTTTCACAAAAGTAAAATCAAAAATAACTGGCCTTTATGAATCAGCAAAGCCAACTACATTCTCACAAAGAACATCTACTGAGTACAGATCACCTCTATTTCTAAAAACAACAAAAATAAGCGTTGCGCCCTACACTACCAGTAAGACAACATCACCAACAAAGACATCTGCTTTAGCAAAAGAAATCACAGACTTGGTTCCCACAATTCCACTGGTAACTAAAAAACTGGAATCTCTGCAAACAGCTTTTGGCACTGCATCTCCGTATATTCTTAAGGAAACTAAAACCACAAAGATGATTGCCTATCCTGATGAAGCACGAACAGAAAAAACTACTAGTATGCATACCAGAAAGCCAGTTACTTTGGCCTCATTACCAGCAAGCTCCCTAAAACCTTTAACTACTCTGCTTCCACTATCCACAATTAGAACAGAGATCTCATCAACAGCCACTAGTTCTATGCATACATCATCTGAGGCTACTTATACAATGGCCAGTACTTTGTATCCAAGAACATCAACAGTAAAATCTTTTTCTACAGAAGGGAAGTCTCCCCATTTGACTACCTCAACCTTACCCATTGTAGCAGAGAAACCAAGCTTAACATCACCATCACCTGCTGCACTGCCAGCAAAACTCACTTTACCTATTACTGACACTACATTTTCCCCACATGCTGAATTCAGCAGCAGACTAATAACTAGTAAAAAAGTGACAGCAGCCAAAGAAAGGTCAACTTTGCCCACTTCTATTACACCTGCATTAACAAAGTCACATCACACATTCAGCACCACTCAGTACCTGGCAGAGACATCAGTTTCCCCATACACCTTAACACAAAAAATACTTACGGAGCCAGCCACTGCAAAGCATCCCCTACAGACAAAAATAGTTTCCATGGTCCCAAAGCCTACAGTAAAACAAACAGTCTCTGCAACTCAAATATCATTAATTAAAGATTACTACTCTGCTACAACTTCAGTAGGTACTTCCACTGTTCAGACTTCCTTAACAGAGCAGGTTTCCCCACAGATCAGAGAGGAATCCCCTATGCCAGGTTTCACTACCAAATTGGCAATAGAACATGTTCCTTTGACTTCCAAACCTGACTTGACAGGCAAAGAAATTACCACAAGTTACCAGCATCCGACAGAAATTATAACCACCACTACTCATCCGAAAGTTCTCTTTGGAACAACAGAATCTATAGAAGAATTGACCACTTTATATCCATTCCTAACTACCTCACTACCTGCAGTGGCTCCTTCAGCATTATCATCTCCCTCAGTTGATACAGCAGCAGTTCTATTGACTCCTGAAAAAGAGGCCTCATTAACTTCCTCACCTTTGCAAACAAGCCTTGAAACCTCAACCAAAAAAAAAATGGACTTGACTGACAGCACAAAATCTCACTCTTCACCATCAGAAGTAATTGCTACTTTGTCACCATTAGCCACAATGAAAAAAGAAGGATTTCTGTCATTGCCTACCCAAAAGTCAGATTGGAGCTTCAAGCCCACAAAGCAAGTAGCAGTTACTGAACCACTAGTTTCTGGTCAAGCACCTACAGCCTCTATAGCTATATTTCCTGTATCAGAGTTAACATCTTCATCACTTTTTCTACCAGAAACTTCCATCACAACTGAGAGGGAGTCATTAGCAGGTGCCCTTTTGACACCAATGATCTCAACAGCACCCACATCAATGGGCAAAAGTGCTACAGAGAAGATTATGTTGTTGTCTAAGCAAGTGCCACTTTCAACTACTTCCTACAGATCCACATTCCCAGCAGGTACAGTGTTACCAGCTACAGTGCATTCTTTGACTACGACCATTATTTTTTCACCTTCCTCAGTAAGTAGTTTAACAGCACAAAACATCACAACAGTATCTGCTACTTCAGGAAAAACAGCAGCAATAAAAGAAGTCCTCACCACCTCCTTGTTTTCAGGGAAGGCCACATCTGGTATTTCAGGAACAGAAAAAGTCATCACCTCTGAAACAACAGAACCTGTAGGGCCATTACCAGTTACAAAACCTCAGTCTCTTCATGCACTAGGCTTCACAGATTTTATCACCCCAAAAACCACACAAATGTTTCATTCTGCATATTTCACACATATAACTGCTATGCCTCCTAAACTAGGTGTATCAGTTTTTTCCACCATATTTTCACCCCCTGAGCAAACTGCCTCTTCTAGTGCTACATCAGGCACCACTATTCTAGCTCCAAAACTTGGAACGCAATCTGTAACTGAAGTGCACGTACCCTCAAAGAGTTCGTTGTTAATGATGCCAACCCATCCAAATGCTACATTGGCTTCATCAGTTCCTGCATTTGACTATCTATCTACCAAACCACTTTATGAATCTGCTACAGTGTATTCTGGTGGATTAACAACAGCTGAAGCAATCTCAGGAGCCACAGCATCAGTTTTTATGCCAGCTAGAGAAACAGCAACACTCCAGACTTGTGTAGTGAGTAACATTGCTCATGGTTATCTCTCCATGCATCTGTAAGTAGAGAGGAATGTAGATGTATGTATGGATAAGTTCCTTTACCACTAGTGCTGAAATAGTTATTTATATGCTATGTGTTTTTGTATTCAATATTAAAAGTCTCTATCAAACTATGGGCAGATTCCTATCTCAATTACATGTTGGTAAATCTGGAGGAACTCCATTGCAGTGAGGAGATTTCATAATTACTGTAATGTACTACTGTTTTGGACCCCAGCATCCTTAAAAGATGATTTTATTAAGGAATGCCTTTGGTACCATGTGCCATTTCACTCCTTTTAGAAGAAATCTTTTGAACCACAACGTGCCACTTTTTGGCAGTTCGTTTTCAGTCATGGCTGTTCTTAAATTTGCTTAGCACCTTTGCCATCTCTGTGATCCAAGAAGTCTTCTTAAGCTCTTGCATACTTCTCTTCCGTATTTCTGCCTGATGTACTGTGTGAAAAAATAACAATATTGTTTTGCCATTAAAAACAGAATTACTATTTCATATCATGTTCACAAGCATCCTGATTTTTGGTGGTGCTGAGCATCTGCAGTGTCCATTGACTTCACTGGGGTTTGTGAGTGTTCAATAGCTCTGAAAATCAGGTCCACTTTATTTTTTCAGTAAGCATTCTGCAGTATTGTCTTTAGTTTGACAAGAATGGTAACCTATTTTCTTTAAATTTGCCTTAGCCAATCATGGAGAATGAGTGCATAAAACACATTTGCTTGGATGGACAATTAATCCAAGTTAACAAGTCACAGAACTGCCCTTACAATGCAACTCGGCCCAGCTGTGGAGTTCTGGGACTCGCTGTTCAGATCAATGGGGACAAATGCTGCCCAAAATGGGAATGTGCATGTAAGTCTTCCTTGTGCAGTACTTAAACTGAATTTAAATAAAAAACATAGAATTTACAAACTGATTAAGAATTAAAGCTTCTATTTGATAAGAGTAGGAGTGGAAAAAGGAGGTTGTAGTGTACCTTCTCCATGTTACTTATTGCTGAATACAGAACAGAAGCCTAATTTTACTTCTGCTGAAGTCAAAGGTAAAAGTTCCATTGACTTCAGTTAGAATACAATTAGATCCATAATGTGTGCCTACCGTGATGGCAGTGCTGTTGGTGATGCTGGATCAATTCTGTGGGATTGAGTGGCAGTGGAGAACCACTCAATCAATCCAAACGTCGACAGCATTGATTCAGACTCTGCAAAAAGATTAATACCGCATCTACAGGAGCGCATTTCCCATCTGCACAGTATAATGGGGATGCCGTGCTACGCAGAAGTTAAAAGCTACATAACTCACATGTTTCCCATCAACTGCTGCCAAATTTTGCTAGTAATGTAGAACACGCCTTAGTAACAAACAACTGGTGCAAGGATAAACAATACAAGTGACAACTTGGGGTCTTTCGATTTGCAATGATTGGGAGTAGAAGTCTGGGTGCTTTGAAACATGAATATTTTAGTAGTTGGACTGGAAAGGAAGATAACCTTCCACTAGAGGTCACCATCAAGCAGCAAGAGGAGAAAGGGAAGCAATTCAAGATCCAAAGTAACTCTCAGCCCACATAACTCTTAGTGGATTATGAAACATGAAAATCCACAAGACTATAATTGAAATAATTACATGAGTCAAATTCTTTTCTTGGACACCTGAAAGAAGCGTCTATTGAAATATACAGAATTTCATTATTTGCTCTCCATTTGTAGTTAAGTGAGAGTTAGTGGGACACAAAAGTAATTGAAGATGTTTTGCTGAGTTAGTAAACCCTTAGCGAAAATAAGGTTGTTAAACAAACATTTGTACTGTTTTATCAGTCTGTTTTTACATCAAATTTCAAAACATTGAAATAAATTGACATGTATTTATTTGACTTATTTATTTTTAATTAGGTCGTTGTACGTTTTTCTCTGATCTAAGCTTTGTAACCTTTGATGGGAATCATTTGGCTTTATTTAAAGAGGCATCCTACATTGTTAGCCAAACTCGAGATGAAACTATAAGCATCCATGTCCTTGACTGCAGAAATACCAACATGGTAAATAACTCTATTTTTATTCTTTATGAATTTTGGTTGCTGACAAGGTTAAACAGTGCAATGAATGCAAGTATACTCTACAAAGCTTAATTTTATATGTTTTTATATGAAATAGGATGGGATTGTTTAATTATAAATTATTAAAATTAACATTTTTAATATCTGTGATTAGAACTGTATAGTCTTTTTCTTTGTTCACCTTATTGCATAAGCTTAATTCCTCATGACATCATTGCAAAGATTACTAGTCAGTCAGTATTAACCTTACAGTATGGATGGCAAAACTGAAATACTAAGAGGTTAAATGATTATACACATCTCTCTTTCTCGCACTCGCACAGATACCCAAGTATACAATAGTATGTTAAATACACAAAGTTGGCATTTACTCTACTAACATATCTTTATATGGTTTTACTGTGGGAATCTCCTGAAGTTAGAATTTAATAGACTAGACTGATCCCCTTTGTGTTCTAGGGATAAAGTCTTGCAGGGTGTTATCACCCTATCACATATTTGCAGGCTAGCAAAACCTACCAGCATATTATAGTATATGAATCTCAACAACTTAAGTCAGAGACTTCTGCATCACAAAATTGACAAACTCAAACTTCATAGGAACTGCCAGACTAGATCAAACCAGCGGATCGAGCAAGTCCAGGATGTAGCCTCTATAATAGGCCAATCCCAGCTGCTTCAGAGAAGAGTGTAGGAAATCCTGAAGGAAACTATGATAGGATAACTTGCCCCTAGAGCAGTTCTCTCCTGATTCCCATTAATTTAGGTAGTGGCTTATGATCTGAAATATGAGATTTTTTACTACTTGGTGTTTTCTCACAATCTTTACTGTTATAACTGGATATTCTTGTTATTCATATAAATGTCCAGCCCAGTTAGAAACCTTTCTAAAAATTTGGCTTCAGTGATATCTTGTGGCAATGAGCTCCAGTAGCTAATTATGTGCTGTGGAAAAAGAATTTTAATTTATGACATTTGAATTTGCTATCTATCAATTGCATTCAATGTCCCTAATTCTTTATTTCAAGAGGCTGAATAGAATTGTGCATAATTTCCTAATATAATTTTTCTAGATAATCTGTTATTTTGTGTACCCATCTTTTACCCCTCATATTTGTGTATATCCAAAGCTAAACAGTTGGAATCTTTTCAATTCCTATTCCTGTGATTCTTTTCCATGCCCGCAATCAATTTTGTTGCTGTCTCTGAACCTCTGGTATTTCTGCTTTTTGAGATGTGATGGCTTAAGAGAGTTTTCTAGAACATAGTAAATTGGTACATTTAATGTGGCCATCCTGAAGAAATGTATCTAAATTAACAGTATCCCACAAACACAGCTCAAACAAAGAAAGAGTTCTGAGTTAATTTGTATAAATCTCATTCAGCAGATGTGTTCCTCTTTCAAAAATTGTACCTACAAAAATGTCCTGAATGACCTATTACTTAAAAATACTAAATAATTAACACATAAAAATTATTCACTGCTTAAATGAGATTCAAAAATGTTGCTTTCTCCACAGGGTCACTTAAACTTGACTTCACTGTGTCTGGCAGTGCTAAATTTAACCTATTTGTCAAACCAAATAATTGTTGATCGCTTAAACAGAAGAGTAAGTATTTGGGCGTTTTATTTATTTCTTTATTTGGTTTTCTCTTGCTATTCACATTGTATTTTACTTTCATCTTAATACAGTCATAAATTCTAAAGTCACTAAGATTTAATCTGATCTTGCTGTACGCTACCGTCCATAGAATATCCCCAAAATAATTCACAACTTTCAGAAAAACATGCAATCTTGATTTAAAAATTGTCAGTGATGCAGAATCCACCACTTCCCTTGACAAATGGTTCAAACATTAACAACTCTTTACCTTTAAAAAATTATGCTCTATTTCTGGTCAGATTGTACCTAACTGGACAGTGTTGTATTTTTCTCTGGTAAATTGAAGAACTCATTATTAATTGTTGTTTCCCATGTAGGTACTTACAAGCTGTGGTAGATTAATCCTTTAACTTTCTCGTTGTTAAGCCAAATACATTCAGTTCCTTGAGTCTATCACTATAAGGCAAGTTTTCTAATCTTTTAATCATTCTCATGGCTCCTCTCCAATTTATCAACGTTTCTTAAATTGTGAGCACCACAAGTGGACAGAGTATTCCTGCCACAGTTATACCAGTGTCAAATACAGAAGTAAAATCATACCTCTACTTCTACTCAAGAAACCCACATTTATATCTCCCAGGATTGCGTTAGCTCTTTTGGCCACAGTGGGAGCTTGTATTCAGTTGATCACCCTCCATGATCCCCAAATTTTTTTCAGAGTCACTAATCCTAGGATACATTCCCCCATCTTGTCAGTATGTCTTACTTTCTTTGTCCCAGATTTATGCATTATACATTTAGCCAGGTTAAAACACATTTTGTTTGCTAGGATCCAGTTTGCCAACTGATTTTAGATTGCTCTGAATTAGTGACCTATTCTCTCTATTATTTACAATTCCTCCCATTTTTGTGTTATCTGCAAACCTGATCAGTGATGATTTCATGTCCTCCTCCAGGTGATTGATAAAAAAGTTAAATGGGATAGCTCCAACAACTGATCCCTGTGGAACCCCACTGGAAATGGATATATTTCATGACAATTCCCCATTTACATTAACATTTTGAGCAGGACTGTTGCTGGCTAAGGGTGAGAGTCTGGGCATGCCCCACCCCATGGCCCCAATCCTGGTCCGGGGCCTGATCTGGCCCCAGCTGCTGCTGCTTGCTGGTATCAGCAGGGGCTGGCTCTGGGTCACTTGCCAGCAAGTGGCAGGAGGCTTGAAGCCAAGTCAAACACCTTATGGAAGTCCAAGTATAGCATGTCATCACTATTACATTCATCAACTGAACTTTCATGAAGAAAAAAAAATCAAGTTAATCTGATAGGCTCTATCTTTCAAAAACCCATGTTGATTTTCATTAATTTTATTACCTTCCTTTGGTTCTTTACTAATCCAGTCCCATGTCAGCTGCTCCCTTGTCTTGCCTGGAATTCATATCCAACTGCTAGGCCTATAATGATCTGGGTCATCTTTCTTTATGCTTTTAAAAGATTGGCACATTATTTTTCCTTCAATCTTCTCGAATTTCCCCAGTGCTCCAAAACATTTTGAAAATTAGAGTCAGTGGCCCAGTGAACTCCTCCATCAGCTCTCTTAAATCACTTGCAGGCAAGTGTTCTGAACCTGATGATTTTAAAATGCCTAAATGTAATTGTTTTTACTTAACATCCTACAGAGATACTAGTGGAATAGAAAGAGTGTAATTGCCTTATGATGAGACTGTATCATCTTTTTTTCCTTGAATACAGAACAGAAATATTTATTGAACACTTCATGTGTTGTATTATTGATAATTATTGGCCAATTTCCATCTAATAATGGAGTCTTTTTTTCCCTAATAAATTTTAGGAGCACCTTATTCTCCTTAACTCTACTGGCCATAGGTTTCACCTTGTATCCCAAGGCTTCCCTCATCAATTTTCTATGATTCCTAGTTTCTGATTTATATTCGCTGCTATCAACTACTTTCTTCCATATGTTGGATATATAGATATAGATACCTTCATGTCTCCTAAAAAAGATCGATGTTTTAACCAACATAGCCTTTCCTCAATTATCTGGACTTTAATTCTGAATGCATATTTTAAATGTGATCAAGTCAGCATCACTTGCACCTAATCTACTATTAACTTTAGTTCTGTGATCGGTTTCTCTTAATCTGTTAGGACAAGAAGGGGTGACCAGATACCACAAGTGTTTAATTGGAACTGTCCCTAAAAAATCGAAACATCTGGTCACCTTGGGACACCCTGGGACTAATGTAGAGTTCACTTATATTGGCTGCAATTCTTTTGGAGTTAGGGAATTGTCATTTACAATGTTTAGAAATCCCAAGGATGTTTTAGTACTGGCAGCATGAAACCTCAAGCATATATTGTTCAAACTGAAGTCCCTCATGATCACACAGGCTTTTTTCCCCCTACATCTTTTAGGTAGGTGTGTAAGATGCATAATAATCCATGTTTTTTGTTGTTTTAATCATTAAAATTAGAGATAGTCAGAAATGTTGTGATTCCCCCCAAGCAGGGATTACACATGTGCTCATTGGTCATTTTTCTACTTGAACAATGGAATTTCCATAATACTAATGGTTGGAAATTAAGAAAGTAGTTCATAAGATTAAACATCAGATTGAAATGGGTGGATCCATTTATGAACCAGAGTACAGAGCAAATGAGAGTCATAAATCTCAATTCATTCAGGTATCTAGAGCAATTCTCCTGATTTACAGTTATGCTGGATATTTCTCACTGCACTGGGGGTGTCCTGCTGGCTCCAATATCTCACTTCAAAGGGATGTTTATGAGAAAGTTTGAACTGGTTTATTTCATTTAAAATAGTGGTATTTGTCATAATTTCATCTGTTTTGTTCTTATTACTGAAAACATTTCCATAAACCATAGCTTTTTATCATCTGACATGTTCAGTTCTTCTGGTACTTTGGAAACTTAGTGATAGATCATTTTAATGGAAATTAACAGAGAGGTTTTTTCCTGTGCATATACTTTCAAAGTATATTTTTAAAAAGCTGAAACACACTTGTGAAAAGTTAGCTTTGAATCTGGGACTCACCCCATACTATAGGCAAATGCCTTGTCAAAATTTTATGAAGAAAACATAATGGCAGTCTAAAAAGGCAAATGACTTAAAAGATGTTAAAAAAGAATCAAAGATTATTATTTTGGTCACCTCACTGATCACTTTTGTACAAGTGGTCAAGGTTTGTTATGACGAGATCCAAGTTTTGCGTGTTAAAAGGGTTGACAAGGTTTTGCATGCCTATCACTAGAAACCATAAATTGGGTCATTTGAAACTGACTTCTTGTGCAGAAGTCAGACCATGTTCACAGCATGGCATTTTGGAAAGTCTGTACTGCATTTCTGATAAATAACAAAACCAATTCATGTTTCATTCCACAAGTATGTGGACACATTGCCATAACATAAAGTAAGATAAAATAATAGGTTCCAGTATAGTGAGACATTCAGATTACTGCTGTGCCTTTGTTTATACCATCTTTTTAGATAACTGTAAATTCAAGATATGCCTGGCCTACAGTTAGAAAATATGGATTTAAAATTGAGGATACTGGCTTCATGTATGTAATTGAGACACCAACAAATATCAGGATTCAGTGGTTTCACACTACGGGTGTGGTTATCATAGAGTCAAATACAACCAATGAACCAAAACCCATAGGATTATGTGGTAAGTAAAGAGTACTGTAAGCATTAAAAAATTCTGATGCTTTGCTGAGGAAGGGAGAAGCTTTTTCCTGGTTGCAAATAATATCATTAGGTTCTAGCTTTCAGTCTCAGTACTGAGCCTAAAAAGATGATCTCAAAACACTGTAGCTAGTTGTGAATGTAAAGGTAATGTAAATGTAACACTTAATAGCTGTGATCCAAAGGAGCAGCTGTGTTAGTCTCCTTCTGTAAAACAAACAAGGAGTCCTGTGGCACTTAAAGACTAACAAATTTATTTATTTCATGAGATTTTGTGAGAGCAAATCCCACTTTATCAGATGATTTTGCTCCCATGAAAGCTTATGCAATAAATATATTTGTTAGTCTTTAAGTGCCACAGGACTCCTTGTTTGCTTGTTTTACTAATAGCTGTGTTAATTGTTGGAATACTGATTGATTACCAGTGGTGAAATACAATTATTTTCTTTTGCATTTATGCTTTTGGATTTGGGCTATTTGAATCTCAAGTACAAACATTGACCCAATGTCCAAGTAAATAGCACAGGCATAATGATAAAATGTGCCTTACATTAAGCTGCCCTTGGTGTTAGGAAAGATCCTTTATAGACTTAATATTTGCTGTTCATCTGATAAAAAATGCTATCTGCTCTTTTCATGTTCTAAAGATCCATATGTTTTCTATAAGAGTGATACTTATCAACTTCATGGAACCAATGTAGAGTGATTTTATTGCTGAATTAGAGAGAGAGAGAGAGAGCAAGGAAAATAACTCTTAAATTATATTCACTGTTAGGTCACTACTGTATATACACGTTCTTTGTGGTTTTATTCTTTCTAGAAGTTGTATGGCTGAGATGTTGGGTCTATCTATAGCATTATATTATATTCATTGATATAAATCGCCCCTCTGACACTTGAGTTATCCTCTGCTGTAAAGTAGAGTTTGAAACAGGAATACAAAGCACATCATTACAGAGTCTGTCTTGCCAGTTTTAAAAAGGGCAAATATGTGTAGCACAGTATCAAATACCAATGATAGCTTAGTCAAGTTCCATGTCCTACAGACAGTAGCATGCACCATACAAAGTAGAAGAGCTTGAAATTGATATCCATATAAATTTGATTATCTTCATATTGTTCTGAATTTCTTCCTTCCTTTTATGTCTGAGTTTATTATAAGTAAGAAAAGGGTTAGAATGAATGAAATCAAGAAGATAATGATACAATGTTTCATTAGGCCTAGGATTACATTTTTGCCTGTAGGTTTTCTTTATCTTACTAGCTTGACAGCTGTCACAGAGAATTCTGGAACTCAGCAATACATTTTCAGTGCATGTTACCTGTTAACAGCATTACAAAATGTGTTCATTCTTGATTGATGCTTCAAACCCTTCTTCTGTGGAGGATTGCTCCATATTTTCCTGACAAATTTTCCCCGATGGCTCCTGCTTTCTCCACCCACATTGGAGGAGCTATTTGGTGCTCCTGCTTGACGGCAACAATTATCTGTTTGTGAACAAGCTCTATCACATACAACAGTGAAATCACCAATAAGGGGTGCAAGCAGAGAACGCTCTGTCCCTCTGTGAGAAAAATGAACTTTCTAAAAGCCTTTGCAACAAACAATGCTTTCCAGAAAAAAAGGATGGTTGTTTTGCCTACCATGTGACCTTTATTTTTAATGGTCCTAGAAACAGCCTCCAGAGGTGATTGATGCAGAACCCAGTCATTTTGTTGTCTATGTGTTTTGCCGTAATCTTTCCCTCCTTGCCACAATATTGCCCATGTTCCAAGGTCTTAATCAGGGTTGCCAACTATTTTACTTTTAAACATGATGAAGTGTGGTGCTGCTGTCTGAGCAATGAATGCAGAAAAGACTGATTCTTTTTAGCTGAGAAGTGATATTAATGTTTCTGTAAATGCCAAAAACTATACTTTAGTGTGCTGTTTCTTAAACCAATGGATGTTCAACTCAGGTCAGAAGTAGCAGTATTTTTTTGAGTGGAGAGGGAGAGTTAATACAGTCTTAGATAAATTCAGCTGGCCTAGGCATTTCATGGGAATACCCTCTTCTAGCACAATGCCATTTACACTTTTTTGCATCTTCTGTTAAACAGAGAACTGCTTTATCTTCTTTTCATTCTTTTTAAAATCAATTTTCATTTCATGTTTCTGAAACTGAGTGCTCAGATCATAGGCGGTCACTTTTTGACCTGCCCTAACAGCTGCACCAATGAATCAATGCATCCCTCCCCTTCAGCCTTCATGCTATTTCAGACATTGGTTTCTCCTGATCAGCAGCTGTCAGTTACAGGAGATTGTGTTGAGGATGGACAGTTTATACCATAGCCCATTTTGGGCTATGGTCTGATGGTAAACTGGCCAGACTGTGGAGGGCTCCTCCTCTTTCCCTTTTACTCGGAGGATGATGCTTGGGGCTGACGTGGTATGAGTGCCATCTCTTCACTTAACATGCTTACAAGAATGGTAGTAAAGGTGAGAGACTGCAGAGGAGGAAGAATATTGGATGACATAATTCTTGCTCTGATGTCCAGTCCCAGAGCATCCATGAGGAATTTTTATAGTACTTCCTTACTTTACAGGGTTTTGTGAGAATACTTATAATAAAGGCTTGTGAGGCACAAAGTTATTGTGTTAATGGGGGCTATATTAGGTTTAAGAACTTATAGGTCAAGAATTCCTTTTGGAGGCTCTTGATGCAATAAATCTACTTTCACCTGCCTCTGGTACACAAAGCAGAATTTTGCCTTTTCTTACTTTGCACCACTTCTTTCTTCCATCCTTTACATTTCAAAAATAACATTTCTTTTCCTTGCCCTTATAATGCTTAACTTGTTGGTGGATTTTGGTCCTACTAGCAGCCTATCACATTTTGTTGGACTCGGATACTAATGTGCTATGGAAATAGTTAAATATTGGAGGTATGTCTATCCTGTTATAAAAGACCCACAACAACAAGTCTTAGCGACCTAGTCAGCTGACTCAGGCTTGCATGCTCATGCTGCATGCATATAAAATTGTAGACACTTGAGCTCAAACTAAGCCCAAATATTTACACAGAAATTTTATAATCCCACAGCCTGAGCCTCATGAGCTTGAGGCAGCAGATCCTGGGCTAGCCACGGCTGTGCAGTAGCTCTTTTGTTGAGTGTAGACAAGTCTTGCATTTGTCAATTTAAATTAAACAAATTTGCTAGCTTTTCTGAACTTAAATTATGCATCAAGGTAGAAGGTACACAACCCTGAGCAGTGCTAACAGATTTTTTACTGTGATCAAATGCAGGTTTCTGTGATGGAAGCTCAGCAAATGACCTGATGCTGCCGAACAGAACAGTTTTAAGCAAAACTGATGCTCCGTCAAATTTTACAGACAGCTGGCAGGTGCCAAACACATTGAAGTATGTTGGAGAAGACAGGCACCAGGAAACTAATTGTTCAGTCATGGACTGTTCGAAGTGCTTAAACATGGTGTCGAACCACCCCTTCAGTAGCTGTCACCCTTATGTATGTTAATTATTTCAGAAGTTTACTATATTAGAGAGATTTAATTTTGGTAGAGTTTTATTTATATATGATATTTTCAATATAAATAAATGCAGTAATACATTATATTATGGATTGCATATATGCATCCTATTATATTTCTCAATTTGTTGTAGACTAGGAAATTAACTGAAGAATGCAGCTGGTCAATATGGCTATGTCTTTACTTAAGGAGTTAGTTTGAATTAACTTAGTTTGAATCAGTTAGTTCAAAGTAATAAAGGTTAATTTGAACTAAGTTAATTCAAGCTAACATGGCCCTACTAGAAACCCAAATTGAACTAGCATGTCTATGAAAAGGACTTGCTGGGTCAATTTAGGAGAGGGGCATCATGGGAAGTGTGGCAACATGGCCCCTGAGAAGGGCCATGCCTGGACCCAATACATAGAAAGAGGAAGGCAGCCTGGGATGAAGAAGGCCAAACCATGTTAATTTGAACTAACAGTTAGTTTGAATTAACTCAGCTCCATTGCATTAATTCGAACCAATAAGTTCAAATTAACCGTTACTTCAAAGTTGAGCAAGGTTTTATAACTTTGAAGTAAGTGTTCATTATTTCAGCCAAAGCCAGTGTAGCCATGCATTAATTTACTTCAAATTAATCCTCATTAATTCAAACTAAATTGCAAGTGTAGACATACTTGCATTATGTAGCTGACATTCAAAATCAGTGGTGTCATATGGTTTTAATATTAATAACATAGTTTTATTTGAAGGTGGCCTCAGTAAAGGCACTCATGACTCTGCATTATATAAGATGAACTAAAATACAATTAAAATCATTCCACTTAAAATGAAACAGATTAGTAGATTCAGGGCTAAAAGTGCAGGAAAGGCATGAGTGAGAAAGAAAGTAAATGTGGGTCCTATAATGGTAATTCTAAGAATAAAATATTTATAGATAAAGGCGAAAAAGCTTGAGATTCAAATAAGTATCAGATGTTGCAAGGAGCTATGCTGTAATGGGATTTAAAGACCAATACTGCCGGTTTACAATCAGCCAGTCTGTAGCATCCTGTTTAATGACTGCACAGAGAGTGAAATATGCTCATGATTGCTCAGACTCATGAACAAATCAATCCTCTTGGTTGAAGTAGAATGCACTGCTGTTGTAAAGCTGTCATGGGTTAAATAATAATACAGGATACAATTTTCTGAAGCACTTAGGTTCCCTTTTCAAAACCATTTTACTGATTAAGAGTCTAAGTCCTTTTATTTTTGAATGAAACTTAGAATCCAAGGTGAAACAGCTATTATTTGAAAATGTTAGCTATTATCTATGGAAACTGTACAATTTAAACAATTTTATGACATATCCAGCACTAAGGCTACGTCTACACACAAAGTTTTATTTCGAAATAAGTCATTTAGAAATAAAACCCTTATTTTGAAAGGACTAATTTCAAAATAAGGGAAAGCCTGCTATCGAAAGAGCTGTTATTTTGAAACGGTTATTTTGAAATAAGGCCGTTTGGGCATGGTGTTTCAAAACAACACCAAAACAATGGTGTTGTTTCAAACAACACGTCCAAATGGCCTTATTTCGAAATAACAGCCATTTCGAAATGAATGGGGTTTAAGCTGTTTCAAAATGACGGTTCTTATTTCAAAATGACGGAGCCCATCGTTTCAAAATAAGAAAACGTTGTGTGGACCTAATCTTTTTTAAATTCGAAATAACCAGTGTTATTTTGAAATAAAAGAGACGTGTGGACATACCCTCAGAGTCATCTGAGTTATGCATGGCACATTGGCTGAGCATTTCTCAACAGGAGCCAAGGAACCTTGCTAAAGGAACAAACCTAAGAGATGCCTTCTGCCCACTTCAGGGCTTATCTCATTTTAATGCGGAGCATGATTCAATACTTACTCTTACTCCAGTTTTACTTGACTAGTGATTTTCAGTGGAGTCTCACTGGTGTAAAAGTAGAGTAACAAAGAGGTGAATTGGACCTTGAATACTCGTGTAATAACAATTCTCTCCGCCATCCAATTCTTCTGTCTCACAACAGGCCCTCTTGGCATCAACTTAAATCAAATAACAAATGCACAACACACTGTTTAGAAAAAAATAACACATTTTTAACTAACTGTGAAGTTATCATTCACAAGGCAGAAGCATATTGAGAAACTAATCAAAATTGCAGGTAACATGCTGGTTATCATTTAACATTCTTCTCAGTTGTCTCCTGGATTAGTCTGGATTCTTTGCCAACCATCCCACCCAGGAAGAGGCACTGGAAATTCATTATTGCTTTGAAGTGTGTCTCTCTAAAGGAGGCTACACTGGATACCCTGCATTCTCACACATGAAGTAAGAGGCCAATGTCAGATGAGCAGCTAAAGTCTAGATACAAATATAGGGGAAAAGGACAAAAAACAGAAAATGTGGTATTTCATGACAAGAGTGATTGTGCCTCCCATTGGGAAGAACAGTATTAGTACCTGGGATGGGGGGAGGGGGAATAAGAGTTCTTTGTATTCTCTTTCCATTCAGGTGCCTACATTTGCAGATGATTTGGAAAATCCTATTCATATAATCAGAAAGGCCCACTACATCTTCTGTACCTTCAGTCTAACCTGGCAGACCTTGTGATGTCTCTGTCACTAGCTCATGTAATTTTCTGGCAGGATCACCAGGCTAGTGGATATGTTCACTGAACTGCAACATTGTATGAAGGTACTTTCACTGTACAACATTAACACATGTATTTATGTTTTATTAGGTTCCACCTAAATTATTCTGTGATCTGTGGGTTCAAGATGTGGCATACATTCGGAATCCTTGTATAGCATTGGCTGCGTATGTAGCCATGTGTAACAAATTTAATATCTGCATAGACTGGAGACGTTCAGATTACTGCCGTAAGTACTGCATTCCAGGGTATACTCTATGTGCAATCTTTACCTCTTCTGCCTTAAAGCAAGACAAATTTCAAAAAGATAGCCTTGTTAGCTAAGTTCAGCAAACCAAGCAAGGAGTCTGGTGGCACTTTTAAAGACTAACAAACTAATTTATTGCAAGAGCTTTTGTGGGAGAAAATCCTACTTCATCAGGCATCACTTTGTCAGGATAATTTGTTACTCTTTGAACGTGCCACCAGACTCCTTGGCTGTTTTTGCTTAAAGCATGAGTTACTCCAAGTTAATGATAATGCAGTGTGTTTTAGTGTGGTGTGCTACACTAAAATATATCACATTTAGGTGATCTTTCTGTTTTGAAACATCACAATACATTTAGGATCAGATGTCTATCTTAAATAAATGCTTAGAAGTCAGGGTTCTGAATTATCTACCACCTAGAACCTAGATAGATAGCTAGGACAAAGACGGGTGGTGACATACTTAGCTGTCTGCACAGGAGAGGGAACAATGGAAGGATTTTTCTTGTTGTTGTTGCTCTGGAGTGATTATTTCTTGCCCATGCTCAGATTCATGCTGAAGATCATTAAAGAAAGTTGTATCCAGACTTCTTTTACTGGTGAAAGTATTGCAGGAATAAGAGAGTATTTGGAAAGTAAAAGGCACTATTTGGGGAGAGAAGGGAATCCTGGATGATACTTCTTCATAAATAGTATTTAAAATTGCCTCACAGTCGAATACAGTCTGTACGTACCAGTATGAATATGCTGTTTTGGATGACAGCTGCTGTCTATGGGTGCTATGGATAGAGGAGTGTATGACCAAGGAGAATGATAAAACAGAAATGGCTTATTGGACAGAAGACGGATATTAACATGGGTGCCCATGTCATCAATGCTTTTTGAACAGGGAAGATTTTGTGGATATAACATGGTACCAATAGTTAAGAAAATAGTACTTTTAAATCATGACATATATGATATTTTTATATAGAAAGAGTGATATACATGTGTGCACACACAATATTTGGAAATCATAGGAATCTTTTGCACAGGTGATATCTTTGTAAATAGAAAGGGCTGGGTTTTTCTGAGCATGGATTTTTGAGTTAAAATACAGTTTGGCTGTGTTCACACACAGGCATTATTTTGATACAAGTTGTGTCGAAACAACTTGTATCAAAATAATACCTTATTTCAAAATAACTTAATTCGAATTAACAGTTTGTTAATTCAAATTAAGGAAAAAAGCTCAAAGCGAAATAGCAGTTTCAGGCAACAGTTATTTCGAAACAAGTCACTGTTGTTTCGAAACAACATGTTTGGATGGCATTGTTTCGTCCCCACATGGGGTTTAAGTTGTTTCAAAACAACGCCGTTGTTTCGAAACAACGGGTGCCGTTGTTTCGAAACAACCTCTGTTGTTTTGAAATGAGTGCTGTGTGAACATAGCCTTTGAGTTTATAAAACTATAAACTATAAAGCAGATTGTATTCTTGCTAACTTTCTCCATGTGATATTACTCTTATTAACAAATTATTATTTTACAGTAGAGTTGACAAAATAAATTTGGAAATATAGTCAAGTATTGGATACTTTTTGAAAAAACAGTACCCTTTTTTATTCTTATCATACATAGTGATCTTATGCTGGGAGTACACAGAAGGCAAAAAGAGTGGCATTGTCTTCCTATATTCAGATTGCTAGAGACAGATGTTTTGTGAGCCAGTATTTAAGTGCTCAGATTCCTGTGATTATAGGGGTATGATGGATATTTCCTGTAGGGGTGTCATGAGTATTTTTAGTAGTGATGAGATGAGATGAGTAAGATCTACTCCCTCCTCAAACTAACCCCTAGGATATTTGTTTTCTTCTCCATTCCTGAGCCAATACTCTCTACCGAACTAAGTTCTGACCTCCTATCATAGCCATCATTCATATTAGCAGTTTTCACCACATCCAGGGATGCCCTGAGCATGCAGTACTCTGTTCTGACCACATTGCAGACTTGCAGGGCCACAGCAGAGCTTTTCACAACCATGTCCTTTCACCAGAGCTCTCGGATCAAGAAAGTAATCCATATTTTAGAAGCCCTTCCATGGATAACATTATTACCATTGCCATCGTAGATTCTTCAGGAAATCTGTATGCATACTAATCACAGAAATCATTAAAGAGACTGATGATCATTAAAAACTAAAAACCTTTATCTTCAATGCTATAAATAGGATTCTAGCCTTCTAACACATCCATTTAATAAAATTTCCCACTTAAGGGTTAGCACAAATAAACCTGGAAAGAGCTTCCATATGTGAAAGAAGAAAGTCATCCTCCTATCCCTTTCAAGCAGTATGATTATAGAAAATACCATTGTTTTGTACTCCAAAATAGAATGTTTGAAATTTAAAAAAGAGATTGATCTGATCAGGGGGCAGAAGCCCAGCTGCTGTAAATTTGTGAAAATTGAAACACCAGTTTTTCCCAGCTGAGGATCTGATCTTAGGTATTCTGCAGACAGAACTAAATCAGAGTGAGACTAGGTGTTGTCATTTAAGCTGACTGCCTAAACCTATACATTTTTAATGGCTGTAATGTTTTTAAAATTTTCATTGGCTTATGAGGGGGGAGAAATTGTGTGTTGGAATGGTTTCTGTGTCCTCCTCTCCAGTTTCCTTGCCCCAAAAACCCAAGGCTAGCTAGTGCATGGAGAAAATATCTTACTGT
Source organism: Podocnemis expansa (assembly GCA_007922195.1). Taxonomy (NCBI): domain Eukaryota; kingdom Metazoa; phylum Chordata; order Testudines; family Podocnemididae; genus Podocnemis; species Podocnemis expansa. The sequence goes on from ML681963.1 coordinate 135,790,917, forward strand.
AAGAAGGAAAATGAGTTAAATTGTTTGCAAAGTTTGCTCTTGACAATTCTGTGCAGATTTGTTGATCACTTCTGCCTGCCTGTGGGGACTGATCAATACATATCCATATAACAAACAGGAATTTTACACAGCCCTGTTTGTGCCCTTCTGTACCAGACTATAACCTTCTGTGTAATATATCTTCAAAGTATGGACTATTTTAAATGTTTTATTTCCTTGTTAGCCTTTCCCTGCCCAGAAGACTTTTCCTACCAAGCCTGTATAGCTGCCTGTGACATGCCAAGGACTTGTCACAATGGTGAGCCCATGCCTCAGGATTCAGAATCCTGCTCAGTGCTGATGGAGGGTTGTGTCTGTTCCGAAGGGACCGTTCTTCACCGTGCCCATTCCGCTCTCTGCATTTCAGAAGAGAAGTGTGGTACGTATTGATTTCCCTGTCTGAGTTTTGCCACCTTTCAAGTGATGGCCAGATTCTCAGGCAAACCTCCCTAATTAATGGAAGGTCTAATAGCTAGGCTGATGCTGGGTGAGTTCAGCACATGCTGTAAGTTGATACTCAAACAAATGTTCTTGTGGTCTAGGATGCAGTGGCTCTACCAAGTTAACGAAAAAAGAGTCTACTTCTGCCCCACTATTATACTCAGATACTCTCAATGGGAGGATATGCCTGCAGAGAATGCTTTCTGCTAATTTAAAAAATGTACTGTCCTAGGTCCACATCACAAAAATAAATCCATCCACCCAGAGTCCCAGTAGAGGGGCAGATCCCTTTCCCAGACTGTGACCCACATGAAGAATTTCTTTCACATAGTTATTTTATATTCCATAGCCAAATTTCAATGTGTAAAGCAAACTATCCCAATATTCTGAGCATGTTAGGCTTTTCTCAGTCTCCTTTTCAGCCTGGTACTCTGGTAAAGGAGTCTATTTTGTTAATGCTAAAGTCCATTCAAAATGCATACAATATCCATAGCACAATTATTCATTGAACTAATTAGCTGTTTAAAACCACTCATCTTGTTCTGGTGGGAGGTGTAGGCAGCGTATTGCAGCAAGATGCATCTGAGGCCATCTGCCTGCTTCAGCTGTACTCTGGCTTTGAAAAGATGCAGCATGTCCTATCACCTATGCTGACTCAGACCTATTCTCCCTCTCCCATTTCGAGTGATCAGCATGGTCAACAGCATTCACCCTGATTCGGACACTAGATTACAATTACACACATACTGTATGGACAGCCTTGAAAGAGCATTACAGATTTCTTCCCTCTATTGCAATGATTTAGCTTGCACAGACAGTTTGGGAGCACCTCATGCAGTTGGAGAGATTTGGAAAACCTCCCTTAGCGGATGCTGCATGCACAAATGTGTTGACAATGAAACCATTATACCTGTGGAACTCAACTGCTCAGATATTCACGATTTAGAGTGTCAGCGCTCTGGGGAAGTGGCCATGATTCTTCCTGATGACCAGACCTGTTGTCCTCAAAAGATCTGTAGTAAGTATAAGAGTGTATATGAGATTATAAAGTTTTCTTTCTGGCACAGACCATTTCCTTTGTGCTTAGGTTTGTTTTTGTGCTGCACATGCTATTTTGGAGAGAGGAGTGGTGAGAGTTCATCTGTCATTTAATAGAATTTTTATGATGGCTGGCTGGCTTCTTTATGTGGATTTTAATTTGCAGCTTTCTTGAATGAATTGAATATCTAGCAACTGTTGAAAGCAGTTATGGGCCAGAATCTATAGATTCTTTTAATTAGTAAATAAAAAAATGAGTAAAATAATCCCTAATTTAGAAGAAATATAGTGATCATTTATCCTCTTCACAAAGTATATGGATAGAAAAAAATCATACCAGACCTGGGGAAACTTTTTATAGTGATACTTACATGGACCATTCCATGTTCAAAAGCAAAGGTTGCATGTTGCTTTAGTTGTCTGGGCTTTTGACACACTGGCTGTGTCTACATCTGAAACCTTAGTTTGGACTTTCTTAGTCTGAACTAAGTAGTACAAAGTTAGTTTAAACTAAGCATGTTTTTTCTATTTTGAACTAACTTTTTAGTTCAAACTAAAGAAGCATGGCTAGTTTGAACTAAAAGTTAGTTCAAACAAAAAAAATGCTTAGTTTGAACTAACAGCTAGTTGGAACTTATTTAGTTCAAAATAGCACAACTACACCATGCTAATTTGAACTAAATTTTGAAATAAGTTCGAACTAAGCAGTTAGGTCGAACTAACCAGCTAAACTAACTATTTCAAACTAAACTTTGCCTAGTGTAGACAGGACTCGACTTAGTTCGAATTAAGGCTCCTTAATTTGAACTAATTTGCTAGTGTAGAGATTGTTTCAAGGAATTGTCCAGGAGGAACAGACTTTTAAAGCTGAGTTTTCATAACTGCTCAGCTCTAGCCAAACTGCTTCCAGGGAGAGTTAGGTCAATGCTGAAGGCTTTTGAAAATCCCACTGTTTGCCTTTTTTCATGCGCTTTATTATTATTTTGGGTCTTTTAACAATGAACAACAAATACAATTTGATGTGTTCCACTTAACATAAGAGCACTGTATTGAGTATTGTCGAAGGTCATCATTTCTTTTCTGTATTTTTTTCTGTTTATTCTTAAATAGCTTGTAATCAGAGCTTTTGTGAATCTTTCATCCCTGAATGTAAGGACTTAGAAAAGCTAGTCACTTACTACCGTGAAGACTCCTGTTGTCCCAATTATACCTGTGGTAAGTATCTGATGAAGACGTAAAAACATCCAACTTATTTTTTGGCAAATATTTCTGTTTTATAACAGCATATTGCAAAATTCTAACTTATTCTTCTGTGCTACTTATTAGAGGATTCTGCGGGATTTCACTGTGTGAAAATTTTTCAATGAAACTATAAACCATTAGCAAATAATGGATTGCAATTCTTAGGAAAAAAAATGTCTGTGCTGACATCATCAAAATGTCTGTACACAGAGTGGTCTTTTGCTTGAGAACCCAAGACTGGATTCTAGTTAGCCTTGTACAGGTGCACTGGGAAAGGGGCATTCTGTGAAGGATCAGGCAGAAATGTGACCTAGGTCTCTCTGGAGTGCTGAGTAAGGGCATGACTAATGTGCCTGGCTGTGCTCTTCTGCTCTAAAGGGCTATGTCCCAGTGACTTAGTGTTGCAAACTGTGGTTTTCCCTGTGCCTATTGGTGCCTGGAAGCAGGCACTGAGGTCAGTACAGGCATGGTTTGTTATTTCATAAATCTAAATACATAGATACATTGTTCTGAGATGGGCCTGTTCTTGATGATGCTGTTCAGCCTTTTCCCTTGGCTGTCGCAGGACAGGGGGAGCAGCATTATTTTTGCTTAAACATTGACATTTAATAAAAATTGGTTTGTGCTTGTTTTAGAATGTGACCCACTCAAGTGTGAACCGATAGAGCAAAGTCAGAACTGTCGTGAAGACCAAACCCTGATTGCTGCTCGTGTGGAGGGTACCTGCTGCATATCTTATATCTGTGGTATGATAGCTTCACTTAATGCATCTATGCATGTTAGCATATAGGTTAGGATAACTGGATAATAATTTAAGGTCATAGTGAGCATCCTACACAGCTGTGTAAGACTCAGAAGTAGTTTAAAAGCTGTGTGTTGTGTGTATAAGGCAAGTGAAATGGCAGCCACTGGGGATGTTGTAACAGGGCTGGAGATTCCTGGATTAAGGACTGAGGGCTTGCCAGAGACCATAGCTAGTGGGATCTGTGTATAGGGTGTACAGATCAATGATAAAATAACACTGTTGGCATTGTGCAAGATTTCCTCATCCTGCAGCATAGATCTTTGCTGTACAGCCCATAAACTTTCCCGTGCATGTCCCTCAAATACACTCTGATTTTTTTCATTATATTGATTTTGATGGAACACAGGGTGACTTTTCCTAGCCTGGCATGCTGCATGCAGCATTTTAGGTACTGAAGACAAACCGTCAAATAGCTGGGGGCTCAGTAAGGACTTCCGCCTGGGAAGAATATATACATGCCAAAGTAATTTTCATTGCTAATATATTCCTGTGGTCACCCATTTAACATGGAATCTGTGTTGAATATGAAGTTTTCTCCTGCAAAACCCATTGTTCTTCTGCCTGTGTTTGAGATCATAAATCTTTTTATTGGAACTGCTTGTGTTACCAAAAATTCAGTATTGTGATTTTGCTGCAGATTTAAGTCATATAAGAGGAAAAGCCCTTTTACTTACAAAGATATTTAAATTAAGGCACACTGAGGATGCTGTATGACAACTGAGAGAGTCAGCAGGAATAATACAATTAGCAAGTTCTTGTCTGCTGTGTCTCAACTACATTTTTTAGTTTCCTTCCTTTTTTGGATTTACATCTTTGTCTTCCTCAGCATGTGGGGTTTGCTCTGATCAGATACCAAAATGTCAGGAAGGAGAAGCGCTTACTGTGGATGGTAACACTACAGATAGATGTTGCCCTGCATACCAGTGTGGTAAGTTTATTTGATTTTTTCTTTGAATGATTCATAGCTAGAAATGTTAAGAACACTACATTGAATTTCCTAGCAATAAATGTTCAGTGCAATAAATAGTGGATTAGAAATACCTCTGTATTGGGAAATAATTTGTCCTCTACAGCAGGACACAATACTGTGTCACCACAGTGGTAAGTGTGCCACGGAGAACAAGGGAAGTGGCTGGATTCGTTCTGGGGTAGGTGGGCTGGTGTGTCCTGTAGGGTCATGGTGTGTCACCAAGTGTGTCGCAACCTGCAAAAGGTTGAGAACCACTGCTCTACAGTGCTAAACCTGTACCTGTTTAAAATACCCTGTTCATAAAACAGCATCTACAAATCTGTTTCATGCATGGGTATTGATCATTCTTGGCACTGAACAGTGGAAACTAATTGAGATGAACGCTTAGCAGTGGAAAACCATTTTAAATGTAACTTCCTGTCTTACCCTCCCAAGTAATTATCTTATATATTTCTGTCACCTGTTATCTAGCATTTCATTCTTGGTCAACAATTTTTAGAAGCTAGCTATCCCGCCAAGCTTTTCATGAGTGAGCAATTTATTTCCTGTGGTTCATGTTTCTGTTCACCAAAAAGGAAAAGGATAAAAAATAGAAACACATGTTGATGGTATTTTCTTTCTTTCTTTCTTTGAGTTTGTGAGACCTATCGTTGCCCTGAATTCCAGTGTGCACTAGGGATGTCTTTGGTGGAAGTATGGAGCCCAGAAAAGTGCTGTCCATATCGCACATGTGGTAAAATAATCAGTTTCCATCTTAACTGCTTTAGATCCTATTGAGTTGGCAATATCTGTGACCTTTTAGTCTGAAGGCTACAAAATAATCAAACTTATGCAGCTGCTAACCTACCCAGGTTGCAATATTTTTCCCCCAGATTGGTGCTGGTGTGCAGATGAAATCAGGAGTAGTCAGCTCAAACAAAGGAATCTTCTGATCTATTTGATGTTCTTCTTTCTTCAGAAAGATTATATTATAAATTACAAAGGGGTAGTGGTGTTAAGTCGCATTCAGCAAGACAAGCAAAGAGTTCTGTAGCACTTTTAAAGGCTAACAAATTTATTTATCTCATGAGCTTTTGTGGGAGAAAATATAAGTGGTTCTAATAGCTATAGGGATACTGTGAGATTGGGGATCAGGATGAAATGGAATGTACAGTATTGGGTTCAGCAGGAGACATGTTTCAAAAGCTAGCAGGGCTTCTGTTCTGACCACTTGAGAAGCTGGGCTTTCTGTTCTCTGACACATTTATTTTAATGCAAATGCCAAGATACTTTTCTGATTGATCATTTCTGTTTTGTTTTAGAGTGTGCATGTGACACAATAGCTAAACCTCAGTGCAAACTGGTATGGGCTCTTTCTTAAAATTGTTTTTATGTTTTCTTATCAAAAGAATTAAAAGTGTCAGCAAATTATAATGTGCTAATTTACCTTTCTCCTCTTTTTTTTAAGCTGCTTTTGTGTGTGTGGGGAGGTGCGTAATATAGTTAAAATGCCAGTCACAAACATTTTGTTTTTATTAGAAACAAGGTTTTAAATCCAAGAGAAACCTTTCATGCAAACTGCAATGACTAACAAGTATCAGTTTGTTTTTCTTTTTTAGGACCAAATCCTGCCCTGAAATGTACATACATAGAAATTGAATGTATACATCAGAAGGCAGGATTTGGCCTTTATTCTGTCAGAATAGATTATCAGTAGCTATTTTAATGCTATCCTCATGAAATGAATATTTCAGTATTTTTTTTTAAATGCTAAGGCTCTGATTCAGCTAAGAACTTTGTTTCAGTGGAACTGTTTACATGCATTTTGCTCATGTGCTTAAGGTTTGGCACCTGCTTAACTACTTGGCTGGATAGGCTCCTTACTCAGTAGCATAAGTATGTTTTGAATTAACTGGGATTATTTTATCTAGAAAAATATATTGTCCTTGGAATAATCAGTAACAACTGTAATTTAATATCATGATGAATAAATAGTATGTTTTTTTCATGAGATATTGTATCTATTTAGAAATTACTCATAATCTTTAGCTGTTATTAACAGGATTTTAGAAGTTGGTTGGGGTAGGGGAGAGAAGGGATATATCTGAATTATCGTAGTGCTTATGAAAGCAAATTGGCCAAAATAAAACATAGGACCATATTCTCTGCTGGTGTAATTCCATTCACATCAATGTCTCTATCCCAGAGAAATATATGTCCTGTGCAGCTGACAGAGTGCGATATGCAGGTGTGCTACTGCATTTTACTCTTGACCCACCATGAGCTTTTCACTTCAGTTTCAGCTCTTCTTATGACACTTTTTTAAAAATTTTCACTTTCAAGGCATAAATGAATGTTCAATGTCACAGATACTAAACTAAGTTTCACTTGTGGGCGTCAAAGTCAGATTCCACCTGAGGTTTCCAGGGGCAAAATGCTAATGTTAACTGCTACTTAATCCTGAAGTGAAAGTTTAAGGAAGAAAACTCAAAGAGATAAACACTTGCTTGTGACATCACATTTCTTCTTTTTCTGTGGTGTGGACAGGGGGAGAAACTGCAGGTAGATGAACAGTTCTGGAACAGCACAGAAAATGTTTGCGGCTGTACTAAGTATAAGTGTGGTAAGTAGGAGAAGTGTTTGTGTCAGAGAAATATCCCCTCCAGCGCTCAGGTACTGTGGAGCATACATTACTGTGGACCATACATTCACCTCTGAAGCATGGCTCTGAGTGGAGAGAGAGAAAATGCACTGAACTAACTCACACATAGTGTTGTGGGATGAAACAAGGAAAAAGGTGGGTCATGTTTGGATCCCTCACTAACTGTGTAGTTGTGTGAGGCCTCTCTCTGCATATCTGGAATTTCAACAGCAGGAGAGCAGTGCAGGGCAGTCCAGGACAAGAGCTGGAATTTGAAGCAGGTGAGATGCTGATGAACAGCCAGTTTAAGCACCATATTTCTCCTCCCAGGGCTCACTCCTGCACAGTGCTGAGTGCTAGCCCTAGTCTTTCAAAGCCTGTAAAATGTATGCTTCACTTCTACCCCTTGTGTAGTTCTACTGATCCATTATGAGACTACTGCCCAGGTGTTGCAAGTAGGGTGACCAGATAGCAAGTGTGAAAAATCAGGACAGGGGTGGTGGGGAAAAGGTGCCCATACAAGAAAAAGTCCTAAATATTGGAGTATCTGCTCACTCTAGCTGCAAGTTAAGCATGTGCTTGCATGCTTTGCAGGATGGAAATCACAGTGGTCAGCGCTGTGCATAATCTATCTCAGGAAGAACAGAATGAGGCCATAAGAGCCTCAAAGCACTGCTGCTCTGAGGAGCAGTAGTTCACACTAGGCTCCCAGTGAGCCTCGTTTAAAGAGTCGCAGGCATGTGACTGTCTGAGTGGGGTCAATGACATCTGCAAAGACACTAATGCTGGTGTAGGGGCTTGTCTACACAGACATTTAGCTTTTTGCAAGATGGTGTGTGATTCTACCTTGTGCTGACCTGCCATGCTCTATTGCAGGGGTTTCAAACACACTTTCGGTGGGCCATATGTGGCCCCTAAAGCTATTTCCTGTGGCCCACAATGACCCTATTTTTACTGATATTTGCAATATGGTTGAATGAAAAGGTTTTAGTGGGGTAGCCCTCAGGCCAACGTACTAGTCCTCATGCACCCCTTCATTAATCCTCATGCGGCCGTTGTGGTGATTTGAGTTTGAGACCCCTGCTCTATTGTTGGTGTTCACCCTCCCAGCCAGCAGTGTGTTAATTGGATTCCATTCTGTCCTGTTTCAAAGACAAACAGGGCATATTCAAAGAACAACATTGCACATAAAATGCAGTCTGTTTGGTCTCCACTTTCAACTAGTACAGTTTTCCAGTCAGCAGTTACGTGTGAAGCACTCTGGATATGGCCTCTGACTGCTATGCGGTGCCCTGATAAGATTGTATGTCAGAAATTCTTCTTCACTATGTCACTTTTAATGTGTTTCCCTTTCACCCAGATGTACATAGCCAGAGGAGTGTATGGCCTTTTGCCTACAGTCATATTAAGGCTCCTAATAATAGAATAATCTTTCAATTTCCACATTTGAGGTATGATTGTGCTAGGAAAAATTTGGGGGGGTGTAATGAGCGCAGTTAAAGGTTCTTATTTGAGTTATAGAGCTAGGTCTCCAGCTAGTGTAAACTGTTGTCAGTCTATTGAAGTCAGTGGAGATGTGCCAGTTTCCTTCAGTTGAGGATCTGACCCCAGTTTTTTAAAACAGATGTATTGAACACTCCATTAGTTTTTGCTGTCCTTATTTCTCTGCAACAGACATTACATTTTACTTTGTTGTTGCAGAAGCAAAGTGATTTGTGAGAGTATGTTGTATACTTTTATATGCTGTTGCAGTGAGAGACAAGGTGTGCCTGAGTAATGAAAAAGGAGTACTGCGTCCTGGACAGATGATTGTGGAACACACAGCTGATGGCATTTGTATTACTGCTTATTGCACAAACACGATCGACCCCTCCACCAAATACTATCGGATAAATATCTCCTGGATTGACTGTGTCACCAAGTGTGAAGCTGTAAGAAACTCAGAATTTTAGACATTCATATTATGTTTTGAAATTTTGATTAAACTATGAGGTTTCTTTGGTTATTAGATTATATTCAAAGCATGTGGGTGCTGAGTTAACCAACTATAGGCTCCCTTCTTAGTGATCTGTTGTAGCTTTTCTGATTAAAACTGTGCACTGTTAATAAATGTAAGCTTAAGGTCACACTCTGGGACTCACTAAAGCTTCAAACTTAGTGCATCTGTATGCTGGCTGGCAAAGGCCTATGCAAGTGTTTTCCTGTGCAAATTATTACTGCAAAAGTCATTTACGTGAGTTTGGAGTGTAGGAGGCTATGGCTGGCCGGATCCTAGAATCAACATGATAAACTAAGCAGGCTTCACTTTTGTGTGCCAGACTCTACCCCAGAGCAACCCTTGTTCATTTCTGTTCATGAAGGACATTGGGAACAGCCACTCTGAGTTGAATGAATCTTTCTCACATAGTTAAGATCCAGATTTGGATCTGAACTTCCTCAGAGTTGCTTACACAAGGTTTTGTATTAGCACCTTATGGAACTAGGACCTAGCTTGAAAGCTCTGGTCAGGATCTGAGCTTCCACAGAGTGCAAGGGTGCTCAGAATTGGGGCCCACCCACCTCTGGTTTCAGAAAAACCATTCTGATGTGGATCACTTAGGTATCATGATCTAAGATTTAAGATTTAGAGAAGAAATAGAACACTTCCACCACACTCTGCCCTTCAGCCTCTGTTTCTCTAGTGTGCATGTAGGTGCAAATGTTATACTTAGAAAATGAAAACCAGCAGGATCTTATTCAGACGGATAAGGCAATATGCCACAAGTATTGTGAATATATGTAGATTGAAATTTTAAAAGGCAAAACATCAGTTAGTCTAAAAGCAAGAAAATCAGTTAAAAGAGACAGAGCAATTTCCTATTCTATCACATTCATACACACACACAAATGCATACAGACAGGTAAAGGCAATGAGTTTCACAGGTGTTATAATTACCAGCCTCATTGCTCATTCTCATCCATTAGCCACGTGGCAAAAACACAAGACTGGGGAGAGGCAGGGTCCCACTGGTGCCCCAATGCTTTTCCAGTGTGTTCGTAGAACTGAGCCCAAAGTGCCCATCTTGCTGTACCCTTCATATAGGGTTCTGTTCCCATTTGATCTTATGGGCTCCATTTAGTCATGTTGCTTCTGTTTGATGTGACGGTTGCTTATCACTCAAAATTGTAGCAAACACAACATTTCTCTGTTGTTCTTCCATCTTCATCTCTGGGAGTTAATTAATTTTATTAGAGTTCTTCAGCCATTTAGATTTCAGAACTTTGTCTTCCTTTCCTCTTTGTTTTACAGTATTTCCAGCTGGGATCTGTCTAAGGCTGGTGTCTGCTCTGTCTGTCTCACATACATAACACCAATTTCTCATTCATTTAGACCTTGATCTTTCCCTTATTTTACCTTATTTGTGAAATGCACTGATACTTCTTTTACAGTTAAAGATATTTTTTCTTCCTTCCTAACTGACTACAGTCAATATTCAACTACTTGATTAAATGGAAATACAAAGAAGTACAAAGTCCCAGGGAGCCTTCAGCAGGGGTTAAGGTATGCCAGAATGTCCTGGAATGCCATTCTGGGGCCCTCTATTTTTAGGGGCTGAGTGGTCCAGGCCCCCTAGAAATAGAAAATGGAGCCAGAACGCTGCATTCTGGGGCCCACCATTAAGAAATAGCAGGCCCCAGAATGCAGTGTTCCAGTTCCATCTTCTATTTCTAGAGGCCCATAAAAATAGCAAGCCCTGGAATGGTGTTCTGCCACGTTCTGGCAGGCAGGGGAGGGAGACGGGCTCCCCTGTGTATGCGCAGGCTGCAGAGTTTCCCAGCCTAGCATGCTGCCGGTGAATATAGGGGTGGTCCGGCTTGTGCTGGGGGGTGACTTTTGAGGGTGCCTGAGCTGGGGGTGGGTATTGGGGCCTGGGGGTGGATACTGAGGACAGGGGAGTGGGTATTGGGAGTGGATTTTGGGGGAGGGTATTGGGGGCTGGGGGTGGATTTTGGGGACAGGAGAATGGATATTAGGGGCAGTAGCTAGGGTGCTTGAAGGGAGCCCGGACATGTGGGGGGGGGGGCACCTATTAGGAGGCTTCCAGGGCCTGCCAAGTTATACTTTAACCCCTCATCTTCAGGGAGTGTTGCAGCATGTAGACTAGATCATGTAGGTCAATGTCACATAACCATCTGAAGCTTGACTGCAGGCCTTAATATCACACACTTTTTTAATACCTCAGGCTTATATCTACACAAATACCAGCTAGAAACTGGCTGTAGTTGAATATTTATAAATGAAGAAGAAATTATTGGAAATCCTGTAAAAAATTGGCTATATAACTCTCTCCTCCACCCTGCCAAAAACAAAAAACAACCAAAAATATCTAAAATGTCATGTTGTCTCTACAAAGTACTGGGAATTAAATATAGAAAAAGTCTTTTTCTGCTTCTTTATTTGGATGAATATTCCTGAAAACATGTTGATTTAAATGTGTAATGCACTGTAATTTGGAAGCACAATGATTGTTGGATAGGTAGTCACATGACTATTTAAAAATTGCAGTTCATCTCTCAAACTCAGTCTCTTCCCATTGATGGCAATGAAAGCTGGGCCAACTTCACTAGCACCTTATAAAAAGTGAGTGTATAAGCTGTACACTGAAATGTAAAATAATAATTCTAAAAGCTTTACACTGATCTGAAAAATCTAACTCATGATGTTAACATATCAAGATACTAAAAACAATAATATCTATTTTCTGTTTTGTTACATAGCAGGATTAACATATTTGATTTTTGCAGAATCAAGTGTATGAGCCTCCAAAAGATTTAACAACCTGCTGTGGTCACTGTAAGAATGTGTCCTGTCTCCACACTTTCAGCAATGGGACAGTCTCCAATTTTAAGGTAAGTCTGTAAAAGATTTTCTCTTTGAAAATAGTGACAAGTGACCTAAAACTTAACTAGGCACTTTCTGTAATTTCTGTCATCAGACGTAGGCATGGTTCCTGTGGGGGACAAATTAATCAGGGCTCTCAACCTGGAAAGAGAGACCACCAATCCTCCCCAGTGATGAAGGCCCGTTCCCAGCTGAGACTCAAATTAGCAGAGAACGAGGTGTGGTTCAGGATTTATTATTCAGCTGAATAACAAAAGGAACTGCATCAGAGGGCAGCAAAGAAGTGCTAGCCCCTCTGAGCAGGCCCCCCCAACAACTCGAGTGCAAGAGAGAGCCCCGAGGGGCAGCATCACAACACTTTTATCCAGTACAGTATGATAATGCTATGATAATGCTTGCATGATTGACAATGTTTTAGAGACCCTTATATGGTTACATTAACATTATTAAATACATATTAATGATTAAAGAATGCATATAATTATCCCCGCCTCTGTTTACTGTTGACATCATTTGCATCATCCTGGGCAGCCGCAGTACCTGCAAACTCATTAATTTCTGCCTAGAGATGCTGACCTTACATTCTTGTGAGGCTATGGTGCCAAGAAGGGTGAGCAGGAGATAGGAGGTAATACTCCCTTTTCAGTTAGAACAAAGATGGACAGGCTAGCTTACATTCCTTGTCCAGATGGTCAGGAGAAAAAGCATGAGAAATGGGAGATAACACACTTTCACTATCAACTCTAGGCCACTTGTTAAAGAAACTTAGATACATGACTTGCCAGAGAAACGACCCCACTACCATAGCAACCCACGGCTCCAACGAAGCCTACACTTCAGCACCTTTCTCACCGTCCTGCAGAAGAGATTACATACAGTTTCCCTTACAAGAGAACAGAGACCTTAAAAAAAAGATCTGCATTGTGATGCTGCTTTTTGACCTTTTTAAAGTATTGCAAGGCTTGCTGCATAGAGAGCAAGTGGGAGTTAATGGTTTATGCTTTGTTAGGAATGAGAGTCCAGCATTCAGAGCCGACTAGGGCACAGACACCCCCTTTCATGGCTACAATGGATCCATATCCAGTAAATGCAGCACCCAGAACACCAAAGGAGCCCATAGATGCCATGCGTCCCTGAACGTCAGAAAAATAAGGGAGAATAGTGGGAGCAAGGGGACTACTCCTCTTGTTCCGTACCCGCTCTTCCAAGTGTGATCACATGTAGACAGCCGGGACGAGCAGGCCAAAATAACAGGAGCCTGACCAGTTGGCACGAGTCACTTACAGGCTGAAGTGCCACAAATGTAGTAAGTTAAATTGGATCCGGAGTATAAACCACTGGAAATAGAGGGGGAGCTCCAGTGAAAAGTAATGTTTCAAGCCGAGCTTTACATGTCTTAGACAAAAAGGATGTAACACCTGTGAAGAACCCAGAGCTATTAGAAGTGAAACAAAGGAGGCAGACACATAATAAGCCAAACAAATAGATTAGAGTTGTGTTACTCAATTCAGGAGCAGAAAAGGTCCAGGAAGAACCAGAAACCCATGAAGTAGTTCAATAGTGAGTGTTATCACAGATAGAAACAAGAGGGGAAGAAGGATTTCAGGAAGGTCACTGTGCCATAAACCAACACCATTTTGGGAGGCTCCAAGGGTAAGGGGGAAGTGGGAGCACACACAGCAGTTTGTTACATTTAAACCTTATTAATTTAAGCTTACATTAAGGATTATAACATACCAGAAACTATCCTGCAAAACACTATAGCAAAATTGAAGTCAAGTCAAGTCAAGTCAAGTCAAATCATAGGGCTGGAAGGGACCTCATGAGATCATCGAGTCCAACCCCCTGATACCTTAAAAACTTTAGAAGCCAGAAATTTGCACATATATAAATTACAGGTAACAATGACAGCATTTTGATTTCATGGAGCCCCACAGACTTGTTGGGACCATACTAAAGAGTCTCTAGATTATTTTTCTTTGCAGATATCAAGAATGTGGTAGTGGCAAATCCTCTTCACTTTGGCTTGGCAAATCCTTTTTAACAACAGGGGAGAGGTTACTAGCACATGCACCCTGTGTTGTTAATTCTTCTGGGGTTTTTTTTGGAGGTGTAGAACTTTTACAGTGTGAAGCATGGATTTGCTTTGGCGGTCCATGGCACTTGACTTCTGTATTGGTGATTAACAAAACTTGAAATGGATCTTTTAGAAGCTTTCGCTAACAGTAGCAAAGACCGGCTTAACACAAGGACAGTTTTTTAGCCACCCTGAAAAGGTACATACAACTAATAGAAATTTATAAAAATACACTTTGGCATTTATTTGAAAATGTACAAAAGGTCCCCTTTTTGTTTTTACAAGCTTGCCAATATTATGGGCTTGACAAATTGTACAGGTATAACAATATTGATCCAGTAAAATGGGTTACTTTTAAATACTTTGTGTTGCAAACAAACAACATATTTAGCCACAAGCTTGCCTTGTAAAAAATTTTTTTTTGACAAGACCCATTTTTTTATAAGAAAAATCAGGATTTTCTAAAGGAGTATTTTTAAATTTAACTTAAGGCATTGTTAACTGAATGGTGACAAACAAGCAATTATGAGGTTTTCCATTCAGGAGAACTGGGAATAAAGAAGTGGGATTTAAAACAGAACATCAAATAAGAATAATATTGTTTGCAGACAACATAAAAAATGTATATTAGATTAATTTAGCCTGAAAAAATGCTGTATTTAGTTTATAAAAGGACTGCTGCAACAGAGTGTGGGGAAGCAACCTTCTGCCAGGCTGTTTTCATGAGAAGGAAATCAAGGATTAAAGGCTTGGGACGTGGGCAGTGGAGGCATTGTTGCAAAGTCAAGTGTCCGTTCCTGCTGGCCAGGCCGGTAAGGACACTTAGTCTTTCAGTGGCCCAATTGTCCACAATAGTGGCATGTGAAATTTTTTTAGAATGCTGGAATGCGCCCCATACCACATCCCCATTAGGAGCCAGGGATCCCTTGCATGGCTGCAGATGACCCTGGAAAAGGTTTTTAAGCCATCTATATCATTTTAGGAAAAGGCGGGGGGATTAAGCCCGCTTTGAGTTCACACACTCAGGCTCAAGGCTAAGACAGCTTGCAGAAACAGCGAAGAACAGCAAAACACATTATATCAGGCCCCAGCCAGTTTTTACAGGAGACTGACTTTAGCTGGTGCTTTGGGCTTGGAGCCTAGCATTAGTTTACGGTCGGGTCGCTCCCAGGAGTGGTGTAAATACCATGCTACCTTTTTGTCACAAAATTTTTGCTTTAGCCCTACCTTACACCCCTGATGAGCAAAAATGATTTGATTGGCAAAGCATCCCTATAATTAACAAACAACTGCAGGACATTCAGCGGGATGGCTTATGCCATTCAGTTTTCACACCAGCCACCTCCCTTTTTGAGGCTGAGCAGACTATTTTTGGGACTCTGGGGAAAGTTAGTGGCCACAATTAGCACTGCAAAATTTAGCTAACCTACCATCTGCAGCTTATTTGTAGTATTTAATATTATACAACTTAAACTTATAGCTACCACTTTAACATGCTACAGGCTTTTTAGGGCCTGTCACATTTGCCATAGTTTTTGTTTTAATTTTGGACCAAGGCTTCCAAAGGGAAGCCTCATCAATCTACAACTTAATTACTTTCACATGAAGGCCTACTTAGTGCCTTAACATTATCAAAATGCCAAAGGTTTGTTCCCATTTCTATCTTATCCTCAGGATGATGTTCATAACTTAATGCTTTTTGTGTTACCTTGGGGTGAGGGGAACAACAGATTCTCTGCTCTACTCCCACAAATTACTTGCTTAAACCAACAGCTTACATTACAAAAGACAACCAAAATTATACCAATATCAATATTTACATTAATCACATCAAATTGCAGTCACAAAATAACCATATTGCATGATCTGTACCTGTTGAGGGGCCACGCCAGATAGTCCCTTAGCTTCATTTGTAACTAGGGGTCAGATGTCCTTTGCAGGATGATCCCCTGGCTTAGCTTCTTTTTTCTTCCATACCCTTACCATTATTGCTGAAATTTTACACATTTCCGTTACACATTTTAGGGTTCCCGTTTGATGCAATCAGGGCCCGAACTTTTACTTGGGACATGGTGGGGTGGTGGTTCTGTGGAGGGCAGCAAGGGTGGATTATTACCGCAGCCCCCTCTTTTTTGCTGGCTTTTTTTTGCTGGACCGCTTCCAAAAGCACAGCCAGTAAGGAGTTTTTCTTCAGAAGTGCTCTGATAACAGCCTGTTTCAGCTTTTCATCCTCAGTTGTTAACCCTTTTTTTCTCACATCACTACTGTTACAAGTTTCAGGTCCCGATTCCACAGCGCAGGGCATGCACCTTTGCCAAGAAAACAAGAACCTGGGCTTATTGCTTAAGCTAGGGGATAACAATGGCATTTGAGGTGTACTGGGTTTATTTAACAAATTTGACTGGCCAGTAGTATTTTGGAATTTTTAACTTTTAAACTGAGTTTTTAGCTTGTCCTGGGAGTCCTTTAGACTTCTGACAACTGATTTCTGGTGCCTTTTAGACATTTTTTTTAATGTATATACCAATTTAAATACATATTTTACTGTTTTGTAGGGGTTATGCCCCCTTAAAATTTTTTTCTAAGAAACTGCTTTAAATGATTATCCCTGGTATACCAACTCCATTTAAATAAAACCAAACAAAAATCAGGCCCATAATAAGTAAGTATACATATAGTACCCTGGAGTACCCAAAGGGGGAAAGCAATTTTAGTTCTGCCTATCCCCATTATTCTTAGACCACTTGCTTCACAGTGCACTGCTCAAGCTTGAGAAGGCTCCGGAGAATGAGGCATGGCATTAGGGTGCCATTCATCAGAGTCCGGAGCACTGGCCTGATGATAGGGAGGGGATACAGGAATTTTGCAGGCTGTCATTGCCAATTTTGCCTGCTGGGCTTTCATGTCCTGCATGTCTGCCCACACATACCAGTAATCCAGTTGTTTAGGGTGGAGAATTTCAAGGATTTTCCTGAGGTACCTCAAGTTTTCCTAATTTAAATCTCTTAATTGAGGCCATTATAAATTTGGCCAGTTTCTTTGACAAAGATCGATCAGCTTCTGTTTTTTTTTTTTGTTTTTTTTTTAAAAACCCCGGTGCCCGTGAGTCGACTCCAGTTTACCAGAACTTTTCCTAGGGGACTATTTTCCGGGATGGACTGACCCTATCACATTTTTCACCCTAGGTGGACGTCCCTTTCTGGTCCCCCCTCCCAGAGCCTGCCTTCTTGGCTTAACCTAGTCCACCCAACCTGGAAAGGGCCGGAACAATTCTCCAACCTGGAAAGGAGAATTCTAGGTTGCCTCAGACAGAGCGGGGGACCTGCAGCCTACCCAACCTGGAAAGGGCAGGAGAAATTCTCCAACTTGGAAAGGAGAATTCTGGGTCTAACACAAAACAGATCTAGCCTAGCCCACCCAACCTGGAAAGGGCAGGAGCAATTCCCCAACCTGGAAAGGGGAATTCTAGGCTACTACTGATAAACCAGCAGACCTATTCAGAGTTCAAAGGGATAGGAGTGGTTTCACCATGTGGGAATGGAGACATAAATTTCTGCCATACAGCATTACCAACTGCTCGATCCTGTGCACCCTGCAGTTGGAGGGACAGTTACACTAGAACTGCCTGTGTCACCCAAGGGTGGTGAAACCACAAGAAGACAGGCCTATGACATGACAAACAGACATACACAAAGACATACAAAGATGTGAACCACACAAAAATAACAAAGAAGTCACCTTATCGCCCCAAAGGAGCTGCAGTCCTGCCCCAATTTCCCATAGGTGAACTCACCCAATCTGTTGGCCGGCCGGGGTTGGGGCTGGATGGCAGCACCTCCTGGGTGAGCTGGCTAACTCCCACCTGGCTCGCCAGATTTGTGGGGGACAAATTAATCAGGGCTCTCAACCTGGAAAGAGAGACCACCGATCCTCCCCAGTGATGAAGGCCCGTTCCCAGCTGAGACTCAAATTAGCAGAGAACGAGGTGTGGTTCAGGATTTATTATTCAGCTGAATAACAAAAGGAACTGCATCAGAGGGCAGCAAAGAAGTGCTAGCCCCTCTGAGCAGGCCCTTTTGTTATTCAGCTGAATAATAAATCCTGAACCACACCTCGTTCTCTGCTAATTTGAGTCTCAGCTGGGAACGGGCCTTCATCACTGGGGAGGATCAGTGGTCTCTCTTTCCAGGTTGAGAGCCCTGATTAATTTGTCCCCCACATTCCCATTGCAGACACATTGTAGGATAATATTTGGCTTTATGGTAACAATGCATTCATGTTTCAAGAATGATAATTGAATCAAGGAGTCTTCTAAGAAATGTATAATTAAACAAAAATGGCCTTTCTTGAGGTGTCATTGCAATAGATTATACCTTGATTATGCTTTTTAGCGATCTTTCAGTGATAATTTTGTGCTTAAAAAGTTCCATTAAAATTGTGTTTTGCAGGAAGTATTTTTTTCCTTGCATTAATTCAGATATGGTTGTTTAATTGCCTTGTTTCAAAAATAAAAATAACACTTTGTGACATCTTGTCCCAAGTTCTGATGATGGTGACATTTATGAACTTTTAAACAGCCTGGTACTACTTGGATTTCAAACTGTGTCAAGTATGACTGCACTGCCACAGCAATGGGATCGGTTTTAATCACATCTTCCATCAGCTGCCCACCCTTTAATGAAACTGAATGTGTAAAGGTTAGTATTTTTAGACAGTTTGTTTTATTTGTCATGGTTTATATTTTCATGTAAAGATTTTACTTTTTACAGTTTTGTTTTAATTTAGAGTCATTCAATCCTAGGAAAAATTATAGCTTGCCTACATTTCTGCTTAGATCTTCAAAAGCAAGATAGTGACTGCTCTAGGGGCTCTGACTATACAGAAATTTGCCCACACATTCACTGGGTCAGCAAATCTCCTGGGCCGCACAGTTATAATGGATCCTTCACATTCTCCCTTTCTGTTACTTGGGATTATCTGAACCCAAAGCTATGGTAACTACTCTCTGATGTCAGGAAATAAATCAGTGGGGAACACGACATCTCCATGTGATAAATGATAGGTGCACACAAGAGAGTTTTTATTCAATAATCATTTTTATTGAGTCTAAAACATTCATCAAAACCGAGCAATTGTTCTGGAGCACCCCAAAAATACAGTTACGCAAAGTCTGAGTTGGTATCAAGTGACAGCAGCGGGTCTTAGGTGCGAGTCTTCCTCCACAACACCAGAGAGGGGAGGGTGTCGCCTCCAATAGCATTGCTATGTAGGTGCTATGATTAAGAAATTATTCTAATGTTTTTGTTTTTCTTTTTTGTTCAGGTTGGAGGTTATGTTGTGCCCTTTCTAGAGGGATGCTGCAAAACATGTGAGTGCCTAATGAGACTTCACAAATCAGAAAAGTCCATCTAGCATGCGATTATAATAAAAACAAAACTGACTTACTTTTGCATGAAGGCTTGATTCTGACCTCAATGAGACTAGAAGGATGACCTTTAACAGCGTTATTCAGGAGTATATTGACTGGAGTTATTGGATTTAGATTAGAATAAAACTGGTGTGAGATCAGATTCAGGTTCTTTTTGTATGATTTAATATTTTACTTCCAAAAGCCAATGAGACAAACTTTCCATTAAAGTTAGAGAGTTTTTCCCATTGACTCCAGTGAGATCAGTATTTGGCCAGGTAGCTTTAAAGTGCACCAAGCCTCTCTAAATTAACCTGCAAATTAGTATTTAATTCTATTTTAAGCCCCTAAGATCTTTGGTTTATATGTTCAAATATTCTTGCTGTAAGTCGCAATGACTTAACAAAAATTTTTGCATTTCCGTTTAACATTAGTATTTAAAATTCTCTCTCCACACCAATGCAAAATTTAAATTAGTGTAAATACATAGATGCTTATGGCATACATTATTTGAACTCATTTTATAACTCCTATATCTCTGACTAAAGTAAAACAGAGTTTGAGGAGTCCAGATGACCTTCATAAGAGGCAGCATGGTCTGGGAGGTGGACCAAGAATTTAGGAGGTAGCATGTCCTGAGCTCTTCTCCCAGCTCTCTTAGTGTCTTACTTTAAGGGGTGACAAGTCACTTTGGGCTAGGTTCTGTTACCTTACTCATGCTCTGTAGTGCCTTACTCATCTAATAGCTGTACAGAAATGAGTGGAACTACTCATGGAGTAAAGTATGGCACTATTCAACAGGAGTCAGAGTGGCAGAATATGACCAGTGACCACTCTGTCTTGGATTTTCCATGTGTAAAATGGAGATGCTCACTCTCATAGTTGTGTTGAGGCTCATAGGAACAAGCAAACTGCTCAGACCATTGATAGACCCTGTTAGCTAATGCTTGTGCAGCACTTTGCGGATGCAAATCCCTAGCCAACTGAAAGAGATGTTCCATATCTTAGAAGTCATTGTCAGGAGTTTTAATCTTTATTTTGATGAATAAACATTTTTCTTTCTTGGTCAGGAATGTTCCCTGATTGCCTGGAAGGTATAATAAAATCATGAAACTCATGGAGTGACTTCTAAAATACAGAGCATCTTTTTTTTTCACTTCAGTAGCATTTTTAGACATGTATGATGATGCACAAACATTGGACAACTGTATCATATGTAATTGGTTTAAAGTTAAAAGGGACATAAAATATTACAATAAGTTAAGCAATAAGTGTGGCGATGATTAATGTTTATTGAGGTTGTTTCAGATTCTGCTATACAAACGTAACATTTGGTCTCTTTTCCTCTGTCCTTACTTTGCTTTATTAGAACTGAATGATGTTTTTTCAGAGGAGAAAAATTGTTGACAAAAAGGGAAAGGAGTGAAATCTGCTGGCTATTTATATTTTACAGGCTATTGGTAAAATACAATTAATTCTAGCCTTGAGATGAGACCATACAGATGTTTTCCTTTGTTTACATGTAACTACACTGTAGGCTTGCCTTTGCTCACATGATCACAAAGATCAACATATAATCTGAGAGTCCTCAAGTTGTCTTTCTTAAATGCACGATTTATATTATATATAACAACATCACACATTTATTACAAATGAACTCATTCCATAACAGAATTTCTTGGGAACAATTTTTAAGATGTACTATAATTCAAATTTTTGTAGCTGAATTTTAACTTGGCAGAGTAATTAGCCAGGTTGGCCAGAATGCTGAAGTTAGTGTTATGCAAAATAGCAGGTTCTTCTTCGAGCAGTGTCCCCGACTGCTCCACTTCAGGTGTTTGGGCACCCCTCGTACCTGGGTCAGAGATTTCACAGCAGTACCCCTGCTGGGGGGAAGGCGCACTCCGAGAACGAGGCAGTTAGAATTTTGCTCCAGAGTGATGTGCGTGCCTGTCCCCCCCATCCCTCAGTTCACTTCTTACTGCTCCGACTGCAGGACGGAGTTCAGTGCAGCTCTACAGTTCTCTCCTCAGTCCTCCAAACTTCCCCTCAAACCTTTCAAAACAGACAAAAAAGACAGGAAACAACTTAGCTACATAATAAAACTGTTAAAGAAAAACAAAAAAAAAAACCCCAAAAACAAACAGTATGCCAAGCCACTCGGGCTTTAAGAGATGCACCGCTTGCCATGAGGCGATGCTGGCATCGGATGGTCACCAGCAATGCATTAAGTGCCTTGGAGAAGTGCACGTTATGCTAACATATCAACATTGCAGAAACCTCACCTCTCATGCTTGCAAAGAGAGGGAAAGAAAGTTAAAACTTCTACTTATGGAGGGTTCCCTGAGACCGGCTTCAGACTGCGGTCGCTCTCCACAGCCTTCACGCAGACCGCAGAAGCGTCGCTCTTCTGAATCATCCCGTGCGCCACCTAAGAAGTTCAGGGGTGCAGTGAAAAGTGATAAACCCTGTGAGGACAAATGTCCCTCGGGTACTAATACCCCCAGGACTGGGGATCTCCTGAAAACCACTTCTTTTGAGCAGGGGCATAAAAATAGACCAGTGCACCGCGCAGCAGCGCCAGCAATGGATCCGTCAGCAGCTCTGGTTCCCCAAATGGATCCATCAGTGCTGTTAATGGCTGCTTTGGCGCCATTATCCAACTCTTTTCACGGCCCGGTGCCCCTACACCTTCCAGCACCGGTGCCCTCCCTCCCGCAACCAGCACCGAACATAATGCCTCAGCCCTCCCTGCGAGACACAAAGCAACCTCCTAGTGCTGATGCGACCATCACAGCCTGCTCCACTGCCAGACACTATTCCTAAAAAACATGACAGAAAGTCTCATTATTCTGACCCAAAAGAGGATTTGCTACCCAATTCTTCTCAAATCTCTCCACTTTTTGGCACGGAGATGTCCCAGGAATGTGCCTGACCACTTTCATTTTCCTCCAACCAGAGCCTGCTATTAGACTCCATTCAGGCTCCCTCTGCTGACCAGATGCCACAATTGCAGCAGCCTCAACCCAGAATACATAAGTTTAATACAAGCCTTACAGGTACTTACCCTCAGTGGGCTATGAATCCACTGCTCAACATACCGTGGATGCCTTAGGCCAACTGGCCACAGTACAGTATGCTGCCAACCATGCCAAGTACATCGCAGACGTCTGTGCCTGCCCACCAAGCTCTCCCACCGACGCCACAACACCTTTAGCCCCAGACTACCACTCCTAACTATCAGACTCCTCAGCCCAACTTACAACAACCTGAGCCCCCCACAAGCCCAGTCCAATGATCCAGGGCTGATGATATAAAACAATTTCAAGAGCTCTTTAAGCGAGCCGCAGATAGCATGGATATTCCCACCCAGGATACGTCTACAACCCAGCACAAGCTATATAAAATCCTAGTCCTCTGTCTCCACTAAAATAGCACTGCCCATGGATGATGGCATCATGGAACCAGCACAGGTTATATGGCAAACACTGGCATCCTCCACCCCAACTAACAAAAAAACTGAAAAGAAATATTTTATTACTCCCAAGGGCAACGAATTTCTATTCACACACCCTCAACCGAATTCACTGGTCATCAAGGCAACAAATAAAAGATCCAAACAGCCTCGGACCAAGTCCCACACGGACAAAGATGAAAAGAAGCTGGATACTCTGGGCAGAAAGGTGTACGCATTTGCCACATTCCAACTCAGAGTGGCTAATTACACAGCAGTTCTGTCAAACTACAACCATGAAATACACACGAAAATGATGGAATTTATTGATTTTATTCCAGAAAACAAAAGAAATGAATTCAACTCTTATCAATGAGGGACAACTCATTGCATGAACTGCGTTGCAGGCTTCCTTGGACACAGCTGATGTGGCAGCATGGACAATAGGTGCGGACATTGTAATGCACAGAGCTTCTTGGCTTCGTGCTGCAGCATTGCCTAAACAGATGCAAAACACAATAGAGGATTTACCTTTTGATAGAGACAAACTCTTTGCCAACAAAATCAATGAGCTGATGCACACTTTAAAGGACTCCAGAGCCACTCTGTGCACACTGGGCATATACACACCTGCCCCAAGACAAACCTACAACAGATACCAGCCCTATAACTACAAATACTCACTAAACCAGCAGAACAGGAGATATGACAACCCAAGGGCAAGACCCCAGCAACAAAACAGAAGGAGGCAAAATAACCAGACCTCCTCCAACCCCCTCACAACCAATCCAAAACAACAATTTTGAGGATTTGATTGAGGGCTCGTTCGACCATCCCACTCTCATGCCACAGATCCTTCCACCAGAACCTTGCTCTTTCAGGGATCGTCTATGGCCATTTTCCCATCAATGGCAAAAAATAACAACTGACAAGTGGGTCTTAGAAATTATCACCAGGGGCTATTGCAGCCCAACCCACTTCCCACTACCCCCCCCCATCCTTATTCAGGGACCCCAATCACGTACAGGTCCTGCAACAAGAGATACACAACCTGCTGCAGATTGGGACAATAGAGGAGGTCCCCTCTCAATTCATCAACAGGGGATTCTACTCCTGATACTTTATAACCAGAAAACACATGGGGAGATGGCAACCAATCCTAGACCTTTGTGCTCTCAACAAGTTTGTACAGAATATGAGATTCAAAATGGTTACATTGGGCATGATTCTCCCATCTCTAGAGCAAGGGGACTGGTTGACATCCCTCGATCTCAAGGATGCACACTTCCATGTGCCTATCCACCCAGCGCACAGAAAGTTTCTGAGGTTCCAGTTCCAACACAGACACTACCAGTACACTGTACTACCCTTCAGCCAGTGCACAGCTCCAAGGGTATTTTCAAAACTCATGGTCGTTGTAATAGCCATTCTCCGCAAACAGAACATTACAATATTCCAATTTTCTCATAAGGGCCAAATCCCACCATGAGGCAATGCTAGTAACAAAGACAACAGAAAGGACCTTCATCTCACTAGGTCTCGCAATAAACTATGAAAAATCTTCCCTATATCCGATAGAGGAGATTCAATTAATCAGGGCCTGTAACAACACCATCCTAGCGAAAGCATACTTACCACAACAAAGATTCCTCACGCTCACACACTTGGCTCTCAACCTCCAGACTTCACCAACTGTCATGCCACTTACCTGCATGCAGATGCTAAGCCATATGGCAGCCACAACTTACCTTGTCCATCATGCAAAGCTCCATATGAGGCCCTTCCAGCTCTGGTTCCTCTGCCAGGCCTGACGCCGACCACGTCCTTCCTATCGCCTTCTCTTTATACCAGCACCAGCCAAGGAATCGCTAACCTGGTGGACAACCAACACCAACTTATGTCAAGATGTCCCATTCACCATGCAGAAATCCACACAGCTGCTCACCAAAGACGCTTCCCTCATGGGCTGGGGGGCACACATTCTCCAACAAACTGCCCATGGACGGTGGCCAACTCAGGAAAAACTGTTGCATGTAAACCTATTGGAACTCAGAGCAGTAAGATATGCATGCCATCACTTTCTTCTGACGATATCAGGCAAGGTAATACAGATCCATACAGACAACATTGCCTGTATGCACTACATCAACCGACAGGGTGGAACGCATTCCCAACCACTATGCATCAAGGCAATGAAACTCTGGGAGTGATGCATAAGTCACAACATCCATGTATCAGCCATATATCTTCCGGGCACACAAAACGCCATAGCAGATGGACTGAGCAGAGCCTTCATAGATGCCCACGAGTGGCAGTTATGCAAAGACATTCTTCAAAACATTGTTCAGTATTGGGGAAGACCCACTATAGACCTATTTGCATCAGCCAAGAATAAACAATGTCACAGATTCTGTTCCCGAGCAGGAGTAGGGCGAGCCTCTCAGGGTGACGCGTTCCTCCTCAACTGGAGCAAATTGTTCCTCTACGCATTTCCCCTGATACTCTTGATTCCCAAGGTCCTTTGAAAAATCCGTCAGGACAGGGCGAGGGTCATAATGATAGCCCCCACCTGGGCCTGCCAACCATGGTATACTTACCTCACCTGAATGTCCACGAAACCACCAATCACCCTCCCCAGTGCTCCTACCCTTCTATCACAGAATGACGGGAGGACGTTACACAATTGCATCCAGAGACTCCACCTGACAGCATGGTACCTGGATGGTTTGATGCCCTAGAGGCCCAGTGTTCTGACAAGGTAAAACAAATACTGATAAATAGAAGAGAACCAGCAACAAGACACACCTGCAGAAATGGCGCCGCTTCTCCATGTGGTCCTCGCAGAGATCTCTCAATCCCATCGATGCTCCTCTTCCTGACATCCTTGAGTACCTCACGAACCTGAAAGAAATGAACATCTCCATTAGCACCATTAAAGTCCATATGGCAGCAATCTCTACCTTCCATACTCACATCCATGACTCATCCATATTTACCCACCCAATAATGAAAAGATTCATGTTAGGACTTCAAATCTATACCCGCAGACTTGCCCTTCTGCACAACCATGGGATTGGACTATGGTCCTCCGCACACTAATGGGACCACCATAGGAATCATTCGCAAAGTGTTCCCTTCTACGTACGTCCATGAAAGTCTCTTTTCTGGTAGCAATTACCTTAGCCAGGAGAGTAGGAGAATTAGCAGCCCTCATGACACATCCCCCCTACACTGTTTTCTTCAAAGATAAGGTTTCCCTACGTCCACATCCCAAATTCCTCCTGAAAATCACATCCTCATTTCATCTTAATCAGACAATACGTTTGCCAACCTACTTTCCTAAACCACAGTCTACCCCAGAACAAGCGACTTTCCATACTCTAGATGTGAGGCGGGCCCTAGCCTTCTACCTCCAACGAACAAAGGACTTCAGGAAAACACCTTGACTTTTTGTCTCCACCACAGAGCGTTCTCAGGGTAACCCGATATCAAAGCAAAGACTCTCGAACTGGATATCGTCATGCATAAGAGCAGCTTATACTTTATCCGGACTTGACCTACCTGAAACCATTAGAGCGCACTCAACCAGATCACTTGCCACATCCACCGCCTTCCTGCACAATGTACCAATCTTACATATCTACCAAGCTGCCCCAGGGTCATCGACGGACACCTTCGTAAAACATTATGCCATAGACCAACAATCTAAACTTGACACTGCAGTTGGACTAGCAGTTCTGAGAACGTCAAACTCAACTCACTCTGAAGTTCCCACCACGTCAGCAGAAAACTGCTAGATACTCACCTGAAGTGGAGCAGTCGGGGACGCTGCTTGAAGAAGAATGGAGGCTACTCACCTTGATGCAGTAGCCGGAGTTCTGTCCCCAACATGCTCCACTACCCTCCCTCCTCCCCTCTACTACGGAGCATACCTCTACATGGGGTCTCCGTGGTAGATGGCGAACAAAGGGATGGGGGGGGGCAGGCACGCACGTCACTCTCGTGTGAAATTCTAACTGCCTCGTTCTCGGAGGGTGCCTTCCCCCCAGCAGGGGTACTGCTGCGAAATCTCTGATCCAAGTGAGGGAGGTGCCCACACACCTGAAGTGGAGTGTGTCGGGGACACGCATCTCAAAGAACTCCGGCTACTGCACCAATGTGAGTAACCTCCATTTCTTCATATGATGTGTGAGGTAATATGTTTTATTGAACCAACTTCCACTGGGGGGAGAGATGCTTTTTAGCCACACAGAGCTCTTCCTCAGGTCTGGAAAATATACTCTCAGCAACTTGTGAGGTGGACAGATTGTTTAGTATTAAAGTAGGTAGCATATATTTATAAGGCCAGAGTATCCTGTTAACAACTCTGCAGTCGTAGGACAAAGAGAGATTAGTGAGCAACGGAATGTTGTAATAAGCCATAAATCTAGTGTCTCTATTCAGGCCATGATTTTCAGTGTCTAGCTACAAGAAATCATCACATGCTCAAACACACTGGAGGAAAAAAACAGGAAAGTTATCTGGAAATCATGCAAGAAATGCAAAACAACTAAAAAAAAATTTCCAATTACAGCAATCCAGTCCAAAACCAAAAAGTGGAACCAACTACAATTACCCTATAACCCATAGAACACCATCTCCAGTCTGGAAGAAACCATCTCACTAGTGCCTACCACATGGACATACAGAACACCCAAAGATCATCAATTTATCAATACTGTCTCTTAATGGAGATGAATTATTCATATTCTCGGAAGCACGGAGTCTCCCTTCAATCTTCCCAGCTGCCATTGCCTCCTCTGACATTATTCCCCAGGGTATACTGCCACTCAATCTTCCCTGGCTGCCATTTAAGCCAGTTAGTGGACAGAGAATCTCTTCAAAAACTTGAAAAAAAAAAAGCCATCGAGTCTCTTGTCAGCTGGTAAAATAACTTGATATTATGGTCCCAGAAAGACCAAAATCAGAACCCCTTCTAGATTTAGACAAAATGAGACCATTCCTTGTGGGCATCATTTTCCATAACACATCCAACCAGTAAATAGTGCCAGTTCTTCTGAAATTGCATTTATAATGTGCAAGGCCTATTCATATTTTTCAGTGGGTAAAAATAAATGCACAATTAATATTCCTAATGTAGCTGACTGTATAGCTGTATAGGCTTATAGATCCAGCATTTATTGTACGAATGCTATGGGCCAGACCAAATATATTAAAAAAAAAAAACAAAAAACAAACAAACAAAAATACCTGGCAATCAGAATTACATGACATACAGTAACTGCATTAGACATTTTATGAATAAGGTCACTAGCATCTTGCCTTCATTTGAAATACCTGATCCTTATGAAGCATTATGATTTTTCTCTTTAGTTCCTCCCCGCCCAAGTAAAACTGCAGTTTAAAACATTGTCCTGTAATGAAATCTGCAAGAATTCCACAAAAACAGTTAGAACATTCAAAAATAACTCTTGTGGGAAATTACACTCCTTCCATCTTTTGGCCCTAAGTCCTACAGTAACTTTGAAGGTCAGATTCTCCTCTCACTTACATGACTGTGAATCAGGAGTTATTTCACTGAAGTCATCAAAGTTACAATTAAGGTAAAACTGTTGTGAACAAGAGGAGACTAGGCTTGAAGTATCACGAGTATCTAAGCAATATTGTTTGAGTTCCTCCTATCCATACCATTATTTCTATATATTTTATATTTAATAGCTACTGGATCATAGATAACACTGTGAAATTTTAAGTAGATTTCCTGTTTTAATTATGATTTTTAGCCATGGGTGAGTCTGACCATAAAATGTTGACTAGTGTTTGAGGGACCCTTTGTTCTATGAGTAACATGTTCACAATGTAATATTCTTACCAGGTTCTGGAATGTCATTGTTGTACCCATTTCCCGTTAGTCCAGTCACACCTACAGGTAGAGCTAGCTGTAACACAGGTACATTTTCTTGGAAATCAGTAGAAACAAGCCAACCAGCACCATTGTTGATTTCCAACAATGTACTCCCTGATACGAGCATTAGGCCTCATGTCATGAAATCATGTTCGAAAGCTGCATTGTAGTATTAACTTCATTGTTCAGAACAGTTCATGTATTTTGGTGGGGGGTTGGTTTTGGGTTGTTTTTCATTTGCACTGTATGGGCAGTGCATTGTTGTTAGCCAACAATGTACTGTTGGTAGTAAGCATTTGCTTAGTGTTTAGTTTGCTGCATGTGTACTTGCTGTGTTTAGAATGTTGGCTAATTCTTTTATGTTTGTAGTGCTGTAGAGCATAGAGACTAATTGCTTTGCGCATTAAAGCTTAGTGTTCAATTAACTGTATAAGAGATTATGTGGCATTCAATGGCCTATGTTCAAGAAGGAGATCATATTTTCTAGTCCATTGTAATCAGGAAAATATACTGGATGTATATACCATAATAACTGGAGACAGACAAGGATAATGTGCTGGACCATCGCTGAAAACTAAATTCTGCTCTCATTTGCATTCATATTGGTCTGGAAGAACTCCACTGATGTCTGTGTCATTCATCTGCATTGACACCTGGGTAAATGAGAGCAGAATTTGGTCCTGAGTAATATTACAGCACGTATTTTTGAGTATATAGTTACAAGGTACCCAAGTATCAACTGGAAGCACTCCAACCGCATACTTCAACTAAACAGAATGTACAGAAGATCATTACAGTACACATAGTAACCTCCAATGTCATATGCTATATATATGAAAGTTAATCTAAGGCAAACTATGTAAGTAAAAGTAAGTATTACTGAGAACCATCAACACACACATGCAAATGTACTGCATTCTGTACTTGTTCCTGAGAAGTGACACACTTGCAGTCTAGCCATAATTAACTCATAGCCGTAATTGTACATGAAGAATTCCCCATCCCCAGTATCATCTACAATGTAGAAAGAGAAGCAAAGAGCAAGAATACAGCTGACCATTTTGGGATATGATTCATTTGGCCAGGAGTCACTTCTCTGGAGACAAAAGGACAATGGTGAGTTGTTTCTTTTACAAATGTTATTTTATCTTTTCTCTGTTTGACTTCTACAGGGCTTACTGCTTCCCTATTTGATGTCCTTTTACCCTATCCAAGATATAATTAATTGGTACTTTTGTTACAGTCAGTAGCTAACTATTTTCCACTGGAAAAGTAAGGGGAGGAAATAATTCTCTTAGAAAATAATCCTCATTCAAAAGACCTCTACTGTACTTGTCTGTCAAAACTTAAATTTGCTTCTGTTAGAGAAGCAGCATTTCCTAGTGGTTACAGCAAGGAACTGAGCAGTAGGACTGATGATTGAATCCAGTCTTTGCCATGGCTATATGTGACTTTGGGCAAACCAATCTATCTTTGTTTCCCTGGGGATAATACTCCCCTCCTTTTGTTCAGAGTTTTGAGTTTCTTGGATGAAAGGCATTACTGATGTATATGTGGATAGTATTATGAACCCATAAGGGCTAGACCAGGGGTCTCAAACACATGCCGCATGGGCCGCATGCAGCCCCTAAAGCTATTTCCAGCAGCCCGCAACAACTCTATTGTTACCAATATTTGCAATATTGTTGTATGAAAAGGTTTCAGTGGTGCAGCCCTTGGGCTAATGTTCTAGTCCTCATGTGGCCCTCATGGTGATTTGAGTTTGAGACCCCTGGGCTAGAGTCACTAAGAGAATTTAGGCTGAGTTGCAACACCTGACTTCAGGTGGAATCTATATGTCCAGGTTCGCCACCTAGACACCTTCTGCAATATATGAGAACATATCAATGTGTAAATAAGCAAGCCACAGAAGCTAGCATGCTGTGTGCAGAGCAGCCTAAGGCAGTTCACAGGAAATTCTAAGGAGAGAGGTGGAGCTTGAGCAAGTACCTCTGCTCGAGGTTCTTAGCCACGAACCCTCTCCTGGAGTTAAGTACCCAAGCCTTTTCCAAAAACCAAACACTGAGGTGGAACCATTTCCCACTTCAGGACCTCCTTTTGCCTGATGGGGAGCAGAGATTCGAATTCATGTGCATCTCCAGAGAATGCCTTAACCACGAGGCTATGTGATATTTTGTGGTGGTGCTGTCTCACTCTCTTGTGGAAGCTATGCAGTTGTGTACAAATAATGAAATAGTAATTTTAACAGGGAGTTGCGCTTGGCCTCTTGCATTCAAGGACAGTGCCCTAACCACTGAGTGAAAGGTTATAAGGGGAGAAATAACTACCTCCTTCAGTATTTTGTGTTTTTTGTAAGGGCTGAACCCTGAGAATGCCTCCTGGATGAGGAATACAGTATTGCCTAATCTGAGAACTTCTCCCAGGTTTAAGTATGAGATAAATGCTAGTTGTCAGGATTAGTGTGGCTGTGCATATGCTTATTGGCAAATTTTTAGGTGCCTAGGGGACTTTCAGTGGAAACCTAAGTGCTCTGGCAAGTCAGGTGACTACAGAGTTATTTGTCTGCTGGGCTGGGGTTCAGAGGATATAAATTTTGGATTTAGGCACCTACAGTGGCAGTTAGACACAAAATACCCTTGCAGATCTAGACCTAAGCATTCTACAGTATGACTGTGTAAATAAAACAGAGTGAGTATGTGGTAACTGCATTAGTTATAGTAATAGAATGGACTTTCATATTTTCTTACAGATTTCCATTGTGATGTGGGTTCTCCGCAAGACAAGGATCATTTCCTGTACAATCAGACGCTATTCTTTCAAACACCTAATCCCTGAACTTTCTGCATGATCTCACTCTTCAAGTGCTCAGTATTTCCACCTTAATTATGTTTAACCCTTTTTCATTTTATATATGAAAAGATATTTTAAAATTTGTTTCCTCTACACATTTTGTATCTTTTTTTGGTAAAAAAAAAAAAAAATTAAAACTTACAGATAAATGCAAATAAAAATTGGAAGGAAATATTTTTTTCTTTTTATTAGGGGTCGTTTCTCTGTCTCTTTATGCAGTAGTTATGAAAACACAAGCTTCCTACAAACTTGATGAAATATAATCATTTGATAATGTTACAGCAGGAAATGTATTTTAATATACTATTAACAGTCTTCTCACAAGAATGGTTACTTCATCTTCAGAAAACATTATACTATAGGTGACCCATTTCAGAATAGTGCAGGCTACTCAACTGCTTAATTGATTTATGGATTTTGTCCTTCAAAATGATGTATTTGGAATAAATACATTAGAAATATAACAGAAGACAGAAGAGACAGTGGCCACTTTCGTTATGCATGAAATAATTAGAAATTTTAAAAGTCAGAATTTAAATACAAATTACAGTTTATATAGCTTTGTCAAAGAGGTTTCAGTATATTCTGAGATGTACTATTTTCTTCTTTAGGATCCCTTTTGCCCAAAACATATATAGACTTTCTCTGAAATATTTGGAATTGTGAGCTGATATTTTCCAATTGATACACACTTTTCAGGTAAAGAAGATGGGAAATTTTGTAAAAAGGTGACGGTTAGGATGACTATCCGCAAAAATGACTGCAGAAGTAACACACCAGTAAGTAACTGTCATCATTTCTTTCAATGGAAGGGGAAAGGAAAGGGGGAGTTAACACTACTTTCGTGTGCATTCTACTTCTGACCCATCAGAAGGGCAGATATTGGCATGCATGAAAGATAGATCTATAGCAGCTCACATGCAGGGGTCATTGTTTGAAAAGTCAACATTTACTAATGGTTACAGTGCTGTAGTATCTCAAATGCCGGTTATACCATACATTAGCACAGAAGTAGAGATCCAAACCTGCAAAGCACTGAGCACTTCTCCTATTGAAGTCAATGGGAGTTGAAGGTGTTCAGCGCCTTATAAACAATGCCCTATAGGATTTGCCTCTGGAAAGAACTTCCTTTTTAATAGCAATGACTGTAAACAGCATACTTATCCTGTAAATGCCACAGCACAGAGATCATGTCCTTAAATTCTTGAAATCATCATGCACACCCATGAAACCATACGTAGGAGAAATGAGGTTATAATCTCAGTGCTGGTGTTTGACTATAGACTGTAAGGAAATTTATACACTAAGACTATGTTAAACAGAATGTTTTGTTCCAAGGGTGAATGAACATGGGAAGTATAATTCCAAACTGGCCCATGGTGGGGAATTGTTCATTGCTGCTTCCCTGGGGGACCTGCAGTGCCTCACTGGGCACTATGGCAGCCAGGTGTATGTCAGGGGGAGGAGGGGGGGACAGGAATTTGCTCTTTCTTGAGTTAATGGTGGAGCTCTTGGAGAAGCCCATCCCTAATGTTAAGAAGTGTTCTGAATGGAAGAGGTAGCCCACTGACAGAAAGGAGCTTTGGCTGAGGTTAGGTGTAAGTTATTGTAAGCAACTGTTAACAGTGTTATTTTAGTGAAGTTCCTCAGTTTTCCTAAGGAGTGTTTCCGTTCCTGAACATTCCTCCTTACTATAGCAAAGAAACTCCAAAGGCCTCATCATGGACTACAGACAGTAGTTATGTGATACCCAGTGTTATGCATTATTTCTTTAAAATTAAATTTTAGAAATCCTTTTGTTGGAGCTCAGTATGTTGCTTAGCAGTCAAGTCCTAGTCTTGTTGAAATCAATGGACAAATTCCCATTGACCTTAGAGAGATCAGAATGTGGTGCTAACTGAGTCATTTTGTTATTCACATTGGCTGAGATTTTCAAAGGGGTGCAAGATAGTTTGCTTCCTAGCTTCCATTGAATTTCTTTGAAATGTGGGTGCCTAAAAACCTTTCAGTCTGTTTGAAAATCCCAAACTCATGATTTTTAGTCATTTAAATACAATAACCTTTTAAAATGTTCATTAACAGGTAAACATTGTTTCATGCGATGGAAAATGCCCTTCTGCTAGCATTTATAACTACAACATCAACGCATATGCAAGATTCTGCAAATGCTGCCGGGAACTTGGGTTACAAAGACGAACTGTGCAATTGTATTGCAGTGGCAACTCGACATGGGTCAGCTATTCAATACAGGAACCTACAGACTGTTCTTGCCAATGGTCTTGAAACAACATTTTTTAAAAAAGCAGCTGGCGAATCCAACTATAGAAGATATCCGGTTACTTCCAGTATAATAAAGTTATTTTTTATATCTTATCCTTAGAAAATACAGTTATCCATCCACTGATTAGTATCACTGTTTAATATTAAAAAAAAAACATTTTGGACTCTTCTTTATTTTGAAAGAATTGTCTTGCATCATCCATTTTTTATTGTCTTTATGTTCACTTCCTCAAGATCATCTCAAATTCTTATGATATGTGCCAACATATATAGGAAAGGGATTTCCTTTGAAAGAGACAATCAAAAGAATAATGCTTTATATTTTATTTCTGGGGGTTTGATCCATTCTTTGAAAGCCACCCACTGTTGTTGTAAATACATAATACATAAAATGATATGGCACTAAGTGATCTAAGATCTTGAATGTGTTACAATAGTGAAAACACATTTGATGCCTATGAAAGAAAATTATATGCAAAATATTAGAAGAATATTCAGTT
This sequence comes from Podocnemis expansa, assembly GCA_007922195.1. Lineage (NCBI taxonomy): Eukaryota > Metazoa > Chordata > Testudines > Podocnemididae > Podocnemis > Podocnemis expansa. Next base: position 135,825,427 of record ML681963.1, read on the forward strand.
TAAATTAAATTGATATTGCAAAATAACTTACTCATGAGGAATTAAATTATAGACATTTTTATCAGGGAAACATTTTCAATGCTGATAATTGTATATAAATATTCCCTGGTGATGTTTGATTTTTCTGATGTATTTTACATTGTAGTGTAAAACCATTGTGTCAAACATATACTGTATAGGAATTAGAAATTTTTCTCTTAGATTATCCAGATTAGATATTAGTAATAGATTTATCCAAAATATAAACTGTGTGCTATAAACTGAGAACATACAAGTTTATCAAATGAAAAACACATTTCTCATCATCATTATACTGATGCATTTTACCTAAACACTCGCCTTTAAAGTGCACACATATTAAATGTGACTTGTACCAGGGGCATCACTGGCACTGGGCACCGGGGGCATGTGCCCCAAATCCCAGCACCTGTGCCCCGGATCTGGAGGGACCACCCCTCTCCCGGTCTCCGGCCCAATTGGGCCAGAGATCCGGGGCCCAGCTGCCAGCAGCCGCTTCTGTCCCCATGCCCGGCTGGGGATGCGGGGCCCGGTCTCCTGCGGCTGCTTCCAGCCCCATCCCCAGCTGGGGATGCAGGCCCTAGCTGCCCGCAGCAGCATGGTGGCTTCTGGCCCTGTCCCCAGCCAGGGGGTGGGGCCTGCGGGCCCATGCCCCGGGTCCCTCCCCAGGGGCAGCGATGCCCCTGAATTGTACTGCTTCATTAAGAGAATGAACTTTACTTTGAACCTTAACTTTTTAAAGAACACGTTTTCATAAAGAGAACAGATAAATCAATGAAATAGGGTTGTAATCTAGGTAATTTCCTATGTACAATGAACTTTTTATTATGTAAAAAATTCAAATTGTTCACCAATGCTTTTTAAACTTGTGACAGACATTTTGATATAATGAAACTGAATATTACGTTAACCAACCAGCTCTCCCCATAACAATGCCGTCTTAATGCAGCAAAATTCCAGTAGCTTTAATTTTCAGAACTAAAGCTACATGAACATCTAAAATTTTAAACTGAGGAACCTAAGATATAGAAATATATTGTTGCGTAATAAATTTGTTTAAAACAGCTTTATTACATTTAATCCAAAGAAGAAATGTTTTGTTAAAATCAACATTTTTTTAACATAAACATTTTTGCTATTAACATTTTTTATATACTGTATATGTCATTCCTATAACATCTAATAAACAACAGGAAGACTTACTTTTTTATAGCTTGTTATTAATATTAGCAGCTGCTTACTTTTATGCCATATTTATTAACATTTTGTTCTGGAAGCATTCACTATTCATTTGGTTTTTTACTGTAGTTAGTATTAGTAGTCCAAGAGTCTGATGGTCTGATACCAGGCCCTGATATACACTGATGATAATGAAGTTTGAGGTAATGCTGCTTACCTCAAACTTCTGCAGCCTATGTCTCCACTGTCAGAGCATTAAGTTAGAATTAAATAGTGCTGTAATTCAACCTGATAACACCACCATACAACTGGCATAGCACTGAGGTCAAAATCTACAATATGAATTTTGTTCCATGTAGCCAGAGAGCAGCAAAATTCAAGCACATTGGCCTCTGGGATCTATCCCAGAAATGTCTGTTCTGTTTTTGCTGCTCTAGATTTTCCTCTGTGCAGCATTATCATTGTGGGAGGTAAGCAGCACATAGCTCCTTCCCTGCTTGCAGCCTCTGGAAGTTTTTAATTCATCCCTTTGTCTCTCTGCATGCCTGCAGTACAATGCCTGTCTGTGCCTTCAGTGGAAAAAGACAGCCCGGAAACTTTTCTTTTTTTTTGAGAGAGAGAGAGAGAGAGAAGAAGAGGGGAGGAGGAGCGAGCACATTGTATCATGGGAGAATGACTTCTTCCGGACAAGTCCTAACGCCTAATTGCACCGTGGAATAGCTACCCCTAGTGCAATGCATTTCAGGAGGAAGTAATGATGACGATTGGGAATACAACAGCCTAGAGCCATATGCAGAGTATGATCAGACTCCTATGGATTTTGTAATTCGACAGTCTAAAACTGAATTACAATCCCCACGCCCTGTGTAGACAAGTACTAAACTAGAAGAAATAAATTTAAATAGTAAGCTTTAAAAAAAATGCTTTCATGTAAATGCTTTCATTTTATTCTGAATCATTCAAATTTATTTTCACAAGACAAATTTCAAACATTCGCATTTTATTTAAAATAAAATAAAAATAAATCCTTGCTTCTCACTAATATCATGGTCGGTCACCTTATTCTGGAGAGATAAACCTGTCAGCTCTGGATCCATCTTTGAATCTTCCATTCAGAAACAATTTATTCCCTAACTGTGAAACAATACTGAATTATTGCAATGAATAATCTGTATCTGAAACAAAAAAACCCCAAACGTTCTTACCATACAAGAGTTGTAGAGTCAGCTCTATGAAAACTCCACTTACCTGGGATGGAATAATTATTTTTAAGTCACATTGTGGTAGGAAGCAGACAAACACACAGAGCATGAGACTTTCCCTGTGCTAAAAAGCTACTTTCTAAATGGGCAAAACAGACACAATGAATACAACAGATAAGCAAAAGACTGGGAACTGAGGTACAGGTAAGCTAAGTGACTTTTCCAGAAACCCTTTGCATAACTCGCATCTCAAGTTCCAGTCCAGTACCTCTACCACAAGGTCATACATCCCCATTTGACTTCTAGTGACAAAGAGGAGACATTGACAGGTAAAGGAAATTTTCTTTTCTCTGTCAAGCAACACATCCATCTGATATGAAGTGATGATCTGTAAGCCTAAAGTGTTAAAAAAGTGGGGTGACTAAAGACTTAGTTCTTTTTCCATTGAATTTAATGGCAGCCCACTGCCCTCAGTATTACAGGATGAAACCATAAATGACTGAAAACGTTACACTCGTTGCAGCAGACCTGAACTATGTAAGGCTATGTCTACACTACAGGGCTCAATTAAGTGGACTTTAATAAGTTCTACTTAAAGTTGACTTTATTAAGTTGATTTAGTGAGGCCCCATTTGTTTGTCAACTTTATATAGTTGACTTAAGGAAGGGGATACACTTAAAGTCAACTTAATTAATCGACTTTAATGGTAACATTGAATAAAGTTGACTTAACCCTTAAAGTCAACTTTAAGGGCAGAAGTTAAGTCAACTTAGGCAAGTGCTTAAGTCAACTGCACAAACTCCAAATGTGGCCAGGGAGTTGCTTAACAAGACTTAACGCCGGCTTAAATTTACTTAAGCCCCTAGTGTAGACACATCCTAAAGCTCTGCATTTAAAGATACTGGGGAAGGGAGCTAAGATCTGAGATGTGCTACAGCTGCATTAAGATATAGAAATCTGAGCACATCTGAAAACTAGAATCAAGCTTTCTGCCATTCCTCTTAGACAAAGCAAAGTAATAAATGTTAAGTTCCTGCTTTTGATTATGTAAACATGGGGCTTACATTGAGAAAAGGAAAAGGAAAAGCTCTGTGCTAGCTCTGGCTTGACATCAGAAGCCACCTTGATCCTATAATCAACATTAAATTCCTCCACAGATGCTTCTCTCTTCTCTTTTCTGGTTAGTACAAAGCAATCGAAGCCTCCACACTGCATTTACCATGCCCTTTGTTTGTAAAAAAAGAAATGGAAGAAGAAAAGACCAATTCTGCATGAAAGTGAAATCTGTCTGGTGCTGGTCAGATGCATTTAGAAAAGCAAGCTGTTTCTGGAAAGCTGATAGACTTTTGCTTGTGCAGTAAAGCATAATCTGTAGTGACTTTTATTCAAAAGTAATTGCCAAATATTGACTACACCTTGCAACCTGATAGTCCTTTAGACTTAGGAGCTATCTGAAATAATGGCTGGCCAATACTGATTTCAGCTGTGAGTAATAAACGCTTGGATTCTAAGGGTTTTTATGAATAACTTGTATGTTTATCAGAAATGTATGCATAGACAACATTGTAGTAATTATTTTTCTTCCTATTTTCTTTTCAAATAGCTATGTCACTGTTGCATTTATGTAGTGCTAACATAGGCTATGTCTACACTACAGGGCTCAGTTAAGTCGACTAAAAAAGGTCTACCTAAAGTCGACTTTAAGTAGACCTTATTAAGTCAACTTAGTGAGGCCACAATGCATGAAGTCAACTTTATAAAGCTGACTTAAGCCATGGCACCCATTTAAAGTTGACTTTATAAAGTTGAGTTAAATGGCCCCACTGCACTCAATTTACTTTATAAAGTCAACTTTAATGGCCACATTGTGTTAAGTCAACTTAATAAAGTCGACTTAAAACTTAAAGTCACCTGTAAGGGGGGCAGTTATTAAGTTGACTTAGGCAAGTGCTTAAACTGACTTGATGAACTCCAAATGTGGCCAGGGCATTGCTTAAGTCGACATAAGTCTCCTTAAGTTGACTTAATCCCCTAGTGTAGACAATACCCATGCATACTAAATTTAGCAAAACTATACTGATCAAACAAGACCAATCTACATCTTTTGAGTTTTTATGAGAACTGTGAGAGAAAAAAGTGGGAGAGTTTTCATGATAACCTTCAAGGGTACTGTCCATGTGATAAAATGAGTGGAAAATTGCTTAGTCTTTCTCATTACTCTCTTGGGCTGAAACAAAGAACTCCTTTTTAATATGGAAAATATTCTTCAAGGCTGAAATTCTGACCTTATTGAAATCAATGGGGTTTTGTTACTGATTTCAACAGAGCCAGGAGTTCACCCCTGTTTTGCAGACGTTGTATCTGATTCTGGTAACAGCCACATCTATTTGTATTAAAGGAGTTACTTTGGTATTATACCATAATAAATATGGTAATGTAACTGAGAATAGAATGTGGTCCTTTTTGCTTGTTTTGAATGAAGAGGTACAACGAATAGTTCTCTTGATGCTGAATTGTCTTCCAGTTTTCTAGGTGGGAGTGAAATATGTAATGAATTATTTGTGTATCAACATATTGATTCTTCAGTTGGTTATTAATTTATTTATTTGTATTTTTTCTTATTTGAATTATTTCAAGTAATCATAGATGCACAGAAAGTAATTCCCAAAACTATATGTGTGATTTGTCATCTAGAACCTAGAGCATGGTGAATTTTTGTCATTAAAAGAGGTCCATTAAAAATTAATATGATGATATCATCTGATATCTGATGAAGGGTACCATCTAACTTCTAATTCTCTGGATCATTAAGAAATGATATAGTCCCAGAATAAGAGGCATTTGGATGACAGATTTTTCCTGATTTGTATTGTTGTGATCTGTTAACATATTGACTAATCTGAAAACTATGATATTAATTGGTCCATAGGTTAACAAAAAATTATCTGTCAATAGCTTTTCAATGTAAAACAACCTCTAACAGCCCAGTAGCATGCCATGCAGTCATACAAATAACATCCACCACATCCTTTCCCCTCAACCCACAGCATCATCTCTTCCTCTTGTTCAAGTGGCTAACTATGACTAATTTAAAAAAGATGGCAGCTGTTAGATGGTGATAGGTAAATATAACCTCATTTAAAAAAGAAAAAATGAGAGTCCTGTGGCACCTTACAGGCTAACAAATTTCTTTGGGCATAAGCTTTTGTCACACTGTTTGAATAAAGAAAACTTGTTTGATTTGCTGAAGAAGACTAAGAGACTGCTCCTCTGGAACCGTTTGAACTGACCTTGCGACTTACCGTTCTTTGCAGGTATTCACCTAACAGACTATAGTTTCCATTGCATTCATCTGATGAATTGGGATTATACCCACAGAAGTTCATGAGATAAATTTGTTAGGCTTAAGGTTATGTCTATACTAGCCACAGGAAGTTCAAGTTAGTTCAAACTAAACTCGCACTTATAAATTCAAACTTACTGCATGTTCTAGTTTGAACTAACACTTACCATATATACTCATGTATAAACTGAGATTTTTGTGCCTGAAAATTGCCCTTAAAACAGGCACTTGGGTTATACATGTGTCAGTACAGTAGACAGCCCCAGCCCAGGAGTTACAAAGTAAGTCTCCAGCCCTGAGCGTGCACTCAGCATGCTGCGGGCTGGAGCCCCAGTGTGTGGCTGGAGCAGCCATGTTGGGGAGTCAGACTTCAAGCTGGGGTTAGAGAAGCAGGGGACCCCGGTGTCTGGAGCAGCCAGGTAAGGGAGCCCAGGTGGGGAGTCAGTCTGGGGGTACCAGTGTCAGAGCCCAGGGGTCGGGGGTGTCTGGGAAGCCGGAGAAAGTGGCAGCAGTGGTGTCCTGGAAAATGACAGCAGCAGTGGCAGAGATGTTAGGGAAAAGCGGCAGCAGGGGCAGCAGGGGTGTTGGGGAAAGCGATGGCAGGGGTTGGGGGTGTTGGGAAAAACTGGCAGCAGCAGTGGCAGGGGAGTCAGAGGAAGTGGTGGCAGGGGTGTCAAGGGAAGTGGCAGCAGGGTGTCAGGAAGTAGCAGTGGGGCAGCCAGGGATGTCAGAGAAAAGCAGGAAAAGCAGTGGCAGGAATTCAGGGGATAGGGAGAGTGTTGGGGACTCTGGGGGAAGCCAGCAATGCAGGATGGGGGCGTTAATTGCCAAGGCCATGGGTGGACCTCAGCTTATAGGCAGATCACCAATTTTTCACTCCTTTTGGGGCTCAGAAGGGGGGGGGTCAGCTAATGCATGGATTAGCTTATTTGTGAGTCTATATGGTAGTTTAAACTAGAATGTGTGGTTAGTTTGAACTAACCAGCTTAGTTGGGTAAAAGTATAATTTGGGGGGGCCCTGGAATGCTGCCACAGGGGTGGTGCCCCCCACCCCCAACCTTAAGCCAGGCCGCCCCCGCACTTACCAGCAGTTGTGCTGCTGGGGAGGTGGGGGCAGTAGGCCCTAGGTTGGGGGTGGCAGCACAGCTGGGGATGAGGCCATAGGCCCCAAGTTGGGGTGGGGCGTGGAAAGGGAGGGGTTTGGGGCAGGGCTTGAGCCCCCCAGCAATGCTCCTGGCTCCTGCCACTGCTCCTGCCCATGGGAATGCTGTGGAACACCACCCTGGGACCTGCTATTTTTAGGGACCCAGCGTTCTACCCCCTTAAAAATAGAACATGGAACCAGAACGCCGTCTTCCAGGGCCAGCTATTTTTAAATGGCAGGCTCCAGAACACAGTTTGCTGGCTCCATGTTCTATTTTTAGGGGCCCCAGAATGCTGAGCCCTTAAAATAGCGGGCCCTGGAACAGTGTTCTGGGGCGTTCCACCTTACTTTAACCCCTGGGCTTAGTTCAAATTTCTTAAGTTCGAACTAAGCATTAACCTGTGGCCACATCATGACTAGACTAAACTAAAGTGCTAAATCCCAAATAATCACTGGTACTAACAAGTTCAAACTAAGCATTCCTTAGTTCGTACTAAGAAATTTCTTAGTTCAAACTAGTGAAAGCCTCGTGTGGCCGTTGGCTAAATTAGTCCAGACTAAGCCTCCTTAGTCCGGACTAACTTGCCAGTGTAGGCATAGCCTAAAAGTTTTACAGGACTCCTTGTTTGTTTTGTGTGTCAGCAGTTGCCTCAGAGAAAGGTTCAAGAATCACTGCAGTAAGCAGCTGTGGGATAAACTACTCTTTTGCCCTGGAACACTGATGATTTATATCTCTTTCAAAACTTATTTAATTAAAGATTGTTGCTGTTATTACTTGGGATAGTTTTGCTCTCAGAATAATTGTCCAGTAAGCTTTGTGTCATGCTATATTGTCAACTTGAATGGCATCCGGTGACAATGAATTCAACAGGCTAATTACATGTTGTATGAAACTATAGTTCTTTTGAAATTATTTGCCTTTCCAATTTATAGTACATCCTCTTATCTGATTTTATGATAAGGCACTTATCTATATCATTTATTATTTTTCACCCCTTTTTATACATTTCTCTCACTGCAGCCTGAATTGATCTGCAATCAACATGTCTGTACTATTCTATCAGACATCTGAGTGCCTTTGAGTTTTAGTGATGCTGGAGTATTAAATTCAAAGTAATTTAAAAGGGTAGATCTGTAACATTAGAAGTCTTATTTTCTGACAAAGTAAGGCAGGCTCCCATGGGATGCTTCAATGGCCTCTACTCCAGAGATCAAACTAGAGGATCACAAAAGTCCCTTCTGCCCTTGGAATCTAGGACACAAAACTGCAACATCAGCTAAAGGAGGGGGAATAAGGACGCCAGACACCAGAGTGAGGGGAGGAAAATGCTCTCCCAAAGAAACTAAGGAAAATCCCTAGTTAACACCATTAAAAAAATCCTGCAGCCACACAGAAGCTCTGAGCATCCTATTAGAGAGGGAGACAAAGCCTCCTCCTATCGCCTGAGGGGCTTGCCCAGCTCCCTAAGAGGTGGATCATAGATGCCATTTGGAAGACTTCCTCTTCCGGTCCACGAGAGTTTGAGACACTCTGCTACCAACATACCTTGATAATGTCTATGTTCTAAGGCAGAGATCTCAAACTCAAATCTCTTCAAGGGTAGCATGAGGCTGAGGAAGACGATGGGGATAAGGTTAGCCCAAGGGCCGCACCACTGATACCTTTTCATACAACGATATTGCAAATATTGATAATGATAGTGTTGTTGTGAGTCACAGGAAATAAGTTCAGGGGCTGCATGTGGCCTGCAGGCTGTGAGTTTGAGACCCCTGTCTAAGGTCTTATTGCATGTCAGAGATGGGATGTCCTTCCTACAACTTCTAATTTCCATTGTCTGAGAGAAGTTCCTTCAGGCATAGATTCAAGCAACCTAACTGAGAGGATATAGCCTAAAAATGTGTGGGAACAGTGCATCTTGCTGGTTTGTTTTCCTAGGAGTCTAGACGAGAGACCTGGAAAAGAGAATCTTCAGAATGTAGGAGACTTAATAGGAGGGCTAGCTGAAGTATTTTGTATTTCCTATGAAAATATTGGAAAGGAAACCTTTTCTCCTTTTAAAAATTATTTTAGTGGATTTTTAAAATCTTTCATTAAACCCTTGCTTTTGTTTCACTTTTTTTTTTTAAACAACATCTGTTTGCTTTCTTTGCTTTGGAAAGAAGAGGGATGAAGGGAGAAAAGAAAGGAACTAGTGAGTAAGATTAAAAGAAAGAAACAGAAAAACTGAGGGAAAAGAACTGATATTATAAGTCTGCTCCCTCTCCACCCTCCAAAATTTAAGCAATGCAAAACTATTTGCAAAAAATAAAATTCATATTCAAAAATCCATTTTTCCTGCAAAATGATTTTTGTTTTTCCTAGTCTTATGAGGTATGTTGCATTTCGTTGCATTGCCATGCATATGTCCAATTAAAACAGCATCTTTAGGTGCAGTTCACATCCCCAGGCCCCTGATGAGGGAGAACCAGTACAAGTTTTAAACATGACTTACACATCATTTAAGTGGCATTTTCAGAGAACAAGTGGCAATCAGGATTTCAGAAAACTGATTGCAAATTTCATCTTTAAACAGAAGTCAGTAAAGCTTCCTGAGTGTAAATAGAAAATAAATCTAGAACAGTATCTTTAGTGATGAACCTCAGTCCAACCCTGAATCAGGTGGTAATATTTATGTGTAGTTCAACCATTAGATTTTGCTGTGCTCTGTGTATATGTCTAGAAAAGGGTGTAGTCAACTGAAATAATCCAAAATGTAAGTCAGACTAATTTACAAAGAAAGCATTACTCTTCTCCCAGATAAATGCCTGGCTAGGAAGACCTCTCTGGCTCAAAATATTGACAGATCTGAACATTCAGAAAGGTCAGACATCAAATTTGAGGCTTGCGTGCAGAGTAGCTGTTGTGGGGTATGACTGCAGGTGTACAAAAAAAAAGTTAAACTTCTTATTGGCAGTAGGGGCTGTGTGGCTGTGCAACAGAACTGGTGGCTGCAGCTAGCAGAAGGCTCTAGTTTCTGTGATACAGCAGTTGCATACTTTATGAATAAAATAATTTGTTAAATACATGTTCTTCTTGCTTTAATACACACTCCGTGTTTTTACAGAGGTTACTTGAAATATCACCATTCTACTTTCAGAATGTACTTTTTAGTACTTTCTAGAGTTTGAGTGGTATTCAGTACTTTTACTTTCCTAACTCACTGTAACATGCAAAAAACTATAGGGAGTTGGATACAATAGGCCAGTGGTTCTCAACTTTTTGTGAGCTGTGACACCGTTGGTGGTGTACATGACCCTACAGGACACCCCAGGCCCAATCCAGGCCTTGCCCCAGCTCTCCGCGATACACTTACCTCTGTGTGGTGACATAGTCAATGTGTCCATACGCAGTGGTTGAGAACCACTACTATAGGTAATAGGGACTATTTTACTTATTATCTGAGATAGGTGGATAGATCTTTGGGGGTTTTTTCCACTTGCTATGTACAAAAAGCCCCAGAAATATGGTAGTTCACCCAATCTCCAGGATGCATTCATATCGTTATTCAACATTTGTTTCTCTGCTTTCTTCTCCCTGACAGAGAAAAAGGGAAAAGGAAACATTCTGAGGTTTTTGGCTTGACCATATTTGTAGCACTTTTAAATCATCTGTCAACACTGTCATGACATTGCATTCATTTTTCTTTTAAAAAAAAGAAAACCTAACAACCCCTATCTTAGATCCATCTGTTATATAAATAAAAATAATACAGCCCTATACTTTTATGGTACACTAATCCTGCATGGCTATGGGATAATTATCAAATGATTTCATGCTACCCTGGTGGCAGGCAACATCTAGACCACTGAACACTTGCTGTGGATCTCTTATTAAATCCCTCTTGCACAGTTTCATTCACAAATTTACCATGGCTTTTAAAACAAAATAGTTTGATGCTTATACAGAGATATCAAATAAGGGCAATATGTTTCCAGAATGTGGCAATGTTTTTCAGATGCTCCACTTCACACTTCATTGAATAGCTGCTGACAAACTCCACTATTGCCTCTGTTAACTTAGATATTTAAGTGGAGCTGTATAATTTAAGCATGGTGCACTGAAATTCATATTTAAGGTTGCACTCTGGGCACAATTTGCCCTTGCCTGCATGAAGCCCAGATGTTTGGGCTTTGTGAGTTGCACTCCATGAACTGCAGGGAGTGGAATTCACTTGCCTAGAAGCTGGCCTGTATCCTGTGGCCACTCTCCTGGTTCTCCAGCCCCCAGTGGCCCATTTGGAGCTGGAAGAGAGGTATCTCTATATGAGACATGCAGGTAGCTCCCATACACAGATCCGTTTAAATGTGCACCACATAAAAGGGCAGGGGGGTCTTCTGATAGCCTCCCACTCGGGAGAGTTACACCATGTCATACTGTGATTACCAAAATCCAAAAAGATTGGGTTTTCATTGGCTGTGTTGTTAATTTGTCATTGGAAAGACTTCAGAACTTTGCCTGATAGAAGCAGCTATTAATCTCTACAAGGGAGTTTTACAACTGACCTAAGTGAGGCAGGATTTCTCCTCAAGTGTCTATTCAGTTTGTTGGTACTGAGGGCTCATAATTTTGCTGGCTTGTGATAATGTTATTTAATGAACTACAGTCAGTGATCTCTGATATAGTCAGTGTGAAACAGTTACTGGCAATGTTAACTAGATTCTGGAAATAAGTTTTTAATCAATTCATTAATAATAGAATTAATCTATTTAATTGTGAAAATAGTGAGCGACCTCTTATAACACTGTGGAATTAGACATATTTATCCAAACTGATGTTAGGGTTGAATTTATGCTGGACTCTTTTACATAATGTTGACTTGCCTAAAACTTCCACTCTTGGAATGGTGTTTGCTATAAACAAGCTGAGCAAAAAAAAACGCCATGTGGACCACTGCAGGATCAAGTCCACTGTTGAACAATTCTGTGAAGGCTTGGTCTTTTCCTATGGGCAGAAAGATTTTCTTTACTAGTATGTTTATTTTAATAATATCACCAGCTTTTTCACCACACCGTATAATGCAATCATTATTGTTTCTAAGAGGATGTTGCATATTGACTGAGAATTTTGTAGGTGTCTGAAATCTCACCAGGAAGTACACAAGAGTGGCCATAACTGATTAGATCACTGGACCATGTAGCCAAATATCCTGGGAACACTTCCAACTATGAGTTTGTATCCCTACCCTTACTAACTAATAGCCATTGATGGTCCATCCTTCATGAATGTATCTAGTTCTTTTCTGAACCTGTTATTGTTCTGGCCTTTACAACATCTTCTGGCAAAGACTGCCACAGGTTGACTATGTGTTGTGTGAAGAAATCAAATACTTCCTTTTGTTCATTTTAAACCTGCTGCCGATTAATTTCATTTGGTGACTCCCTAGTTATTGTGTTATGAGAAGGAGTAAATAACACTTCCTTATTTACTTTCTCCAAATCAGTCATGATTTTATAGATTTTAAATCCTATTACTCCTTTGTCATCTCTTTTCCAAACAGAAGAGTTCCAATCTTACTAATTTCTCCTCAAATGGAAGCTGTTCTAAAGCCTTGCTAATTTTAATTGCCCTTTTCTGTACTTTGTTGAATTCTAATATATCTTTTTGAGATCAGGCACTCAGATCAGTATGCAGTATTCAAGATGTGGGCATACCATGGATGTATAGAGAGCCAATATATTTTCCCTTTTCTAATGATTCCCAACTTTTATTAGCTTTTTTGACCATTGCTGCACATTGAGTGGATGCTTTCAGAGACTTATCTGCAAGTAAGAGCTCTTAAGTGGTAACAGCTAATTTAAATCCCATCATTTCCTATGTTTAGCTGGGATTATGTTTTCTGCTGTGCGTGACTTTGCATTTATCAACACTGAATTGCACCTGCCAATTTGTTGCCCATTCACCCAGCTTTGTGAGATCACTTTGTAACCCTTTGCAGTCTGCTTTGAACTTAATCTGGTAGTTTTGTATTATCTACAAATTTTACCACCTCACTGTTTACCCCTTTTTTCCCCAGATCATTTATGAATATGTTGAACAGTAGAGACCCCTGGGGGGACACCACTATTTGTCTCTCTCTATTCTGAAAACTGGCCATTAATTTCTCTCCTTTGTTTCCTATCTTTTAAGCAGTCTGCAGTGTCGGGGGAGCAGCCCGGGCTGCGGGCTGAGCTGGGCGCTCCCGACCCGCCTGCGGTGTCGGGGGTGCAGCCTGGGCTGTGGGCTGAGCCCAGCGCCCCCGACCCACCTGCGGTGTCGAGGGAGCAGCCCAGGCTGCGGGCTCAGCCCGGCGCCCCCGACCCGCGTTGGTGTCGGGGGTGCAGCCCGGGCTGCGGGCTGAGCCCGGCGCTCCCAACCCACCTGCGGTGTCAGGGGAGCAGCCCAGGCTGCGGGCTCAGCCCGGTGCCCCCAACCCGCCTTGGTGTCGGGGGTGCAGCCCGGGCTGTGGGCTGAGCCACCTGGCAGGGGTTCACTGCCCCAAACCCTGCTGGAGGCTGCAGCCCCCTTTCGGGGCTGCAGGGTGAGCCGCAGCAGCCCCCTGCAGCAGGAAACAAAATAGCAAGTTCGCAGTGCGAACATGCTATTTCGTTTCCCACGTTTTTCCTTATTTCGAATTAACATTTTGTTAATTCGAAATAAGATATTTCGAAATAAGGGGTTATTTCGAAACAAGTTGTTTCGACACAACTTGTTTTGAAATAACTATCTGTGTGTGAATACAGCCTATGATTCTATGAGTTGTTTGTTGATCCCCTCAAAGAATTCTAATAGATTGATGAGCCATGATTTTCCTTTACAAAAATCATGTTGACTCTTCCCCAGCAAATTATGTTCATTTATGTCTGATAATTTTACTATATTTTCAACCAATTTTGTATTGAAGCTAAGCTTATTAGCCTGAAATTGCTGGGATTGCCTCTAAAGCTTTTTTAAAAAATTGATGTCACATTAGCTATCCTCCAGTCATCTGGTAGAGAAGTTGATTTAAATGATCGGTTACATACCACAGTTAGTAGTTCTGCAATTTCACATTTGAGTTCCTCAGAACTCTTGGGCAAGTACCACCTGGTCCTGGTCACTTATTACTTTTTATCAGTTTTTTCCAAAACCTCCTCTAATGACACCTCAATCTGGGTCAGTTTCTCAGACTTGTTAACTAAAAAGAATGGCTTGGGTTTTGGAATCTACCTCACATTGGCTATGTCTACACTACAAAAGTTAAGTTGACTTAATAAAATCTACTAAAAGTCAACTTTATGTAGACCTTATTAAGTCTACTTAGTTGACTTTAGAAAGTCAACTTAAGCCAGGGAACCCATTTAAATTTGACTTAATAAAGTCAACTAAATGGGTCCTCTGGCTTAAGTCGACTTAAATGGCCCCCTGCACTAAGTCAACTTTATAAAGTCAACTTTAATGGCCACATTGTGTTAAGTCAACTTCATGAAGTTGACTTAACCCTTAAAGTTGACTTTAAGGGCAGGAGTTATTAAGTTGACTTACGGAAGCTCTTAGTTAACTTAATGAACTCCAAACATGACCAGGGCTTTGCTTAAGTCGACTTAAACCCGTAGCATAGACATACCCATTGTCATCTGTGAAGACTGACACAAATAATTCATTTAAAACAAACAAGGAGTCCTATAGTTTTGCCGAACTAGAATAACATGGCTACCCCTTTAGAATTCATTTAGTTTCTCTGTAATGGCCTTTTACCCTTGTGTGCTTCTTTAGCATCTCAGCTGTCCTGTTGCCCCAGCAATAGCTTAGCTAGCTTCCTGTTACTGCTATACTTAAAAAGAAAGTGGTGTTATCTTTTAGTCGTTGGCTAGTCGTTCTTTAAAAAAAAAACTTTTGCCTTTCTAATTATTTTTTGCACTTCACTTGCTGGAGTTTATGATCCCTTCTATTTTCTTCAATATGATTTAACTTCCACTTTTTAAAGGATGGCTTTTTGTCTCTAACTGCTTCTTTTATTTTGTTGTTTAGCCATTGTGGCACATTTTTGGTGATCTTGCTATGTTTTTTAATTGGAACTGCATATTTAAATTGAACCTATTATGATGTCTTTCCAAAGTTTCCATTCAACTTGCAGGTATTTCACTTTTGGCTCTGTATATTTGAATTTCTGTTTAACTAACTTCTTCATTTATATGTAGTTCCCCTTTCTGAAATGAAATGCTATCATGGTGGGATGGTTTGGGGTTTTACCGCTCACAGGATGTTAAATTTTATTATGTAATGGTCAATATTAGCATGTAGTTCAGCTATATTCTCCTCCTGGACCAGATCCTGTGCTCCAATTACAACTAAAATAAGAACTGCCTGTCTTTTTGATGGTTCCAGGACTTGATGCTCCAGGAAGTAGTCATTCATAGAGTCAAGAAACTTTATCTCTGCATACCATCCTCAGGTGACATGAATCCAGTCAATATGAGATAGCTGACATGACTCATTATTATTCAGATTTTTATAGCCTCTCTTATTTCTTTGAACATTTCATAGTCACTAACATTCTGGTAGGGTACTGATAGTATAACTTTACTGCTATATTCTTATTATTCAAGCATGGGATTATTATCCATAGAGATTTTATGTTACAAATAGGTTCCTCTATGATTTTTACTTTGTTTGACTTTATTCATTCTTTCACATAGGCTGTGTTCACACACAGGGGGTTATTTCGATATAAGTCGTTTTGAAACAACTTATATCAAAATAACACCTTATTTCAAAATAACTTATGCCGAATTAACAAAAAGTTACTTCAAAATAAGGAAAAAGGTGGGAAACAAAATAGCAAGTTCATAGTGTGAACATGCTATTTTGCTTGGGGAGGGAGCTGCAGGCCCTGGCGGGGTTCAGCGCAGCACAGCACTGATCCCCACTGGCTTAAAGCCCGCGACCCGTAGTGGGTTTGGGGGCAGCCCGGGCTTTAAGTCGGCGGGGATCAGTGCTGGGCTGCACTGACCCCCGCTGACGCCTGCAGCCCCCCTCTGCAGGCACCCGTGGGGTTCAGCGCTGGGCTGCGCTGAACCCCGCCGGGGCCTGCAGCCCCGCTCTGCCCGCCAGGGGACACCCCTCAGCACCCTGGCCAGGGTGCTGAGGGTTCCCTGGCCAGGGTGCTGAGGGGGCAGCTCTTCAAATGTTGTTTCAGAACACCTTGTTCCGAAACAACATGTTCACACACATTGTTTTGAAACAACGGTTCGAAAAAAGGTTGTTTTGCCCCCAAATGGGGTTTAACTTGTTTCGAAACAACACCATTGTTTCGAAACAACTGTGCGTTGTGTGAACATGGTTTTTTTTGTTTTGAAACAACCTCGTTGTTTTGAAACAAAAATGCTGTGTGAACACAGCCATATAGTGCCACTCTCCCACCAGTATGACCTATTCTATATATTTTTTTATCTTGTTTCTTTTTTCTTTCTAAATTGTATTAGCTTCTCATGAACACTGAAGGCTAATGGGATTGGTTAAAGTTAAATATAGTAAGGAAAGGTTTCACACATGCACAAAATGGAAGCTGCCTGAAACTTTGAGCCCAGGATCCGATTGAGCACCTGGGAATCAAATGTTGAAAGAAATTGTCTAATAATTCCTTGTTAAGGGCCAGATTCTGCTCCTGTTTGTCATGTTGAGTTGTGAATAATCTGTGAATAAGCCTGCTGATTACTTGACCCATTGAGGAAGGCGCTGTTCATTGAACAAGGACCTACACAATGTAACAAAGGGGAGCAAAATCTAACTCTAAACTGGATGCATTTACTACTATTTATTTAGAATGGTAATGGCCCAAAGTGATATACAGATATTTAGAAAGACATCCTGCCCCAAAGAGTTAACCAGACAAACAAACAAAAAAAGGGTGGGGTGTGTGAAAGGGACATGTTAGGAAGGCAAAGTAATGAGTTAGCAAGGAGTAAGATAAAAGGTAGTAAGGAAGAAAGGGTACAGAGATGTGCAGGGGAGAGGAAGAGAAGGGTGGAGTGCATAAAATGGATAGTAAGGCTGACAAGTGACAGTTGAAAGGTGAGGAAGGGAGAGTGGGGAGAATGCAATCAGCAAAGGCAGAAAAATGTTCACAGATCAAGCTGTAGAGGAGAGAATTTTCTGTCTTCATTGGCATCCTGAGGCAATTTTTTTATGACTGTGCACCTGGAGGAGGAGGAACCATAGATAGAGGACAAAGGAAAAGGACATTCCCTCAGAAAAAAGGCTCCCTGCTGCTATCTGTATCTTGGGATCAGAAAAAGGTAAGCTAAGTCTCAGCCTGACTTACCTTGCCACTGCTTCTGGCGAATGCGAGAGACTGTCTTTTGTTTCTAAGAATGGCTCTGACATTGAGGATTACTTCCCATGTGGTTGGGAAGGGGATATTTCTCCTGGAGGACAGAAAGAATGTACCTGAATGATGCTGTTGTCTAGGTCTGGGAGGAGCTGGGTTGCCCTGGCTGGGGTTTTGGTTTGGCTGTTTGTAGTAGACGGGGACAGTTACCTACTGGCTGAGAGGTAGCTGGGCAGCAGCACTCCCCCTACTGGCCTGAAGAGGCCTTGCATAAGAGCCCAGACCGGAACCAAAGTGATGGCCGGAGGGAGTGGGAGGACTATATAAGGGGCTGAACCAGTCAGCCATGGGGGGAAACAGCTGCTGACACTGGCAGATCCCCCTCCCTCCCCAGGAGCCATAGAGGGCTCACCGACAGTTAGATCCCCCTCCCCATGAAAGACAAGGGCAGGAACCCTGGTTGGCCATGCCCTTAGAGAGAACTCCCCCAGGGGGAAGACCTGGACGAGCTTCCCTCAGCAGAAAGCCTGGGGCCGGGGAATCCGCCTGACACCCACGAGGACCTAGATGAGCTTCCCTCCGCTGGTGAGGGCAGCAAGCCAGCTACCTCGGACCTGTACAACCTGAAGGAACTCCCCCTGGCAGATGAAGCAGAATTACCTGTATTGCCACTCGAAGATAGTGAGGGCTTGACTGGAATGCCCTGGGGAACCTACCCGGAGGACAACAAGGACTACATACCCCAGGTATTGTGGTAGGAAGCGGGAAGGAAGTAGCTCAGGGGCAGTTTGTGAATCAGCGCATTTTGGCAGGAGCCCTGCTGACATAGGAGCACCTTTTGCTTGCCACTAGTAGGGCCCTGGGCTGGAATGCAGTGGAGTGGGTGATCCTGTGTTCCCCTTCCCTCCCCTGCTGCTGTCCGGACTACCAGGTGCTTGACCCTGAACTATTGTTATTGTGGACTTGCCTTACCCCTGCTGGGGGTTGAAGGCTCTGAAATTTTGTTGTTGTGGACTTGCCTTACCCCTCGCCGGTGTTGAAGGCCACAGACTAGTGGTACCGTGTGTTTGCCTTATCGTGCTGAGGGATTAATGGGGTGCCACTCTCGAACTCTGCCCCACCCATAACAAGGCTAGAAGGCAAAGGAGACAGGGCCACTGAGGTCGGCCCTGGCTACACTGTTATAAAGTCATATCAGATTTCTGCAAATGTCCCCTGCGCCCACGTTCGGCTCTTTAGCAGGCCCAAACCTGTGATGGTATTCAGCACCAGGGATTTGTTTTGGGTCCATCTCTATATAATAAATAGAATTAAAAGATATTAAAATTCTTGTTATTCACCTTAGTAATCAGCTGATGAGGGGTCACAGGCCAAGGGAATTTAGTGTCAGGTCTTCTCTTCAGATTGGAATCTCTTTCAAAATGGATCAAAAACTCCACAAGAAACTCATTGTCACCATAGTTATTTAACTGGAGGTTTGAGCTGCAATGACTTCCAGAAGAAGAAAAATCATGAAAGCAGAGTTCATTAAAACAGGATACAGGCAAGATGCTTAGTACAGATGGTGCTGCCCCACTTCCCTCCTTGCCATTTAGAGACCTGGTAATGGTGGATTACTCGCCAGTAACCATCCTTCTTCGAGATGGGCTGCTCGGATCCATTCAGTAATAGGTGTGTCCATGCCGGAGTGCTGGATTGATTGGAAAAAACTTGTCCTAGCCTGTCAGAAGAGGGGAGGCGGCCACCGCCCCTCGCGCCACCTTTGGCTATATATACGGCCGCCTCCCCGCCCCCTCCTCAGTTCCTTAAAGTCACCAACTCCAGAAGCGGGGATGGAGAGAGGGACCTGAATGGATCCGAGCAGCCCATCTTGAAGAAGGACAGTTACTGGTGAGTAACCCACCATTCTTCTCAAGCGCTGTTCGGATGCATTCAGTAATAGGTGACTACTAGCCATGCTGATGGATGGCGGGTGGAGTTGGTACTTCCGCCTTCAGCACAGCATCAAACCCTGTAAGGTAGAGGCCTCACAGCAAGATGCTTGCTGAAGACAAGAGGTGGATGGGCCTTGATGGGCCCAGAAGCAGCAAGAGCTGAGGGTCAACCAGAACAGGGCAAAACCGAACCCACCGAGGCAGAACGCATACACAGGTCGGGCAAGGTCGCCTGAGCTGGAAAAAGGACGCAACCTAAGAAAACAGGTTGCATGGGTGCCCTGCCTAGGAGGAAAACATGAAAAGTACCTGACAGACTACAATGTCTGGCCTAGGTCGTGTCACGTGAACTCGAAGGAGAACACTAAAAGCTAGCAAATGAGACTAGCCATATGGGCATGTCTCCTGCGAGAACAAGAAAGGGTAGGCATAGAGTACCCGAGGGCTTTGCAGGAGCCACGTAATCATGGACTGATCTGGTGACTACTGAGTACACAGGGAGAAGTAAGGGGGATCACAATGTCCCTTATCTAGGATGTGGCCCAGCAAGCCATCTGGTTAAAAGAGAGAAATAAGGATACAAGGTCGTGAGATGGGCTCGAGGGTGACTGAGAAGACCACAAGACACTAGCCGCGGCGTATAGAGTCAAGCCAAGCAGTATGGGGCCTATGGCATGCTAATTAATGACCTGGTAGCAGAGAAGCGCGTGTTTTCAGCTGAGCTGGCAGCACGACCGGGCTCTCACAGGAGAGAGGCTCCAGAAAAATTATTGACTGCAAGGTTTCCCTGGGTGGGGGGAGAGGGGTCAATGGGGGGTTCTCTGGCCCCCATTGCCATCTGGACCACATCCCTAGGGGGAACCGGGTGGCCAGTGAGCGAGGGGTAGCCCAATTTGGGTACCCAATACTTCATGCTCGCCATATCCAAAACTGGGGGGACGGAGCTTGGACTCTGCCACTGGGAGCATGTGAGGCCCCATACACTTGGGTGGGGCAGGATTGCTAAGGGCGCCGTGGAGGCGAACGCCAGTCTGAACAAGATGTCAGTGGGGAGACTCAGGGGCTCCACCTCCATACCTAAATGGGCCGTGGCCCGGCGCAACAGGTCAAAGTGCGCCAAGAGGTTTCCCGTAAAGGACTCCGGTGCCAGGGACAGCATGGCACCGGGGGTCCGCTGAGAGGGGGAGAGAGTTCACTCAGGAGACCATTCTTGCGGCCAAAACCGGAAGGGTGACGGGGCCGATGTGCAGTGCCGGGGCTGTTTGGAGCCCCTAGAAGGTCCTTCTTCTGGGCTGAAGATGGGGGAAGGGAATCGGGATTCCTGGCCCAGTGCTGGTGGTGGAGTGGTGTCAGCCCCTGCTGGGATGGAAGACGGGGGGCTGGAAGGTGAGGGTGAGCATCCCGGATGAACCCAGGCCTTCGAGATGAAGGCCAGTTTGTCCCTTCTGATTGGAGGTGGGGCAGGGGAAGTCGGGAGGAGCAGCAGG
The DNA here is from genome assembly GCA_007922195.1 of Podocnemis expansa. Classification (NCBI taxonomy): domain Eukaryota; kingdom Metazoa; phylum Chordata; order Testudines; family Podocnemididae; genus Podocnemis; species Podocnemis expansa. The sequence continues at coordinate 135,846,060 of ML681963.1, forward strand.
ACTCATGCTGCCTCCACTGCTTCCAGGGTGGACGGGACGAGAAGCAACTCCATGTGAGTTGCAGGCAAGTCCTTGCTGGGGAAGGGAGGACTGCTCGGGCGGGAAGCCTCCCATTCCTGTGGCACTGGGCTCTGTGGTGCCGAGGGTGGAGTCAGCCGGTGCTGGGGTGAGGTCGGTACCGGTGAGGCCGGGCGGTACTGTGTCGTTGGCACCGGAGATGATACGGCGCAGTGCCGAGGCAAGCCTGGTGCCGATGGTGCCAGGCTGACTGAGGGCGACCTCGCTCAGTGCCAAGGTGCCAGGTAGGCGCTGCAGTGCTGGAGTCGGCACTGAGGTGGTGTGGCAACGGCGGTGGCCACCGGTGGCACAGTGCCACGTAGGCTTCGGCACTGAGCTGGGTCTCAGTGCCGGGCTCAAAGCCAAAGCCTCAGGTGAAGGGTGCCGAGCCTCCTCCGAGGCTAGGGCATGATGTTGCTTTTCCCTCTCCTTAATCATTCTTGGTTTAAAGGAGAGACAGATTGAACACACCAAGGCCAAGTGGTCTTTGCCCAGGCACCTAAGGCACTTCCTGTAGGAGTCATCCCGGGGGAAGGCCTTGCCACACTCGGCACAGGGTTTAAACCCCGGCATTGTCGATGCAATGTTCCAGTCCGGTGTTGGGACTCTCGTGGTGGAGATAAATCCACAAAGAGATGTGCCCTGCTGGACAGTGAGTAGAAGGCCAAGAGACAGGCTGCTTGCGAGTTGCAAGGAGCGGACGTTCCAATTCTGACGTGCAAGGCGGAAGAAATAAAACTGAGGAGAGGGCGGGGAGGTGGCTGTATATATAGCCATGGGTGGCGCGAGGGGCGGCGGTCGCCTCCCCTCTTCTGACAGGCGAGGACAAGTTTTTTCCAACCCATCCAGTGCTCCAGCACGGAGACACCTATTACTGAATGCATCCAAGCAGCACTCGAAGAAGAATCTGTCTTCCTAATGCAAGTGACTTCAATGGCAGTTATTCCTGCCCTGAAGCTGAAGATTGGCCTCTGAATTTTAAAAAGCCTTACAATGGCTGCTTCTTCCACTGATGCACTAGACCAAAGGCCTACCTGCTCTCTAAGCACACGTCTGCACAGCAACTAAACATCTGTGGCTCACCCAAGCCAGTTATCATTGTCTGAGGCTGTGGGATCATTTCCTTGCAGTTAGACTTCCAGGCTCAGACTGGAGCCTTGGCTTTAAGACCCTTCAAGATGGGATGATCCTGGAATTCGGGTTCAAGTCTGAGTGCGGATGTTTACACAGCAATGAAACAGTCCCACTGTATGACCCCCGCAAGTCAAAGTCAGTTGGTGGAGGCCAGCTGTGGGTATTTAGCTGCTGTGTAGACATACCATACATATCCTACACAGAGGAACTACGATTTAGCCTTTAGTTTCATTAGAGATGGTGGTCAGAAGGAGGAGAATTTCCTTCATAGTCAGAGAAGGCTGGAAATCCTGGAATTGATAGATCAACAGCAAATATGGCCTTGAGGGTAAAAGTGCTGGATCGAGACTTAAAAGATCTGGGATAAATTTTATGTGTGACTTTAATCTCTCTCTACCCTGGCTCCTCATCTGTAAAGAAGAAGCCATCCTTTCTTTTCTCCATCTTTGTCTGTTTAGCTTGCAAGCTCTTTAAGGCAATGCGCACAGCATCAGCTCCTGGGGGATCCTAATATTAGCTGAGTCTAGGAGTTGATACAATACACAAGCCATAACAAAACAACAGTAATGTGTGGCAAATTCTATATTTGGAGTTGTTACATGCATCAAGTAAACAGAAGTTGCCAGTAAGAATTTAAATAATTAAAGAGATACAGTGCTATTCCTTCAAATGGTGGTGTGTTCAGTTGTAAAATCAGCATTTACACATTCATGATATTTTATTAACCTCTTCCATTTATCTAAAGTCTTCTTCAAATCAAATGAAATCCAGACAGTTTTTTTTCAGAGAGGCTATTTTTTCCCATATGTCTCCAAAGGCCCTTATCTCTTGTTACAGTGTTGTGAATTCCCTCTTCTCTTCTCTGTACAGTTAACTTAAGATCCTGATATCTGCAGTACTCTAGAAAGCTAGATGAGCTGTGTGTTTACCAAGTACGTGACTCACTGGTTGCTCACCCAGTCTATTTTTGTTAATGTCATTTGAAGTTCAGATAATTGAGGATGTTTACAGTATATTATTTAAAATAAGATATTGCCGTTCTCCCTTTTAAGAAAATCCTCATCAAGAACATTTAAGATGTGCATCTAATATGTGGAATTAGGTCAAAATCCAGCCTTAATTATTTGAGCGAGAGGTGCCTGGGGACAGATTGGTAAGTGATGCCAGGTGCATATCTAGAGCTAGAGCCAGTTTACAGTTCTTTGTTTTAAGTCACAGGTTCATATAACCATGTCCAACATCATCAAGTAGATAGCCAGCCAGCCAGCCAACTTGAGATTCAAAAAGAAATGAGAGAGAGAGAGAGAGAGAGAGATTTATAATAAGTAACAGCAAATCAAAGCAATTAAGATTCAAACACTAGGGAACAGCATACAGAGGAAGATGAGGTCAAATCTCTTCCCTCCCTCTTTGTTCCCATTGTTTATTACCAGGGCCGGATCAGTGCAGGGGCTTTAGTGGCTGCAGCCTTGGGTCCTGAGCTAAACAGGTGCCCCCTGCAGCTGCAGCTCATAGACTTATAGACACTAAGGTCAGAAGGGGCCAATATGATCATCTAGTCTGACCTCCTGCACACTGCAGGCCATAAAACCTCACCAACCGACTCCTACAATGAACCTCAAACCCATAACTGAGCTATTAAAGTCCTCAAATCATGATTTAAAGACTTTAATACAGAGAATCAACCAGCAAGTGAGCCATGCCCAGTGCTACAGAGGAAGGCAAAAAACCCCAGCGCCCAAGCCAATCTGCCCTGGGGGAAAATTCCTTCCTGACCCCAAATATGGCGATTAGTTAAACCCTGAGCATGAGGGCAACTCCACAACAACCAGGTCAAGAAGAACTTCTCTGTAATAACTCAGAACCCACTCGATCTAATGCCCCTTCCCAGGTCACTATGATACGCATCACCAGTAGTAAAGGACCAACAATGGCCAAGCTACATAATACATCATATCATTCCTTCTATAAACTTATCAAGCTCTGTTTTGAAGGCACCTAAGGTTTTTGCCCCCACCACTTCCCTTGGTAGACTATTCCAGAACTTTGCTCCTCTGATGGTTAGGAATCTGCATCTAATTTCAAGCCTAAATTTTCTGAAGGACAGCTTGTGTCCATTTGTTCTTGTGTCCACATTGGTGCTGTATTCAAATAATTCCTCTGTCTCTTGTATTTATCCCTCTAATGTATTTATACAGAGCAATCATATCTCCTCTCAGCCTTCTTTTGAGAAGACTAAACAAACCAAGCTCTTTAAGTCATCTCTCATAGGAAAGATTTTTCCATTCCACAAATCATCCTTGTAGCCCTTATTTGCACCTGTTCCAGTTTGACTTCATCTTTCTTAAACATGGCTGACCAGAACTGTACACAATATTCCAAATGGGGTCGCACCAGCACCTTGTATAACGGTACTAACACCTCCTTATCTCTACTGGAAATACCTCTTCTGATGCACCCCAGGACCGCATTAGCTTTTTTCACTTCCACATCGCATTGGCTACTCATTGTCATTCTGTGATCAACCAGTACACCCAAGTCCTTCTCCTCCCCCATCACTTCCAGCTGATGCATTCCCAACTTATAAGAAAAAATCCTACTATTTGTCCCTAGGTGCATGACGTTGCACTTCCTATTGTTGAATTTCATCCTATTTCTAATGCTTCACTTTACAAGGTCATCCAAATCATTCTGTATACTATCCCGATCCTCCTCTGTTTTGGCAATACCTCCCAGCTTGGTGTCATCTGCAAACTTAATTAGCACATTCCCACTTTTTGTGCCAAGGTCAGTAACGAAAAGGTTGAATAAGATGGGTCCCAGGACCGATCCTTGGGGAACTCCACTAGTAACCTCCTTCCAGCTAGACAGTTCACCTTTCACTATGACCCTCTGTAGTCTCCCCTGTAACCAGTTCTTTATCCACCTTTCTATTTTCATATTAATCCCCATCTTTCCTAATTTAACTAATAATTCCCTGTGTGGAACTGTATCAAATGCCTTTCTGAAATCTAAGTGAATTAGGTCCACCGCATTCCCTTTATCCAAAAAATCTGTTATCTTCTCAAAAAAGGAGATCAGGTTGGTCTGGCATGATCTACCTTTTGTAAAGCTGTGTTGTATTTTATCACAGTTACCATTCTCCTCAATATCCTTAAGTACCTTCTCCTTCAAAATTTTCTCCAAGACCTTGCATACTGCTGAGGTCAAACTATCAGGCCTGTAGTTACCTGGATCCCTTCTACTCCCTTTCTTGAAAATAGGGACTATATTAGCAATTCTCCAGTCATAAGACACAACCCCTGTGTTCACCGATGCTTTAAAAATCCTTGCTAAAGGGCTGTCAATTTCATGTGCGAGTTCCTTCAATATTCTTGGTTGGAGATTATCTGGACCCCCTGATTTAGTTCCATTAAGCAGCTGAAGCTTGGCTTTCACCTCAGATATGGTAATTTCCACTTCTACATTCTCATTCCCATTAGCTGCCCAACCTCTGTCCCCAATCTCACCACCACCCTCATTAAAGACAGAGGCAAAATACTTATTTAGATATTCAGCCATGCCTGGATTATCCCTGATCTCTACCCCATCCTCAGTGTATAGTGGTCCAACTTCATGCTTCTGTGTTTTCTTTCTATTTATATGGCTGAAGAACCTTTTACTATTGGTTTTGATTCCCTTTGCCAGGTCTAACTCTGCTTGGCTTTTGGCCTTCCTCACTTGATCCCTACATGCTGCGACCTTTAAAAGGTAGCCCTCTTTTCCTATCCCTCCCATCTTCTACTCCTTGTAGGCCTTGTGTTTTCTCCTAATCGCCTGTCTAAGATGTACATTCATCTAGCTTGGTTTAGAACCCATGCCTGAAAATTTTTTCCTCTTTTTAGAATGCAGGCTTGGGATAGTTCCTGCAGCTTTGTCTTGAAGCAGTTCCAAGCATCCTCAATGTTCATATTCATGAATTCTTTGGTCCAGTCCACTTCCCTAGCTAATTCCCTTAATTTATTGAAGTTAGCCCTTTTGAAGTCAGACTCTGGTCACAGATTTATTTTTGTTTGCCCTTCCATTCAGTTTAAATTGGATTAGCTCATGGTCACTAGAGCCTAGGTTGTTCCCTACAACTAATTCCTGTAGGAGGTCCTCACTACTGACTAACACCAAATCTAAGATCGCATCTCCTCTTGTTGGTTTGGAAACTACTTGATAGAGAAATTCATCTGCTATCACCTCCAAGAAAGTCTGGGCCATTTTATTGCTGCTAGCGCAGATCCTCCAGTCTATATGTGGGAAGTTCAAGTCTCCCATAGTCACACAGTTCCCAGTAGTGTTTACTTCCTTAAAGGCCTTAAAGAGTTCTCTATCCATGTCCAAATCAGATCCCAGTGGTCTGTAACACACCCCAAGCACTAATCCAGGAGAAACTCTAGTAGCTTTCTTCTCCAATGTGATTTTGAGCCAGATAGATTCTGTCCTGCTAATTCCATCACTCTGAATTTCTTTGCATTCTATTGCATCATTGATATACAATGCCACACTGCCACCTTTGCCAATACATCTCTTTCCTAAAGAGCACATAGCCTTCAATGCCTGTACACCAGTTGTGACTACTATTCCACCATGTTTCTATTATCCCTATAATATCTGGTTTCATTTCCTCTACCAGTAGTTCCAGTTCTTCCTGCCTTGATCTGGCCCTGCCCCACCACCTCCCAAAAATCCAGCCCCGCTCAGGACAGCACAGTGCCGGCATGGCCTGGCGGATGCTATGAGGGGTGGCTGGCACTAGAAGGGCTGGGACCAGAGGTTGCAGCTCTCCCACTCCATGAGTGGCAGGGCATAAGAGGGCAGGGCGGGCCAGCACAGAGCAGCTGCAAGGCAGGAGCAGGACTGGTTGGCTTGCAGTGCAGCCTTCAATGAAGTGGTCTTTGGCCATCACTCTGTGGCCCAGCGGTTTAGGGTGCCTAGTCGGTCTCCTTTGTCAACCCCCTGGACACCCCAGCATAGCAGCCCAACAGTGCCCCACAACTCCTGGAGGCTACACAGAGAGCAAATCATTCTGCCTTCATCTCTGAAGCACCCTGGACCTGGTGGGGCAAGGGCATGAGTGCTGTGGCTTCTGGCTCCAGGGCCGTGGCTCCACCAGCACTAAGTACCTTCCTGCTCCACCCAGCTTAGGTGTCACTAAGGGGGCCATAAGAGTGGGCAATCTAGCCCTGTTTATTACATTCTCCTGTAACACTTTGTCTTGCAAAAGCCTAGATTGTAGGCTCTTCTGAGCTGGATCTGATTTTTTCCATGTGTTTATAAAACACAAAGTAAAATGGTGGAGCAGTCATGCCTGGGGCTTCTGGGAGCTACTGCAATGTATATAATTACCTTTAAAAATCTGTTTAAAAAAAACAATTAAATTTGCAAAATCAAGCAAGATCCCACTCCAGGCCTTGTCTAGTGCACTCTGCCTTAACTTGGTAATTGACACTGAATGGACAGGATAAAAATAAATACTGATTTACTGTAAGAAGCTGGGTTTCTGCAGAAGAAATAGTATGGGATCATGTAATTAAAGACTGTACCATAGTGCATAGGCACAAAAGGACTAAATCAAGGTTGCACCTGCAATTTTAAGTTTGGCATTTACTACCTTTTGAATGCTTGGATTTGCAAGTGAATGTTCTTTCATCATAGATTTTTTTGGCTGTAACTTTCCAAGTATTTTTAAAAATTGTAGAAAACAAAAATTCCATCACCTGGAACCATACAGACCTTCCAAATTGGGTCATTAGCAGGGTTCTGACCTTTCAATCCACAGCACAGTTAATAGACGCTCTTATCTTCTATGTGGATCAGCCACTAGAAGGTGATAACATACACGTTGCCAATCTATGTCATTGCTATTTGCTGACAGCAGAGGAATAGGACACCAGGGTTCAATTCAAGACCTGTGAAGTGGGTGCTCTGTGATCCCAGACTGCTTGCCTCTTCCTTTGTTCCTGTGCTCCTCACAGTGGCTCCTGTCTGTCCTGCCTCTGTTCTTATCCCTTTCCTGGCTCCTGCCAAACCCCTGCCCCTCTCCAAATCAACCCCCTTTTCCTCTGCTGTTGTCCAGTATTCTCCACCATGGCTTCTGCACTTTCCCACTTTGCACCTATATACCCTCCATTCTTCTGCCTCCTGTCCTCACTCACTCTGAGCATAGCGACAAACCCTCAAGCCCTGGCTCTTGCTCCTATCCAACTCTCTGTTTCTTGGCTCTTGGCTCCTCCTTATCTGCTCCCATCCAACCTCCCCATCCTTTGGCTCCTGAAGGCCCCTTCTGCTCCTCCCATTTCTCACTTTGACTGCATTCAAAGTAAGTGGTTTGTTCTACATGCTGTATGGGTGCCAGCAGAAGGAACTCTGATCATACAAAAGAGAACATCTCTCCATCCTTTGTTCAGGTGCTTGGCACCAGAGTGGTTCCTAAGAGTTAGGACAAACAATTGTGAGGAAAGTCCTGTTCAGCCTTTGCAGCCATGGGCTGGAGTATACTCAGTTTCTCTGTAGGGATAGTGCATGTGCTTGCTGAGATTTTTCAGAGGTCAATAACTTGGCTAAATTCGGGTGAATTTTCACAGGGAATAGCAAAAGGCACATCCCAGACTTCAGGATGGCATCCTGCCAAATTCCAAGGCCCTGATGCAGTATTGAGGCACTAGAGCTTCTTAGTGACATGGTTGTAAAAAAACCTTTATAATATGGACAAAACAATGTATTTTCCCCAAATCATAGCCTCAGAAACAGCTGAACCATTTTAGTTGAAACTTACAGCAAGTAGAAAAATTCAGACTGCAAGATTGAGGCAGACATCTGCGCCAGACAATTTCACCATTTGTTTAATCACAGTAATAAGCCACTGAAAATAGGGTCTTATACTCAAAACTGGGTGAAAATTTTCAGCTGAAATTTATTTCACCAAAAATATGCAGATTTAGTTTAACCAAAACACTTTCCCAATTGTGCTGAAATTGCCAAATTGTTGTGGTGGCAGGAAATGGAGAAACAAATCCCAACAAATTCAGGAAAAAAATTGAAGTACTTCAGTTTTTCATTTGGAAATGACTTTTTGTTTTAAATTTTATTTCAATGTCATTTATAGAAGAGATTTTAAAAAATCTGGAAGCTAAACAAAATGATTCATTCTGAGTTGAACAAAATGTTTTGGTCAATGAAATATATATACACATTACAAGTATAAATCTATACAATATATTATATGTAACCCTTCTGCCAGGGCAGGCTGGCAGAACAAGGACCGGGTTCTAAATCTAGGGGTTTCTCAATGATGCAGCACCACCAACTGGCTCGAGACCCCACTCAGATCTCTGGGAATCCTGCACTGTTCCCTGGGCACCCCAAAGGGTAAGGCTTCCCCACTCGCAAGCATGAATCTGAGTGTACTAAATGGAGCTATTAATAGCAGTAAAACAAAAATGCAGAAGGCCAAATAACAGAGATCAGCACTAACCTAGAAAACTTAGTATAGAGCAAAGTTCCCAATAACCCACACCGCATAACAGAACATACAAACTTAATGGCAAAACTGGCACTGATCTGGAGAATCAGTGCTAACTAGGCTCCCAACCAACCCTAAGGTATGTATGGAGTGTCTTTTACTCCAGCTGTCCACAGACACCATCTACTGGTCACTCACTCCATCCTCTAGAACCGGTTCCTCGGCTCTGCCCGCTGTCCGCCTGCGCCGCCCTCCGATCACTCATGTCACCCAGCTCGCCACTCTCACCATCCGCTGGCTCTGCCCGCTATCCGCCAGCGCTGTCCTCCGGTCCCTCATGTCGCCCATCTCACTGCTGGCCACTCTCGCTGTCTGCTGGCTCTGCCCACTGTCTGCCGGAGCTACCCTCTGGTCCTTCGTGTCACCCAGCTTGCCACTGGCCACTCTTGCCATCCTCTGGCTCCACCCGCTGTCCTCCGGTGCTGCCCTCCAGTCCTCGTGTCGCCGAGCTCACCACTGGCCGCTCTCACCGTCCGCTGGCTCCACTCGCTGTCTGTCAGTGCTGCCCTCTGGTCCCTCGTGTTGCCCAGCTTGCTGCTGGCCACTTTCACCATTCACTAGCTTTACCCCATTGCTACTTCTTTTCAGCTCAGAGAGAAGGAATTCTCCCTAGCTCAGTGATTATCAGCTCTGTTCATCTTTAGCACTGATTAATCAGCTACTTCCATAACAAAGTACAGAAAATGCAAGAGGAGGAAGGGGCAAAGTGTCCCAGGCATTATTACAACAGAAACAATGCTCACCCATCATTTCTGTTTTTCAGTCTTTCAGGCTAAAATGTGCAGGGACCTTTCCTACAAATCTTTTTCTAAGTAAGGGTGGCTTTTACCCTTTAACTAACCCAGACAGATTTGAAACAGAGAGTAGCAGTTTACACAGGGACAGTGTTTTATATTTCCCTGTAGTAGTATTACAGATATTGATAGAATTGTGAGAAAAATAACCCCAAATACTATTTCCCTCTATGCTTTGCCTCAGTATGCTAATCAGCTAATTGTGCGCTTTGTATCCATGCTAATACAGGACCCATGCAGATTAGTTGGTCCCCCCTTTCAGTTCAGAAGCTGTTAGGCACAGCTTCTAAGCCTGCCTTACATCTATAATATTACTTGAAGGACCTAAATATTTTATATTTTTTAAATTTATTTTTGTGTTCAGTCAGCTAAGCAAAAAAAGTATTCACTCAGCTCTACATGTAATGGAAAGTGTCAAGCAATCTTAACTCTAAGTACATGAATGTATGACCTAAATGTGTACATTCAGCTCATTTCTATATATTATTCTCAGAGAAAGGCAGAGGAGGAACAAATGTCTGTAATTAAGCTTTGTGAAATTTACATTGAAGACCCTATTTTCAGTTGTTTATACTTTTTTATATGTAATTAATATCTCCAGGAAATGCCATGAAAAAGAATCAACATTTGCCAACAGGTAGCACTTTGTCACAGTTATTTCTTACTGAAGAACAGGGAGAAATGTGGTACTTTGGGGAACACTGAGAGAACTCATGACAAATGAGGCCTTTTGAATGGTAGCAGGCAGATTAGATAGATTAGATTTTTTTTTTTTTTTACTCCAAATGAACTAGATACTAGTCAGATTCTTCAGTTCCTCTGTCTTATCTAAAGACTGCCATTTTCTGAGATACTAAGAATATTTTCCAAATGGTCCAATGTCATGTCTAAAATTTTAATGTACTTTGCATAACATAAGAGATTTTTAGCACCAGAAAAATTCCATTTTCCTCAGTCCAGTTTCAGGTTCCTAACCTGATTTTCTGGGCTTAATCCTCTTCCTGTTGAAATCAATAACTACATTGTAATATAATGATTCACGTTCAAGGTTCAACCATAGAAAATTAAGGCTACATGCTGATTTTACTGCCATTGTTGAAAGATGATCTCTTAAAATGTGTAGAAGCACAATAAACTCTTTAACTCTTTCAACACTATTCTTTTTTTTCCCTCTGGCAGTCAGATCACTTGCTGGTGGAGCTGTTTTATATACAAATAATGCTTGTGCCTTAAACATGTTTTAGGTGCACTTTCTAGATTTAGGACTAGAAAAGATGATGTTTTAAATGTTTTGTTATTGGGTGGTTGATACTGAGGATGGAGAATTCTAGCACTTGAGACTTTTATGAGTACCATTTGAAAACATGTAAAGAGCACCAGGATTCTCCATTTTTTTCTTGTTCTTGGTGACTTCTTCCTTCTCCATACTGGGATTAAATAAGTGATATTTCCATGGGAGAGGATATTACCAAATGCTGCAGCTCTAACAAGCGTGAGTCTCCTGCTTCTTCTCTGGGTGTGAGCAATTATACTGCCACCAGCCTCTCCCTCTGTCTCACCTCAGTGCTGGGGATAATGATGAAGGGATGATGCTGCACACAGTTGAAAATTATAGGTGGGTGAGGGACTGAAGACAGCAGCATTGGAGAAGTAAGCACAACTGACACTCTGCTGCCTCTGAGAGAACCCCATTGAGATGAAGTTGTGGATGAGAGATTGAAGCCCAGTGTCTCAGAGCCAACAAGAAGGAAAGGCTATATTTCCAAGGGAGAAGGGATGGGGATAGACTGTGCTAGGCTCTGGGAATGAGTGTTTCCTACTGTGCCTGCAGTAGAGTAGGGGAGAGGAAGAGAAAAAGATGCTTCCCTCACCTTGAGAGTGGATGTTTTCTGCTGTTTATTGTAAAGGAAGTTTAAAGATGGAGTAAGTTTGGTCTAGAAGTTCTGTGTTTGCTTAGACAAGTTTATTAAGGCATAAGTCAGGAGAGTTAGAGGTTTAGATTGATAAGAAGGTAGACTGTTTCTATAGATACAAGAGGTAATCCACAAAGGTTGATTATAAGACAATCCCTCCTGTCTGGACCCTGATGGGAAGCTATCACCCTAGTGTGGTAAACAGGTTGGCAGGGGCTAGGTAGCTGAGGGGGTCACAGGAGTCTGGCCACTCTCATTGGTCAAGGACAGTAACTGTTACCCAAATAAGCTGTAAACAACAACAGAGGCGGGCTAACTATAAGCTGCCTATTAAGTATAATCTAATTACGTAACCTGCATATTAAAAGTAGTAATACCATGTATGGATTTTAGGCATGATGTAACTTGTTGTATTATGCATGAGCTTGTTGTATTATGTATATTGTATTTTGCATGCTAGAAAGTATGTATGACCTGTAGCCCCTAGACTGGGGGTTCTTGCTCAGAGAGGTTAGCTTTTCTTTGCTTCCCTCTGCTGCAGTTCCTTTTATTATTCAGCTGAATAATAAACTTTGAACCACACCTCGTTCTCTGCCTATTGGAGTCTCAGCTGGGAACGGGCCTTCACCTGTGGGAAGGATTTGGGGTTCCCTTCCCAGTTTTTCCCTGACATTATCCAGCAAAGGTAGAAACTGACCAAAGCCCTCATCTCACATTAAGGTGATTTATTTTTATTTTTTTATTGACCTGTGTCTCAAAGAGCTTCATGACTTTCCCTTAAACTTTGAAGAAAATACTTTTTGTCCTTAGAGTACATCCAGAAATTTTCAGGCCAAACCAATTATCCAGGCTAAACTTGTGAGAAGGAAAAGCAAAAATAGTTTTACAGTGGAAGCCATTTGTGATTTTAAAACTATGGAGATGATGACTCATAACATCTAGCCCTCTATACTGATACAGTATAGAGACAAGCACAGACTTCATATATACCCCAAGCCTCGCTACCACACACCTAAACTATCAACCTGTAAAAGCTTTTCCAATGTCCAGTGACAGGCACATTCCACAATGATTGCAGACCCCCCCCCCCCCAGTTCCTCTTGTTCCTTCCAAATTTTTAACAAAAGAAAATCAAAACCAAACTGGTGGGTAATAAAATAATAATAATAAAAAAAAACACAGCAACATTCCTTTGCTTCCCAATGGTTCCTTTTATTAATAAAAAAATGCTGGTTTCTCCATATGCCCCCAGCTGCTCAAAGCTGCCTTCTCCTTTTCACCAGTGAGTGAGGAAAAGATAGTGCTTCCTGCTGAAGTGTAAATCTATAGTCTTATTTTATTATGTTACAGAAATATTAGGAACTTCCCATCCTTTCCCTCTTTCTGGAACACCCAAAAGAAAATTCACAGATCAGTAAAGGAAATTCTATTGCCTCCCATTAGGGGGAGCTTGTAACATGGAGAAGGTAATAGAGGTTTTCCATGTATATTACTTGCCTCTAAACTTAGTTAAGCTGACTGTGTCCTATTTCCCCTTGTGTCTGTTGTCTATATAGACTATAAGCTCTTCAGGGCAGGAGCTGTCTCTGCTATGCCTTTTTATGACACAGAACCCAATACAATGGGGACACTAATTTTGATTAAAAATAAGAGGGCATTGTAATTGGTGTCAGAAAGGAGGATCTAGAATGAGAAATAGAGAACAAATAGGGAGAAGAAATAATAAGGGAAAGGAAAGGAGGTGGGGAACACAAAGAAGACTCATTCTTGGTTTATCATTACAATGTACAATCTGGGCCACAGTCATATATTTCCAGGCTTCGTTGTGCTTTCCAATTTTTCCATTTTTTATGAGGCTATTTCCATTTCCAGTCTTTTGAAATGTGACTCTACTAAAGTTCAGTGTAAGGATCTCTGTCTCTGTGGAACTGAAAGTGTGTATGAGGAAATGCAAGTCCACATGGTGCCTCCACAAACAGATAGTTATGGCATGAGTAACAATGCATTTGAGAGCTCCTGAGTCCAATGGAAAGTGTTACATTTATGAAGATGCTAATAATAGGGATACTTGGAACAGAGAGCTCAGCTTGGGATTTGAAAAAGAAATATGCAGCACCCACTGGAGTCCTTGAAATACCCCACATATGCAACAGGAATTCAGCTAGTTAGGAACACTTTGCTATAGAAGTACCTGGGTAACTGTAGCAATGTCTCCATCCAAAAAAGTCATTACTCCAACTTCACTAGGTACAGGTGAAAAACTTGCTCTTGATATGACCTTTAGTCATGTAAGCCATTGCCTTGTACCCTCTGTTTTGAAATCCACCCATTATATGGGGTGTGCTGTCTACTATGCACCCCAAGTACAATGGACTTCAGGTTTTCTAGACAGACTCTTTAGCACCAGGATTCTGTCATTGATTTAGACATGGATGAGAATCTAGCACCAGGCATGTACATCCACAAACAAGATGGATAAATTAGCAGCAGTCAGTTTTGCCTCACTGATTCTGGTTCTTCAGTCCACCTTTATGTTTAAAATAATTTAGAATGATCAGTGCCCCCTGACTCAGGCCTATGTTGTTTGGCTCCCTTATTAGCTATACAACAAAAGTATGAATAGACTGAACTTCTTTCTGGGGCTTGTCATTGTTCAAGAGAGTAGGATAAGGATAAGAACAAATAAAGAAGCTTCCCTTAAACATTGCATTAGATTAAAAAAAATAATTTTATGACAAATTGAATAAAAAAATGCTAAATAATTGACTTAGGAACCACATCTGAAAATGTGGAATGACCTGGAACTGTTGAAGAGTAGGGCAGCTAGCATCTAGTCCTTATTCATATGCCAATTGCAGAAGGGCACATAAGAGGCGGATGCACTTGCAGGACTCCAGGCAGCACAAGAACTGCTCCCTCTATGCATCCAGAGGTGCACAGAAGAGATGCAGTTTGCACAAACACACACTCACATGCAGCTTATTTCCTTGGGAAGAAAGGAGGACAGTGCTGCATCTTCCCCAGGATAAGACTCTATCTTGCAATCATCAGACAGCCTTTAACTTCTGGGTATGAGGATGTTCAGCAGTTGGCTCTTTCAGCTACATTGTACATCTGGCTGGGGTGCTAATTCATGCACCATGACAATGAGACAATTTGACTTGTGCTTACCAAAGCTATAAGCCATTAGAGTGGATTGGAGAAAATCACAATTAGCTGGCGCATGCTTATTTCTTATCATACAAATTATCTCTGAATGTCCATTTATAGTTGGCTGGCAAGTTTTCTAAATTTTTACGCAAGCATCAAGTCATAAATGAAAAGTTGACAAGGATCTGAAAACTTGTAGGAACATCCATACCTTTTTTTTTCTTGGCTGATTGGCAAATGGATGCTTCTCAAAATGAACTAGCACGTTCAAGCACTTTTTGATATGAAACTCGAAGCACAGTAGACTGTGTAGAACTTAGAGTGGTTACGATAATGGACAATATCTCTGCTAGATGGAACATCTCTGAAGTCATTTAGTTCAGTGTTTAACTTCCATTTGTTTTATAATGGAGGAGACTAGAGGTTGCAAGGAGTGTTTGCATAAAGTTAACTAAATCAGACTAAAACTAAGGAAAAGAAATCTTTACATCAACACTGGGACACTTGCATAGGGCTTTTCATGGGAGAGTATATTATAGAGAGGCATGACAATAGATTCATTGTTAAAAGTATTTTTCCCTCATCATTTTTGTGCTCTTCTCCTCTTCAATCCCATCCTTTCCTCCAGCCCACAATGGTATTAATTCCTGTGAAGATGGTTGGTCTGGTGCAAAAGGCCCTGGTTTAGGACTTCTGAGTTCAATTCCTGGCTCTGCCATGGACTTTCTTTGACATTGTATAATGCTCTGCCTCCATGTGTTTTTGCCTGAGGTTAATTCTTTGCTTCTGGAATGCTACTGAAGTGATACTCAACAAGAGGGTGAACTGGTGTTTCCATTTCACCAGCATTCCCTTGGTGTGTAGAGGAAGATTTTTGGTCATCCTCAGTTCAGTGAGAGCTTTGGGAAGATGTGTGGGGCTGTGTATATGGTGGACTCTGAGAATGAGGTATTAGAAAAGAGCACTGAAAGGCAAGTATGTGTCTTGGCAGGGTTGGAAGAGTTACAGGGAATGAGTCAATGCTCAATGACACCCATGATGGAAAGGCTCTCAATGAGGGTTGAGTGTGGCCTTAAAACAGGGCTAGATTATTGCAGCAGCTCTAGGGGCTGAAGCCCTGGACCCAAGCCTAAAGAGGGCTCCGGGTTCCAGCCCCTAAGCACCCCTGGCTGATCCCTCCCATCCCGCTCAATGCTGGTGGAGCTTAGGGGACGCTGGAGGGGTCTCTGCCCTGCTGGCTCTGGGTGGGGCAGGGCCCTGGGGTCAGAGGTTTGGCTCTGAATTCCTGTCCCACCCCGGGCAGTGCCTGTTCACTCTGGGGAAGGGCCAGCTGTCGCACGGTTCAGCCTCTGCTCCAGTATGGCCTTTCAGGGCCCATGGACTGAGCCAGGGCAGGGCAGGGGTGGAGCTGCACCAGCGATCATACTGTGCACCAGCTGGCCTGCTGGCCCTGCCCCCAGAGTGAACTGGCACTGGCCTGTCCTGTCCCTGGGGGTGGACCAGCCTGCTTAGGGGTGGGGCAGGAGCATGGAACCCAATCTCTGGGCTCAGGGCCCTGCCTCGCCCATTGCCAGCAGGGCAGAGGCCCTTCTAGCGCCCTTCATGGCCCACCAGTTCTGAATGGGATGGAGGTGGATCAGGCAGGGGTTTTAGGGGCTGAAGCCCAGGTCCGCCCTTTAGGCCAGGGCAGGAGCATCCTCTGGCCCCAGTGCCCCCGCATCCCAATGATTGCCTGCCTACAGGCCACCACGGTCGGGGACCAGAGCCCCAGGCAGCGGACCTGCAGTGGTGGTGTGGGCCATTGTGGCACCATGGTGGGGCATGGGACCCCGGGCTGGAGGGGGGGGGGGTCACAGTGATGGGTAGCGCAGGCCACCAAGGCCAGTTAATCTGGGCCTGTCCTAAAATGGGGAAATTAGTAGCTTTTTGACAAATGCTTTTGATAAGGAGGGTGGTTAGAAGTTCTCAGTCTTCCATATCAAGAGCCTCAAAGCCCTGTGCTTTCTCCAGATATGGGAAGCCAGTGAAAAGCTCTGCTGTGAAAGGGTTAATCCAATGGGAAGACAAAGAAAGGTTAAATAGACCTGGAAAAGGACCTTATGTTTGGATTGATGGTGGCCATCTTAAAATATGTATTACAAGCCAGACGCAATTAATGATATCAAAACGGTCTACACTTCTGAATTTATAAACGTCCCTGGTAAATAAAAGGTTAATAACTGTGTTTATGGTTAGAAAAGACCCCTGCCCTCAGATACACACACTTCTCTGTGCCCAGCTAATCCCTGGAGCAAGAAGGTTTAAGGTAATTTGTGGTGCAGCTGTCCTTTTCTGGAACACAAGCAAATTCTCCTGCATATGGTCAGCTGCAAGAACAAATGTCTCTAGCAAATGAAAAAACAAGATGTTCAACCACAGCCTCCTGCTCATGCAAGAAGGGCACGTGAGCAGGGTGTTTGTATGGTCTGAATCAAACTACACAGCACGAAAGGGTTTAATGCACGGCTTATGGCCAAGTGGAAGCAACGTGTCAGTGGTAAGGGAAGAATGTTGGTGATAGAAATCCAACTGATTGACATACAGTGGCTATAAAGTCATAGTAAATCTATTGTTTCACCAGAAGGAAGGAGGATTAGAAAATGTATAATCATTACAATCCCTTTATGATAAAGCATCAGATGATGGTTGCTCTCCCATTCCTGATCTGGGTTTAATGGGCCTAATTCTTCAGTCTGTACTTGGGCAAAGCTCCCCTTTGGCTTCATCTGACTTAAACTGCAGTCAGTGGAGATTATACCTGAGAAATACCTGAGTAAGGCCTGCAGAAGTTAACTCAGTAATTTTAATGAGCCAGCTTGTCTGTTACATTCTTGGTCAGGACCTTTGCTGCAGTGCAGTGTACAACCTAAACCAGACTGACAAAGGAGAGAACTGTGGCACATGTCAGACTTTTAAAATCCCAGGCTTCTGTTCCTGTGTTTTGTGCTCTTTACCAAATTTTGAGAGTTATTGTCTGAGACTCTAATCCTGCCCCAATTAAAGTTAATGGTGGAAGACCTGTGTTCTTTGTTAGGGGCCAAATTCATCCTTCTGAGAGCCATTTACTTTTACACCCTGAGAACCAAAAAATGAGAGTAGTAAAGTGGGGTTTTCATCAGAAATCAGAGGCCAAATTCAATCGTTATCTAACTGCATTAAAGTGGACTTGCTCCTACTTACACTATACCTGAATTTGGCATCACATATTGAATTTTGTTGCAACAAAAATGTTCCACAGAACCACGGTGTTCGCTGAACATATGTCTACATTGCAGTTATGCACCCACTGGTGGCCCATGCCATCTGACTTGTGCTCTTGGTGCTTGGACTGTGAGGTTGTTGAATTACAATATACACCTATGAGCTGAGGCTGAGGCTGCAGCCTGGACTCTAGGATTCTGCAAAGTGGGAAGGTCTCAGAGTCTGGGCTGCAGTCTGAGCCCAGAAGTCTACACTGGAATTAAACAGCCCCACCACAACCCAACGCCTATGAGCCTGAGTCAGCTGGCACAGGCCATCACTGGGTGTCTAATTACAATGCAGACATACCCTGAGTTACATACTGGTATGCATATTTTGACAATCAGCTAACTCAGGCAGCTGGA
The DNA here is from genome assembly GCA_007922195.1 of Podocnemis expansa. Lineage (NCBI taxonomy): Eukaryota > Metazoa > Chordata > Testudines > Podocnemididae > Podocnemis > Podocnemis expansa. The sequence continues at coordinate 135,864,301 of ML681963.1, forward strand.
TATTTTAACACCTTTCTTAGCAAAGACACTTAGCTGCTTTTATATTTATGTATTTATTGTCACAAATGTGAAGTCTCAGGGACCTAACATTCCACCTGTCCTTCAGGATGATTTCCACTCAATAACACGGAGGGCCTGTAAATGAAAACAAAATCCTCTTCTCATGCCAGGCAGGAAGAATTTTCATGTCTCAACTCTGGACCCAGCACATTGCAACAACAAAAAATAGAGTTCCCTCATCTAAAAAGACCTTTGTGCAGTGGAATACTTGTGAGTTTTTCTATTGGTACTGGTGGAGGAAGATAGGGGTTTGAAGTCTTTAAAAATGTTTCAAACCTCTTCAATAACATGAATGAAAATGTTGATATGAGATGTTTGATAAAGTATTAATTCATATCCCCCTCCGTAATATCTCCCTCTTCATGCTATCATGCTTTTGTTTGGGCTGAACAGCCAACATTCCATCTTGCATTTTTTCTACAGCCTAGAATTTGTGTATTTATTTATGTATAATTTATATATAGTATCTGAGCACTTCATAATTGTTAATAGTTTTATTCTCTCAACCCCCCAGTGAAGTAAGGTATTGTACAAATAGGTAGCTGAGGCACATTGAGAGTAAGTGGCTTGCCACAGGGGGTCTGGTAGAACAGGAAATTGAACCTAGGTCTCCTAAGTCCCAGATTCACGAACCATTTTTACTATTGTCTCACCCACACTAGTCTCATGACAAATCTAATATAAAAAGAGACTTTAATAGATGCTCTATCTCAGGAGTGTAAGATGGAGGGAAAAGCTCATTAATATTTAAGTGCATTTTATTTTGTCGATAAAAATTCTATTACTGTACATTCATTGTTTAGTTCTGGTGGTTACTGGGTTTCGACTCATGATCTGGAACTTGACTATCTCTGCTGTCCATGAACTAAAACTACATGGGGATGGAGATAGTTTTGGATATTGAGAGTTCCACACTCATAGCTAGTTTCTCCAAGTTCTCCCTACAGCTCACTATCCTCTCCTGCCTCTGCTCAGACCTTACAGCCCTTCCTACCTGCCCACACAGGCCCAGCACCTCTCAGTCCCATTCTTCCTTTGTATTTTTGAAGGGGCCTGATAGTCTTCACCCCTCCATCTGCTCTTTGGCCACTTCACTGTCACTTCAGTTTTGGGGGTCGCAGCTGCAGGGTTAAGGGACAACAGCTTCTTGTCTCTGCTATGGAGTACTACAGGTCTTCCTGCTATTACAAGAAGTGGAACTTGGTCAGGGCTGCCACTGTCTACACAGCAAAAAAGCTTTTTCATCATCACACCATAGTTCAGTAAAGATATAGCATGCTGCACGCTGTGTGGGAGGGAGGATGAATAACTTTGGAGGGCTGGGTTACTGTGGGGCCTCAGTGCAGACAGGGTTGATTGGTAGAAGGTGGCCACTATGGGAGAAATGGAAGTTATGTACTGCTTTGGGTGGCCAAGGGGTGCAGAATGCTATCTGTTTTCGAGAAACAAGAGAGAGGCACAGCAGGCCACCTATACTGCCCTTCCCAGAGATAAGATATCAGGTGGGGCTGCTGAGATGTTGCTTTCTTGGATTTGGATCTGTGGCCATCTGCTGTTGAGACAGAGTTTTTGAGCGAGGAAAAGCGACATAGATCAATAGGAAGCTCTGGAGCTTTGGATAGTTTTAATCATTGCTTGAAATTTGTGAATATTCATCTTAACTCTTTGTTTCCTTGTCTCTTAGTGCTTGATTTTTTGTTAAGTAAGTTTGTTGTTGTCACTCAGCAACCTTAACCCAATTTTGAAATGAAGCCTTTTGTTTTCTGGATTTGATGCATTCATTTTTTGTTGTCTTCTGCTGGTTGACTATTTTGAGTTTATGTAGCAAAAATGGCTATGAATGTGGAGTAAAATGGCCCTAAAGACCAATAATGCTCATTTTGGGGACTCTTCCTTTTTTTTAAAAAAAAGCCATTAAATAAAGTCTGAAAGGCTATAAAATGCACTACAAAGATGTATTACATACCAATGTAAACGTTTTCAATGAGGTATTTTGCCTTGTGCAGGAAGTCAGTCTATATGACCACAGATCAAATGACCATGATCACTGGTCTCTTCAAATCTAACTGGATTTCATTTTGTTTTTTCATTTCAATCTTTATTTGGCAACATTTGTTAAAAAAATTGAATCTTAGAACTCTCCATGTGGTTAACACCATTTAAGGCCTTGATATTGCTAACTATGCTCTCATTATCTGAAATTTCTATCAATATTAGCTGAGTAAAAGAGCAGTCATTAGCAGCCATTTTCTTGCACTAAATCAGTTCCTGGGAAAACATGCCAAAGAAATGGCTATCTGCATTGAGCGTAGTGGTACTGTATTTGTTAAATGCTGCTGGACACCTAACTTCTTTCCTTAAGATAATGAATTTCATCATAGCTATTTCACTACAAGTGATTGTGCCACAGATGTTTACATGTATTGGTACATTTAAAAATACATTTGTTAATTAGAGAACTATAGGGGACTGCCAGCAGAGAATAGTAGAGCATCTAATCCAGAATCTGCTACAAGTGGCCTATTTATGGCAGATGTATATCAGCTGGATTTAGTCTTGCTTGGGAGAAAGGAACTGGAAACATTATTTAAGCTGCATTTCTCTTTCTACTAATGGGGCAAAGAGGCTTCCATGTTCTGAGACATTTTACCCAAAGATTGGTCTAAAAACATTGTTTAGAGTATGAACACTTCAAAACACCTCCTATTTTAAATATACTAGGAAAGTTGAACAAACAAGGAGTCTGATGGCACTTTTAAAGACTAACAAATTCATTGCATGACCTTTCATGGGAGAAATCCTGAGTTTATCAGAACAGTCTTGGATACATGTGAGTTACAGTAACTGTCTCTCAACCACCTACAACACAACCCAAACTACGCAGGCTAGCAACACTGGTTAAAAACAGAAATTCTCAACATTATTCAATAAATTTTGGCACGATTTCCTGTAAAGATCTTTCCCGTAGTATTTCTAGTATCAGACCTTTCCCGTGCAACCTCTGCAGTTCTGAGGTCATAATTTATCTAAGCAGGAGCTCAGGAAAACCATAATTGGAGTGAGAATGAATGTTAGAAAATAGCTTCTGAATGAAAAAAAGAAATCCACACACATATACTAAAAATGTAAACTTGCAATAGGAGTAATCAGTGCTAAAGTTTGTTTGTCTAAGGCTGCCTGTGAGTAAGAACATGATAATTCCACCCATGTCATCAAAATGGGTAGAGTAGACCTTTTAATTAGATCTGTGATATTCTTCATCTTTTTTGTTTTAGCAGATGTATTTTTATCCCTAACTAGAATAAACACTGAATCTGTTAGCTGGTAATGAATGTTTAAGATCCTGGTGACCTTTGCTTGGAGAGAGCTGCTTTCAGTTGAACCTTATTGCCACTGTTCCTTCACATTAATTAGGCAGACCTATAGTAGTGGAGCTGTTTGGAGGATGTTTCAGCTTTGTCAGAGCTTTCCATTATTTCCCCAAAACAATATTGCAATGAAATTGACTTAAATTCTCAAAGCATGGCAATTTGACCAAAATAGCAATTTTGACTGCAAAGGGTTCCATCAGAGGGTTTCTCTCCTGCCCCTGGCAAGTTCTACTATAATCTCAAATAGTATGAAGTCTTTCAGAGCCAGATCAGGCAATGATTTAAGCTCATCAGTAACAAGCATCTGAAGAAGTAGGATTTTCACCCAAGAAAGCTCATGCAATTAATTTGTTAGTCTTTTTAAAAATTCCACCAGACTTCTTGTTTGGCCACCTAAATATACAACTTTCACCTCTATAGTGCTTGGGCACCTACTGAATCCCATTATCTAGGTAAAGTTACTCAGGCTTAAAGTATTGAAACCTTAGTCTCCACATTCATTCTTCTTCGCCAATAATAATAAGAAATGGACAATACTTAAAAAGATTTATACAGATGGCATGTGCTATCCAGCAATAGTACAGTGTCACTGCCTTTTCACTTAGAATTTGAGCTGGTCAGGGATCTTCCAACTAAATATTTTTTCATGGAAAGGCCTCTTAGATTAGTGATGAAATTTCTTCTCAAAACAAGAGCAAGAATGTGAGTCTCCTGCATCCTGGAGAAGTGTCTAACCACTGAGCTATCAGCTAGCCTGCAGCTGGGGGGGGGGGGGCATTGATGTGTCTCACACACTCTTCATGAAAAATTTCAAAAGGTCTTATTTTTATTCCAATGTGAAATGAAAACAGATCACAAGATCCTGACAATTTCCATAAAATGGAATTTTTGTTTTCTGATCAGCCTTACTTGAAACGGAGTTCTCCCTGTAAGACTTGTAAGACTTCTACTTTTTTAAGCCTTCAAACCCTTGTATTTCAGTAAATTGCAACAAGGGCTGTAAATATGTAATTTATGTGCATTACTAGCTTATTATTTTTTCCACTCTTCTTCATCTATCTTGGAATTCTGAGATGCATAGATCAGAGACCTGGGATTGGAGAAGTTTAGTTTGTATGCCTAAACTAGTTGCAGAAAGCCCAGTTCCTCTCTGTTGCAGGATAACTTCTTTGATTTAATTAATCAGAATGTGGCCCTAAACTTCTCTGTGACATGGGTCAAGTCTTTTAATTCCTTTATTGTTCAGTTTAGCCCATCTGTAAATTGGGAACAACTGCATATCTCATGTGGTGATGTCTTGAGGATTAAATAATTCATAAGGGAAGTTTGACATCCTTGGATGGAATATGTTAAGAAAGAGTTAAATGTTATAATCATTCTAGTTCTGTATAACAATGCCCTGGAATAAAGAAATGGTAAATGACAGAGAGAACTGAAATAATTTACATGTATTATAAAAAAAACCTTACAAAGAGCTTGACTTATACAGCTTTTGAACTCCACCCCAACCTGTTCAGCCCTACAAAGGGTTAAACCAGCAGCAGCTGGCCTCAAGAACTCTGGCTTGCTTAGTCCTTATCTCACTGTTATCCTGAGCTATTAACTGGGCACAATTACGAAACATATCAGTTACTGCCATCTGTTTTTCACGAGGCACTCATCGGATCGTGGCCAGCAAAGGGGATTAAGTGGAGAGAGGCAGAAATGACAAAATGATTCTGTAGTATTCTGGTTGTACAGTCAGAGTCCCTCATACTGTTACTTGCATGTACAGTCTGCAGTCAGGAACAGCTGCAAAGAATTAAGCATAAAGATAAACTGTGAAGACTGTTTCAAAGCTGCTGTCAAGGAAATGCATTTCTGCATGCAGTTCTAAGATGGAGACTGTGCAGAGCAAGTGAACGCATATAAAGCAAAAGTGTATATCAGATGTATGTGTTTTAGGTATTTTTCAGCTTTTCTTATATTTGATATTTATCACTCTGTGTTGATCTATTTTTGCGGTTGTGGGGGGGGGCGTCTAAAAGATGGAGTAAGTTTGGTCTGGAAGTTCTGTGCCAGAGATTGTTGTATTTGCTTAGACAAGTTTAGTTAGTCAAGGGAGCTAGGGGGGGTTTAGATTGATAGGAAGTTAGACTTTCTATAGATACAAGAGGTAATCCACAGAGGTTGATTATAAGACAATCCCTCCTGTCTGGACCCTGATGGGAAGCTATCAACCTTGTCTGGTAAACAGGTTGACGGGGGCTAGGCAGCCAAGGGGTCACAGGAATTTGGCCACTCTCATTGGTCAAGAGCAATAATTAGTACCCAAATGAGCAGTAAACAACAACAGAGGTGGGCTAACTATACGCTGCCTATTAAGTATAATCTAATTATGTGACCTGCATATTAAAAGTAGTAATACCATGTATGGATTTTAGGCATGATGTAACTTGTTGTATTATGCATGAGCTTGTTGCATTATGTATATTGTATTTTGCATGTTAGAAAGTATGTATGACCTGTAGCCCCTAGACTGGGGGTTCTTGCTCAGAGAGGCTAACTTCTCTTTGCTTCCCTCTGCTGCAGTTCCTTTTATTATTCAGCTAAATAATAAACTTTGAACCACACCTCGTTCTCGGCTTATTGGAGTCTCAGCTGGGAACCGGCCTTCACCTGTGGGGAGGATTTGGGGTCCACCTTTTCAGGTTGGGGACCCGGACCAGTTTTTCCCCAACACAGATGTATGTGTTTTAGGTATTTTTCAGCTTTTCTTATATTTGATATTTATCACTCTGTGTCGATCTATTTTTGCCTTCCCCAAGAAACAAAACCAATAGATTATGAATGTATTTATTCAGAGAAAAGTTCTATGAATGTGTTGAATAAAACTTCTCCTGAGCAACATTCTTTCTTTTGCACTCTCTCCCATCCTACAGCTCATGATCCAGGTTCTTTTTAAATTGAAAAAGGACTAATTTCAGACATCTTGTGAAAGTGAAGCTGTGAATTTAAGCACAAATTATTTTGTGCTTTAAAAAATATTGTGAGATTCTTGACAATGAATAATTGACTGGGTTTTTAAAACTATTCTTTCCCAAATGGTAGTGAATCTCTTGATAATGGGAGAAAGGAAGTTTTCAATGTGATTCTAGGGATTCAGGAATCATAATGGCTCAACAGCTGTACTTTTGATTATGACTCTTATTAAAATCAGATTAATTAAATTATTCTGAATTATGCCATGCTGCTAAAATAAAGCTCTTTGGCTTTATTAGTTTGGTAAATTAAATTAAAGCTAATACATATTTTATTGTCAGGAAAAATAATACTTCAGATATTTTAGTTAACTAATGTTTATCCCTCCTTAATATTTATCAGTCAATATCCTAAGGTCTAACATCAAAGGAAGAGCTAATCAAACTCTTTATAAGACAGAAGATAAAGGAATAACTAATGGTGCATTGTAGTAACAATATTAACTGCTCCCCACTATCTGCACTTAATACCCTTTGTTATTAGTGTGCCATACTTTAGGATGATCCATACTGATTTAAGAGTATCAATCTGAATTGCTCCAACTTTCTGTGTTGTTTCTGTGTACATGTGTTTGTGTTTCCCTTTGACATTTTGGCAAGTAAATTCTTAAAGAACTGGAAGGAGAACTAAACCAAAATTGATGTCTTCCAAATTTTTAGGTAAAATGGGCACCATTAAAATTCAGCATTCCCTGCCATAGGCTATGCCTACACTAAAAAAGAAAAAAAAACAAAAAACCAAAAAACCCCAAGGAGTCATGTGGCACTTAAAGACTAACAGATTTATTTTTCGCATGAGCTCTCATGGGGGAAAATCCCACTTTGTCAGATGCTTCAAAGATGGGTGAACTTACAGAATGGAATGAAAATAAATGCAAAGGCGTGTAAAACATAGGATTAGGTCAAACAGTAACAGCAAATTAGAGCAGTTGTTAGGTTCAAACCCCGGGAAGCCTGAAGTCAAATTACCTTTTATAATGGGAAAAGAACCCATAGTCTCGATTCAGTCCTGCTTTCACAGAATTTAATTTGCATATTAATTCGAGTTCAGCTGTTTCTCTTTGAAGTCTTGATGCCCCAGTCACATCTCTGACAACGATTGTTAACAAATCATTTATCGAGTGATTAGAAAGATGAAAGTGCTCAGCAACTGGGTTTTTTGTTTTGTGATTTCTGATATCAGCTCTATGTTCATTTATTCTTTTGTGCAGGGATCGTCCTGTTTGTCCAATGTATAAGGTGTTGGGGCATTTCGGGTACATGATGGCATAGAACACATTAGTAGATGAGCAGGTAAATGAACCTTTGATGGAGTAGCAGGCTTGATTAGGACCTATGATGGTATCTATTGTGCAGATATGTGGGCAGACTTGGCAGCGTAGTTTGCTGCAGGGTTGTGTGCCTGCTTTAATGTTTCTATTGTTAGATCTGTAGTTGCTGGTGAGTATCTGTTTAAGATTGGGTGGCTGTCTGTAGGCAAGGAGAGGTCTGTCTCCCAAGGCTTGAGAGAGTGAGGGATCATCTTTTATAATAGGCTGTAGGTCTTTAATGATCTGTTGCAGAGGTCTGACTTGAGGGTTGTATGTGGTGACTAATGGTGTTCTGTTGTTTTCTTTCTTGGGCCTCTCCTGTAGTAAATGACTTTGGAGTACCCCTCTAGTTCTGTGAATTTGTTTTCTTACTTCCCCAGGTGGGAAATAAGTCCAGACTAAGGAAGCTTAGTCCAGGCTAATTTGGCCCATGGCCACACTAGGCTTTGGCTAGTTTGAACTAAGAAATTTCTTAGTTTGGACTAAGCAAAGGTTAGTCCAAACTAGTTAGTACGCCTGGTTATTTTGGACTAGCCAGCTTAGTTTGAACTAAGCACAGGCAACACGCGAAAGAATGGCTAGTTTGAACTTAAGAAGTTCAACATTTTCATTAATGATCTGGATGATGGGATTGATGGCAGACTCAGTAAGTTTGCAGATGACACCAAGCTGGGGGGAATGGTAGACATGCTGGAGGCCAGGGAGAAGATTCAAGAAGACCTTGACAAATTGGAGCAGTGGACCAAAAGAAATCTCATGAGGTTCAACAAGGACAAGTGCAAAGTACTGCACTTGGGACGGAAAAACCCCATGCACTGCTACAGGCTGGGGAGCGATCAGCTAAGTAGCAGCACCGTAGAAAAGTACCTGGGGGTCCTGGCAGATGGGAAGCTGGATATGAGTCAACAGTGTGTTCTTGCTGTCAAAAAGGCCAGTGGCATACTGGGCTGCATCAGAAGAAGTGTTGCCAGCAGATCGAGGAATGTGATCATTCCCCTCTATTCGGCACTGGTGAGGCCGCATCTGGAATACTGTGTCCAGTTTTGGGCTCCCCACTACAAAAAGGACTTGGACAAATTAGAAAGAGTGCAGCAGAGGGCAACAAAAATGATCAAGGGTCTGGAGCTCAAGCCCTATGAAGAAAGACTGAAGGAACTAGGTTTATTTAGCCTGCAGACGAGAAGACTGAGGGGGGATTTGATAGCAACCTTCAGCTACCTGAAGGGATGCTCCAAGGAGGATGGAGCTCGGCTGTTCTCAGTAGTAACAGAGGATAGAACAAGGAGCAATGGTTTCAAGTTGCAGCTGGGGAGGTTGAGGCTGGATATTAGGAAAAACTTTCTTACTAGGAGGATGGTAAAGCATTGGAATGGGCTACCTAGGGAGGTGGTGGAATCTCCATCTGTGGAGATATTTAGGGCCCGGCTGGATAAAACTCTGGCTGGGATAATTTAGTAGGAGTGGTCCTGCTTTTTTTGGCAGGGGGTTGGATTAGATGACCACATGAGGTCCCTTCCAACCCTCTGGTTCTGTGATTCTATGATTCTATAAGTTTGGACTAAGCCATTAGTTTGAACTAGCCATGCATTCCAGTTCAAACTAAAATGTTAGTTCGAACTAGGACGTGTGGCTAGTTCAAACTAAAAAGCTGCAGTTAGTTCAGACTAACCCAAGGTTAGTTCAGACTAAGCTAAAAAGGAGATGTAGACTTAGCCATAGATACCCTGTTTCTTCCTATATTCACAGTATAGATGTAATTTCTGTTCTCTGCATTAGCAAATGCTGTATATGGTTATTAAATCAATTCTGTTTCTGCACTTTCATATTTAAGTGGAAATTGTATAAGTAAAAATATTTGTTGTCTTCTGAGAAAAATAGAAAACTTCTACTTATTGATTAGGTGGCTAATTGCTATTCTGCCTATCTGTTGTCTATCAGTGTAGATGTGGGTAGGAGAACTTGTTTATAGCAACACTACAATAGCTCTTGGTTTGTGCACAGCTTTAAAACAGTCAACAGTTACTAGTGGCACATGCAGAACTAATAATCTGCATTTTCATTAACTCTACAAAACCTCACATTATTCCATTGTAACTCTCCCAAGTTGCTGTGATTAATTCCATGCAACTGAGGACACCTGCTCTTTAGTTACTTCAATCAGCAGAAGAAATTTTAGCAAGTCAGATATTTAGGCCTACTATGGCAGATTTGCACAGTCCAGGCAGCTTTGAACTGAAATGTCACTTTAAACAGAGAGTGGCGAATTTCCTGGGGGACCCCTAAATGCTATTGGGGGCAACCTTTGAGGCCATATGTAGCCAGGCATAAGTTGGAGCAGCTTTGAGGCTTCTCTGACTTATGCTGTGAACTGGACTGATCAAGCTTTGCCCACCTGCTTCTACTGCTCAAATGGAACCTGGGACTGGGCTGAAATACTTTGATAAGTATAGTACTTTTCCCAGAAGGGAAAATGGCTAAAAATAAAACTCACAGAAAGCCTGAATTGCTCCAAGCAGAAGAGCATATAGTCAACTTGTAGGAAAAATAATACATAGTAGTAAACAATATCTAGATCCAGCTGAACAAATCAGATTGTAAGGGGAACACATATACTGATGATACCATGCAATTCAATATCCATTAGTAGTGCACAGACTCACAGCTACCATATAGCAACTTACTGAAAATGGCTTTGTAGCCTTATGAATGTATATTGTGTTGTCTTTGAAGTACATTAATGACATGCACAGTAGCAGTAAATGCTCCTTAGGTGGGAGGAACATATTCATCATGTTGTCAGACTCTTTTACAATGTCACACATCTCAGGGTTATGTTAATTTCTTATGCATTTTAACAGTCGGTTTGAATTGGATTAAGAAACAAAGGCTGTGTCCACACCAGGGTTTTATTTCAAACAACAGCCATTGTTTTGACATAAAGCCAGGCATGTCCGAACGACGTTTCGTTATTTTGAAACAATGGGAACCCATCATTTCGAAATAACGACCGTCGCTTTGAAACAGTAAAACCTCACATGCAATTGAAATAGCCGTTGTTTCTAAACGGTTATTTCGAAATAATGGTTATTTTGAAATAATACTTTTGCCCTTCTCCTTCCCAGGGTGCCTTCCTTTTTGTATTTATTGAGTGGGGGCATGGCCTAGCGAGGGGGCCATGTTGCCACACCTCCCCTGCTGCCCGTCTCCTGAAGCGAAATAGCATGTCCACACACAGGGCATGCTATTTCCCTTTGAGGGTTTCTCTTATTTCGACTTAACATTGCCTTATTTTGATTTAAGTTACTTCGAAATAAGGATTTCATTTTGAAATAACTTATTTCGAAATAACAGTTTACGTGTGAACACAGCCAAAGATACTTTATCAGAGGGCAGCCTTTATGAAGAAGTTTCTTTACTGCTGAATCTTCATGTACCACAGTAGTAAAGGCAATTGCTCAAAAGACAATGAACCAAATTTACCTCTGGTTTAACTCCATTGAGATCAGCTCAGTTACATCTACCATGTTTTAATCAGGGGTGATTTTGTCCCAAAGCTGGTAAAAATCCATCAATTTCTTGAATGCCTGAATTACATGCAGTTCCAATGCCAAATGGCAGAAGAAAGTTAACATAGCATCTTGTAGTTGATAGAACTACTTTATTTGTTATGAAGTATAGTTTCTAGAAACCTCTGTTCAAATATAGTAGCTAGATCATCCTATCCAGATGATTTAAAAGTACAGCCTGATAAAAACCCCATTGAAATCAATGGCATTTCCATTGATTTCATTGGGGTTTGAACCACAGCCCCAAATTACCAAATTATTTCCAATGCATGACTTGGTAGACATTCACACGTGAGTTTCACTTTGGTGGTGTGATCACAGCTCTAGATATGCCATGGTAACACAATCCACGTGTTTAATCGTACATTTTACGACCTTGCTCACACTCAGCCATTCTGTAGTTGCATGCCTGATTAATTTCAGTGGCTCCATTGCTGTAAATATGGTCAACCCTTTCAGCATTTGTTGCTTCTTAAAGTCACTTGAAATATAACAATATAGTTAACTATCAGGACCACAACTGTAACTGACAATGCCTTTTTCACCATTATTTAGGCTGTGATTTTAGCATACTTCAACAACAATCCAGCAAGATTCTTTCATTATTGTGAGTAGAACCTGTGATCTGATTCATGGTCACTGGTGTACAGGAGACAGTTATTGATTCTCGAATATAGGTAATTGATGACACGGTGTTAGAAATTTAGGCTGATTGAAACAAAATAAATACGAAGGTAATGGGTTGATTTTTACTAAAAGGACAGGTGGGTTTCTGATAAACTCAATACACAGTAATTATATTTGGCATCAAATTCAGCCAGCATTACTGATGTTGAGAAGTACCTTACTCAGTGAGCAGTCCCTCTTCGGACTACTCACACCATAAAGCACTTCTCAGCATCTGGAAAGTTGGCAGAATTGGACCACTAGTTATTATGCATGGGATTGTCAAAGGGGTTTAAGGGATTTAGGTTCCCAAATCAGATTTGGATACCTACCAACCTAAAATAGACCTGAAAACAATTATGCCACAGTGGCATTGTTGTGAGGTCGTGTGTGTCCCATTTCAGGTAGGATTCATGACCTGTTCCATGAGCAATTCAGACTCTGTCATTTAAAAAAAGAAAAGTTCCTAGTCTTCATACTTCTAACAACAACATTCCAAGTGTAAGTAATGCAGTGTTGTCTTCCTAAGTCTCCAGACAGCCTTATACAGCAGATCTAAGAGAAGTGTAAACTTGCATCTAAATGCAAAAAGTGCTCAATTTTAGATATATACCAAATTATGTATATACCAAATTCTGTACGCAGTCAGCTCAACAATGCGTGCAAATTAATAATTTCTTGTTCAGTTAGGCAAACAAAGGTCAGAAAAAACATTGGATCTAAAAGTAGTCAGCATATTTTTCCCCATTGCACCCTCTATAGGCTTGGTTTTCAACCACTTTATCCATTGAAAACTGCTTTAAAAAAAAAAAAAAAACAAAAGGACCCCTTTGGAAATTCAACCTGTGGTCTGTGGACACCTATCATAGAGGTCTTAGGCTGAAAACTGTCTGAACAGAATTCAACTATAAATGGCAGGATGGCATTTGACATAGCATGACCAAAGGATGCTAAACTGTGGCCTTCTATGGTAATGACAATGCTTCCTGGTTTGACCTGTCAGTGAGGGTATTCAAAGCTTTTGGTAAGAAAAAAAAAGAATGACCTTTCTAGGGTCTGAAACTTTATTTTTATTGTCACCTTCCATGGATCCCTTAGCCATACTCTGCAGTTCAAGGGTTCACAGACCACAGGTTGAAAACCACTGCTCTATAAACTGGTAACTATATAAAGGCTATGTTCTATACCTGATAGTTTTGCAAACAACCATTATTGATTGGATCTCTATTGTGTATTGAAGGCCTATTATCAATTGGAGCTCCAACGTGTACTGAGGGCATATATAGCTTTAACATTGAGAACCTAGTGCAAAGGTCAGAATTAGAAAAGTAATTAGAGCCTCAGCCCAGAATGAATTTGATGCCCCTGTGCCAGAGCAAGGCCAACTTTTTGGTTGTGCAACCATGTATTCAGGTGTACAAATGGAACAAGAATTTAGTATGAGTATTCTTTGCTCGCACACAGGAGCAAAAAGGGAGATCAAATTTTGTCCTTGAATGCAACAAGATCCACACACATGCATCTTAGTGCAGAATATAATCTATGATCTGTAACCTGCTGTAGTCAGGATTATTTTAACAGAGAGGGGAAGACTTTCAAAGGCAAAAGACATCAGTGGAAGCTGGCTGCCTAACTAAGCACTTGTGCTTTTGAAAATCTTTCTCTGTAATGTTTTCAGGGAATCCAGAACGGGGCAGCATTTTTAGGCCAGTCTTTTTTTTTTTTTTTTTTTTTTTTTTAATAAAAGTTGTTCGTTTTAACAGGTGGAAATGTTAACTTATCATTATGACCTCTGTGAAAAGATTAATTTATGATCTCAAGGGAAAGGAAACTAAAACCACATGGGTTTCCATTTACTTAGAAAGGTGTAAAGGGTTATCTTCAAACTTACCTAAACTTTTTTTTAAGTAAACAGTTAAGCTGCTGTTTATACAACAAGATCTAAAGAGATTAATAACTTAATTCTATAACATGAGGTCAAATAAAAATAAAGCATTTGCTTTCATAGCAGCCATTAAGTGGATACCTTCTTGGTGGTTTTAAAAATGGCTACTAATCTGAGGAGCCTTGGAGTTTGCTGTTAGAGAACCTACATATGTCAACTTTCTGTGTTGTTGATATCTGTTGAAATTAGTTAAATTATTTCATCTATATTCAGGACCACAATTGATACAACATTAGTAGAGGAAAATATGAATTCTGATAACTGAACTAGTGAACATGGCAACAGAAACATGGTGGCAGCTCTGTTATATGAACATTTCCTGGTCAGTTAACACTACAAATTGTGTATTATTTTTATAGAAGGGCCTAGAGGACCCTATGTGCTAGGCACTGAAAAAAACATGTAAAAAGACTAAGTCTCTGCCCCAATGAGCTGATATGCCAAATATACAGAAGATAGGAGAAAGGAAGTATTATTATCCACATTTTTCAAAAGAGAAATTGGAAAATAAGAGAATAAGTGATCTGGCTATGGGCACATGGGAAGTGTGTGACAGAAACAGAAGCTGAATTCAGTTCTCCTTTAAGCATGTGTTGATCCATTTTCTACAAATGCACCCACATTTTGTAGCCACTAGAACTTGTGAGTGCAAGACTCCAGGTTTGGGTAATTGCACAAACAGGCAGGCATTTTCAAGCACCCTCACCCAATTGGTGTGCACAAGTGCCCACCTCACCTTACTAAAGTGACTTAGGTTTATAATCAAGGTGTCTGTGATTTTTCTAGTGAAATGAAAGTAGTTAGTGCAATAATTTTTCAGTTAAACAGGAAGAAAACACAGTGGTTACTCTTAAAAAGCCAAGTTCCAAAGGGGCAGCCATGTTAGCTTCGTTCAGTAAAACAAAGGAGGAGTCCTGTGGCACTTAAAGACTAACTTAAAAAGCCATCACTTGACAAGTTTCCACACAGTGATACTCCAAATGTCATTTCCCTCCTGTACTGAGAACAGGAAATAATGTTGTTAAACTCTGTGGAATCTCTTGTAAATGTTGACTTTATTTATTTTTAATGGCAGCTCCCATATATATAGCTGAAGGACCAAATTCTGCTGTCTTTATTTAGACTTTAGCCAGGCAAAATCCTATTGATTTGAGTTTGCAGCTCATTAAGCACTATATCATTTAGTCTGGGGCTTTTAAAAGTTACAGCAATCATTAAAGCCATTTGTGTATCATGTATATGTATGGATTACTTTGAAAAAAGAAGCTGGTAGGGAAGGTTTACAATTCAGATTTTCATACAGTTCTGTATGGAAAACTCTTACCAAACTGAATAGAAAATAATGTTTCTATAAGATTTTTCAACTGCCCTATATAATTTGACAGGAAATGATATTGCTCTCAGGGCCAACTCAAAGGGCTGTGGCGCCCTGAGCCAGCTTTTGCTTTGCCCCCCCCCCCCCCCGGGGGGGGGGGCATGGTACCCAGCTTCTGTGCCAGCCAGCTTGCCTTGCCCCCAGGATGGAGAACAGCTGGCCAAGGGGTGGAGCGGGCCAGCCCAGAGATGGGGACTCCTTTCTCCTCCTAGGGGCAGGGAGGGCTGGCTCAGAGGTGGGTTGAGAAAGCAGAGCTAACTCAATGGGCTGGTCCTCTCTGCCCTCAGGGGCAGAGTGGCCTGCTTGGGTAGAGGCAGGAGCATGGGTCTGGCTTCAGAGCTGGTCCACCGTGCCCCCAGCATGGTGAAACGGCTTTCCCTAAGGCAGTGGCACCCCAAGCCACTGCCTTATTAGCTTATCTGTCCAGCTGGCCCTGATTGCTCTATATAATTCTATACAAGGATTCAAAAGTCTACAGAAAGGCTAGACTTAGCTATTAAATTCAAGTTGTTTAGTATAATCCCTATGTATAGTTCAATAGGAATCAAACCTAGAACTTTTTCATGAGGGCAAATGAACTGGGCTTGGTCATGCAGTACCTTGAACATTATGCAGTGATTTGCACCTAATATAAATTAACTGTAAACCAGTATCAGTCCAAAACTTTTCAGTCACTCGTGGCAGTGCTAATCTTTTGTACTTCCTGGCACTTATTTTGCTCAGGTATAAATAACACCCAAAATACAAAGAATGGAAAATTTGTGACATGTAATTCCACACAGTTTTAATATATATCATCTGCTCTATCATTTTGGTTCAAATAGAGGAGAGATGTCTGTAGCAGGCAGGACTTTGTTAGATTGTCACACATTCCTGCAGCAAGCAGCAGCCATCTCAGCTGTGACACGGTTGGCTTTCCAAAGTGTGGAATTAGTATAATTGGCAGATGGTATTCTGATAGATTCAGGGATCATATCAGGCCACCTGCAGAGCAGTACAATGGGGTTGAATCATGACAATGTCATTATGGCTTGGTGTTTTTCCCTGCAATCCAGACAGTATGGATTTGTAGAAGACAGTATAGATCTGTGGAATTCGGGTGTGTGTTAAACAAAACATCTGGCTATTCCTCTCTAGGAAGCCAGGCTGTGCTGTTGGCAACTGGGGTATGAGGTAGAACTAATTAATACCCATGCCGCTTCATGTGTGGCAATGTATTATAGCCATGGATTTACTGGTAGCACAATAAGGTGGAAATGATTTGTGAATGACTAGAGAGTTCATGGTTATTAGAAGATTCCCTAACAAGATGCCTTGTAACCTTGTGGTGTGTAAATAATGCTACAGCTTGTCCCCTCGAGTATGAGAGCAAGTTATTCTGAGGCAGACCCTGGGCATGAATGCAGGGGTTTGCAATTTGTTGTTATTGACATATTATAGTTCATCTCCCTATATTAACAGACAGAGGCATGTTTTTCTTTAGTGAAGTTGGTTGCTGTAAGACAGTAAGAGGTACCAGATCATTAGCACAAAACTCAGCCTGAGTAGCTGGTCTGGGTGGTCGGCAGAAGTACGTTTGGAAAGGGGGATGTTGAAGTAGCATCCGCTATAGAGTACATACAGAATGATTTATATAGCAGTGCATTCTTTGACCGTACCTCACTTTTACCTTCTGGTTTATCCATGGCCTACACACTTATGCAGTACTCATAGGGCCTGCCTTGCATGAAAGTCACACCTGTTTTGTCGTCTCCCAACATAATCTAAAACAGCAGAGCAGCACCATTGCCAGGGAATTTTTTGGGGTCATTAATGAGAGGACTGATTTATTTCTATATTGATGGAGGAAATACATTTTTAAAGGCTGTAATGAATGGTAGGAATATCCTCAGTGTGGCATGGAACCTATAGAGGTGGGTGAACTGGAGGTGGATGAAACTTTTCATGCACACTTTTGATGAAAAATACAGATGATGTAATACTCAAATATTTTGTGGATTTCTGTCACTTGCTATGCTAGGAGTAGGGAGAACTTGAAACAAATTCTGAAACAATCAAAAATGTTTTGCTTTGACAATTTCAAAGTAAGAAATATTTTGATGGGGGGTTATTTTTGAATCAACTTTTTGTTTCCAAATGTTCTTTATTTTTATTTAAATAAAACCAATAACATTCAAATTGTCAAATGAAAGGTTTCACTTTTTTTGAAAACTTTTCACTTGACACAAAATTATTTTTCCAACTTCTTCATTCACTAAACATTTTGAAAGATTTTCATTTTTGGTTCAACCAAAAATGTATTTTTTCCCATTTTTTTCAGAATATCTAGTGAACCAAAAAATCTATTATTCTCCTACCTCTATGTAGAACTGGCCTTGACAAATGTGCTGTGCATCTATGCACTAGACTCAAAACTGGGGCACCTAGGTGTGTGGCACATTAGAGGGTCACCCAGTTGCTGAAATGCCACTGCTACCACTTTCAGTGGTGTGGGACAGAGAGTTCCTTCACTGTTGCAGATAATGACAGTGGCAGCAGTCCAAAACACAGAAACTCCACTGCCATGAACATTTGCGGCAGCAGTCAATGACAAAGAAGCCCTTCTGCCACCCGAAAAAAGCCATCAGTTGCTGAAGATGCTGGCAGCTTTTTTTGTTGGGAAGGGGGACCCCCATGGGCTAGAGTACTCCAGCACAGCTAGGTGCCAGAGTAAAATTCTTGGGCACCATGACAGTCTGGCTACATGGATTTTGTCAAGCCCTGATATAGAACATGAGTTTTGATTACCATAAAAATATGAACAAGGAGTCATGTGGTACTTTTAAAGACTAATAAATTTATTTATCGCATGCGCTTTTGTGAGAGAAAAAAATCCCACTTCACCAGATGCTTGAAGATAGGGGTTTATCAATGATCCAGAATATTCTGAAATTAAGTGGATATCTCATTGGCTTT
The DNA here is from genome assembly GCA_007922195.1 of Podocnemis expansa. NCBI lineage: Eukaryota > Metazoa > Chordata > Testudines > Podocnemididae > Podocnemis > Podocnemis expansa. The sequence goes on from ML681963.1 coordinate 135,882,569, forward strand.
TTTTATTGATAGGATAATTTCGTTTTTGAAGACCTCTTAAATCAGATATTGAGTGGCTCCATACATTTCATAAAGAAGACAAATTCATTATAATATGCACTTATTAGGCTAATTTTTGTATGATGTGTTACTTTCTCAGCAAACTTGTCTTTTAAAATGTTTCTCAAGTTTCCACAGAAGGAGACTTCAAACACTGAAGGCAGCAACATGCTCCAATTCTATACATAAGCCTAAACAACCCAAATAGGATGATGTTCCAGTCAGATCACTTTTTCATATGCTTCCATAATTCATTTTCTCTTGCTTGAGGGAATAGTCATGTTTCATTCTTTTTTTAAAATTTATACTGTTTTTTAGAATGATGAATATATTTCACTAAAATGATACTGACTGTAGACCCGAAGCCCATGAACTATTGTCAGAGTTTTTTCAAAATCTAAAATCATGTTTGTTTAATTTAGTCTTTTAGTTAATATAATGGACTGAAAAAATGACTGTAGTAAGAAATGGAAAAATGGTGATCAAGGTTTGAGTTAACCTTTGATTCTATTGAGGCATCAAAATTACCGTAAATGATACCAGCTCTGAGCCATTTATCACTTGTGTAAGTGGTCTCAGCCCTGATTGAATACAATGCAGAAGCATGTCCTTATGATTATCCTTTGCCCTTGCCTTTGTAGACACCTATCAATCAATTTGATGAATGTAATAATACATCACTCAGATGTGTTTTTGATCAATCCTGTCTCATACCAGTTCTTTTAATATCATTGTGTACTGTGAAATTTGCTGAACAGGGTTTACAAAAAATAGGAGAGATGCTTTTCCTTTGAGCACTGAGACAGGGAAACAGTTTCATTTGAAAGTATTGAAGACTATAGGTGGAGAAACCTTAGCTATGTTTGTTGGTTTTCTTTGATATATGCTTGTAAGTAGCTATTTAGTGTTATACTTTAACCACAGGAGGATTGATTAGGCCACAAATTGGTCTTCTTTTCACCCAAGCAACCTCACTGATAACAGTGAGGTTGCACGCATTTATGGGAAAGTACTATAGCATTCAAACAGGGTGAGGTTAATATGATTCTATAGAAATTGTCCCACAAAATCCTGTAGAATGTAATTAAGTCTGTTCCTTCTTTAGAACTATTAAATCATCCAGTAGTAGTTAATAAGGCATTATATCATTGCAACAGAATTTTGCATGGTAGGTTTATGAATTTTATCTAAAGGCTGAATTGTTCTAGATGACTTTTCCATAAAGATTAGTGTAATTTCAAGCAGAACTTGCCCCTACAAAGGCAGGCCAAACTATTCCTGCCATAGAGTGATAAATGCATTCCCATCTCAAAACTGTTTGGAGCAAATACAAGCCAGGCAAAACTTGGTTTAAAAAAAGAAAAATGAAAGTCCCAAATTGTTTTTGAGTGTTCCAGTGTAAGTACAACTTTGGTAAGAGAGAGTCTCTACTCACAGGTGTAGAGGGACAAGGAAGAGAGACTTGACCATAAGTGAGTTTGTGTGTATTCAGGGCCACCCTGGCTAACCATGACTGATCTTTATCGTGTGAATGTTACATGTCTTCTAAGAGGTTGGCATGTACAGTAGTATTGACTTTTATAAACATGATGCTGACCACTGCTCTGCATTTTCCTAATGGCTTCTGTGCAGGGGCGTAGCAATGTGTTGGCCTGGGTGGTCTGGGGTACACCCTCTTGGAGATGAGGCCCATCCACTGTAGCACCTGGCAGTGGTACAAACTTTGCCACCGTGGCTGTGGGGCCTCCCAGCAGCTGGCAGCCATGGCCACGAGTAGAGCAGAGATGCCAGTGCACCTGCTCCACTCGCAGCTTCTGGGAGCTGGCTGCCCTCTAGTCACAGTGGCTAAGTTTATGCTGCTGCTGGGCACTGAGGTGGGCAGGCCTCACAGTGCTGCATCGCACAGCTCCACTTCCTAAGTAACAAGTGGAGCAGCTTCTGGTCACACAACTGAAGCTGTCCTGCACTGGGCCTTCCCTGCAAATTCAGGGGCCCAGCCAGAAAATGGGGGCTAGTTATGCCCCTGCTTCTGTGTTACAGAGCAGGGGCACTGGTACAGCTTCAAGGACCCAAAAACCCTCACTTAAAACACTTTCCTGAGACAAAGATCATGTTGCTTTTCCCAGCAAAAGGACTATTAAATGATTCACACAAATAGGAAACCATCAAGATTCATTTCAATCTATGTAATTTCTCACTGCAGTTAGATAGAACATGCCAAAGCAAAAGCAACAAAATAATAAACAAAATAAAAAGACTTTTTTTTCCCCCCTACCAGAGCATTGGCCAGGAGTAGAGATTTCTTCTCATTGTCTGTTGGACAAAAAAATTTTAAAAACCTATCCTACCTACATCCATGTAAAAAGCCTTGGGAGAGTTTCCCATTATAGAAACTGTCATTGGAAGTTATTTATATCTATAAGCCAGATTATCAATTTTATGGAAACAAAGCACAATTATTAAAAAGAGAGTGAGGGAGTGCACTTTGGAAAGATAAATGGTTAAAAACAGCTCTCTGGAAAGAGAAACTCTGCTTTGCTTCTCCCTTTTCTTTGCATTTTTAGACGTTTAAAAAAAGAGAGATGAAATTGGTCATGGTATGTCTACACCACACTTTACCACAGCTGCCCATGTCGGCTGACTCAGGCTCGGGTTAAAGGGCTGTATAATTGGGGGTGCAGATATTTGGGTTCTTTTATCACTGAAAATTACTACCTAGCTGCAGTTTGAGTAAAATTTCTTTTCTTTCTGATGTCACATAACTTTCAAAGGAGTTAGTATTCAGTTAAGCACCTACTTTGTTCTGTGCAGGGATTCTTCATTTGTAATTAACTTTGGGGCAGTGATTGTCTTCAGTAGTGATGCCACGATCCCTCAAGGTGCATTTAGTGGCTACTGTAATACAAATAATAATGTCCACTTGTATATACAGCATGCTTTGTCCCTAGCAAGCTGAAAGATCTTTCTTTTACTTCCCCATGCTGGTTGCTCTTTTTCATCATTTCACCCACTAAACACTAAGCTTTTCAAGTCTCAACACTGGTAGAAATCTCGATGGATTAGGTGCAGCACAAAGACAGCAAAATAATCATTTTGTGAGTGCTAAACATCTATCTTCAGTGCTGTACTATTTCCTATTGACAGCATTGATCACAGCAGACATTTCACTGATATGTGAAAATGATGGGGGGGAAGGGGGCCTGGGCAGTGCCTAGTACAGCACCCATCTATTAATATAACCCAATTTCCAGCATTGACAAGTAAGAAAGGCTGCAAAAAAAAATTAGCCAAAATTTGTTAAAAACTGTATATATTGAGCATCTCCTCTGCTGCTGTAGTTCAACATAGTTCCATGAAAGTAAATAATATTGACCCATAGCTTTGTGCTGCTTAACTCTATTTTCACCATTCCACTAGGAAAACACCTAACTCATTCTATTTTTTCTGATTATTTATAAAAATTTATATGAGAACTGTTATTGTAGTAATGAAGTGGATAATAAGGTTTTAGGTGAGACATTTGAGATCTTGATAAGACACACCAAACACATATGCTTGGAACAGATGCACTACTGCCCGTGTCTTGGAATAAATTTATTACGGACTGAAAGGATGATCAGATTATTTTTTTGTATTAATCTTTATTGTGTAAACATGCAGTGCTGTATTCCAGTTTTGGTTTTAGAGTTAGTGATTCAAGACAAGTATAAAAGCTAAACTTTGTCTGAATCATTTAGCTCTTTAAAAGAAAGGGGGAAAAAATGAAGGAAAAATCTAGTTAGATAAGACCTCTGCAACAGATCATTAAGGACCTACAGCCTATTATAAAAGATGATCCTTCTCTCTCTCAAGCATTGGGAGACAGACTGCTCCTTGCCTACAGACAACCACCCAATCTTAAGCAGATACTCACCAGCAACTACAGATCTAACAACAGAAACATAAAAGCAGGCACACAACCCTGCAGCAAACCACGCTGCCAAGTCTGCCCACATATCTGCACAACAGATACCATCATAGGTCCTAATCAAGCCTGCTACTCCATCAAAGGCTCATTTACCTGCTCGTCTACTAATGTGGTCTATGCCCTCATGTACCAGAAATGCCCCAACACCTTATACATTCGACAAAGAGGACGATCCCTGCACAAAAGAATAAATGAACATAGAGCTGATATCAGAAATCACAAAACAAAAAAACCAGTTGCTGAGCACTTCCATCTTTCTAATTACTCGATAAATGATTTGTTAACAATCGTTGTCAGAGATGTGACTGGGGCATCAAGACTTCAAAGAGAAACAGCTGAACTCGAATTAATATGCAAATTAAATTCTGTGAAAGCAGGACTAAATCGAGACTATGGGTTCTTTTCCCATTATAAAAGGTAATTTGACTTCAGGCTTCCCGGGGTTTGAACCTAACAACTGCTCTGATTTGCTGTTACTGTATGGCCTGATCCTATGTTTTACACGCCTTTGCATTTATTTTCATTCCATTCTGTAAGTTCACCCATCTTCGAAGCATCTGACGAAGTGGGATTTTCTCCCACGAAAGCTCATGTGAAAAATAAATCTGTTAGTCTTTAAGTGCCACATGACTCTTGGTTTTTTTTCTGGACTAGACTAACACAGCTATCCCTTTGGAAATAGACAATGTGCCAAAGTACAGTCAGTGAAGCTAGTCCAATCTACAGCCACAAAGGACCTGGCCCAGTAACTATAATGTCATTTTATTTATAATAAGGCTCTATTTTTCTGCAAAAAAAACAAGGAGTCATGTGGCACTTTAAGACTAACAGATTTATTTTTTGCATGAGCTTTCATGGGAGAAAATCCCACTTCATCTCTGTTATTCCACTGATTGGCAATGGAGTCTTTAGGATTGGGTAGTAACTCTAAGCCTGCATATAAATTTCTTGTATATTGATTGACTGAAAGAATTGACCCTACCCACACTTTGAGTTCTCTCATATTTGTCGAACAGGATGTAAGGATAGAAGACATGATACTCTCTCAGCAGAGTCCTCATTTTAGGGGGAAAAAGCCTTTAAAACCTATGTAATTATGTCTATTTTTGCAACCAACTTATTCTCTGTTTGTTGTTCAATATGAATGCTGTATTTTGAGAATAATTGCATACAACAGAAAAACTCAGTACTGTGATTTTACATGATACTTGTATGAATACCACCACACAGTTTAGGGACAGATTCCAAGCTGACATCACTTGTCACAGCACCATTTACCTTAATGAAGTTAATTACAGTTTGCACATCTGAAGGCCTGCCTCTTAGGCTTAGTCTACACTTATGGCGGCACTTCCAGGAGTGGATTGTGGTGAGTAGAACTCGTCGCGCTGTTCCCCAAAAGTCCTAGGGGCCAGGGAGCATAGGGAAAGGCCAACCACAAGGTACTTGCAGTTGGCTTTTCCCTAATGTGTAATGGTGGCTTTAAAAGTTGCTGCCAGTTATGCAAGGAATTTTATGTTCCCTGTGTAACTGGTGGTCGATTGCCACCAAAAAAGCCCCAGATGTAGACTAGTGCTAAGTCTTTATGTAATAAAATACATGGACTGAGCATTCAGTTTATAGAAGTTCAGTGACTCTGACTGGTACAGCAGCTGAATACAGTTCTGATGTGAGCTACAATTTTATTCTAGCCACATGTCTAATTAAGCACTATTCTTTATAAGAGGAAGCATTTTTGCCATGATGTGCCTGGATATCTATCTATCTAACATATTCCTTATATGGAGTATAAAGATCACTTCCAATGTTAAACGGTGTGCTGAACTTGAGAATAAGAATGCCCCGTGCACCTGTCTGGATATATTCCCTCATACACTGAATGGTATGCTAAATTTAGGAAGAATAGCATATATGGTTTATAGACACAGCTAAATGGAAAGAGCCTTGGTTTCTCTTCCTGATTCTGATATTAATTTGCCTGTGACGTTGGGCTTGATCCTGCTTCCACAGAAGTCAACAGCAAAACATCTTATGATTTTAATGACACAAGAGGTCCTTCAGAAGACAAGTAAAACACCGTCATTGCACCCCTCTTTGAATCTAGCTGTGGTTCAATATTCTAGGGGGAGGAAGTGATGGAATTATGGTGCTGTCTTCTTTAGCACTGACTTGATGCACGAGGAAGTGTCTGTGATCTCCATGTTTCTGGGGGCAAATTCTGTATCTCAAAGAGAGTGCTTTTACTTTGGGGTGCTATTCCTTTGCTCTGACCCTAACACAGCACTGGACTGAGGCAGAGGCTAATTCTCTGCATCAGTTCTAGTTAATAATTCATACTCCCTCACCTCAAAAGGCTGTTCTGAAGCCTAACTGATTAAAAAAAAAAAGTCCATCTTTTTTCATGCCATGCGTAGGTGGTGGATTGGTCAGAATCGTCTTCTGATGAGCTGTTCTTATTAACAGGTTGACTGTTTTGCTCTTGGTAGTCTGTCAAAATACTGATCTTTTAGTTTTTATATCAAGGATTGTTTGTTCCACTTGTTCTCAACAGCCTGGGATAGTGCTGAGAAAAAAAAATCCAGAAAAAACTAAAATAAAAAATTACAGTCCAGATTCTGAGCCACCGTGGGTAGGGTGAGGGGTGATGTACAGTCAAAGGCAAGTGAATCCCCACACACATGTTTAAAAGTGCTTTAAGGTAGCTTTGTGCCATTGTAGTGGTACATAGCAGTGGTATTGCTTGTGGAGGGGCTCAGGGGGCCTCAGCCCCTCTAAAACTCAGGGCCAGCCCCTGAGCAGCATGCCCCAAAACTGTACGGAGGTGCAATGTCGTACCCCCACACAGGAAACATGCTGGCAGCTGCGACTTTTACCCGGCCAGAAGACAGAGTCCCGTCAGGACAGGGGGTCAGCGTGGGGCAGTGAGGGCCAGCAGTGGGACGGGGGGGTTAAGGAAGGGCTCGGGGAACCGGGGGGGGAAGGGAGCAGATCGGGGCCCCAGTGGCTGCGGGGGCCAGGACCCCCCTTCATATTTATGTATAGTGACACTCCTGGTACAAAGTAGCTTTAACAGGACTTAGGCTTGCCCTTATGCGTGAGAGAGCAATAGAGCATGCAGGCGGCTATAATCTTATAAATATCAGAACACTGAGGTATCTTCTTGTACTGCTCCTGTAGTGTTGTATGAAACTTTCTACAGTAGTGCCCATCACCACATACAGTAGTAAATCAGGTAATTTCATGCCTACTGTGATGTTTCTGCAACTGGTATGAAATAACTTGTATCACCAAGGCCCTCCTCAGACAAAATGACACCCTGAGTGAGGAGCATTTTTGGTGTCCCCTCTCCTCTCCATTTGATCTCGGAGGAAAATGCAGTTCTCAAAGTCTGGAATGGTCAATAGGATTCTACAGAGATCCAGGGCATTCTAGGAGGCTAGTGAAAAATAATCTACACATGAAACATTTTACTTCAAACAATCCATTTTCCCTTTTGTTGCTAACAACAAAAACAGCACCCTCAGCCTTGCACCTCCCAAACAAAGCACCCCTGGTGGTCATCTGCCCTGCATGTCACCACTATATCTGTAAGCGAAATATTATTGAAACCAATTTATTTGTTTATACTTGTTTCTGTGACTAATTTATTTATATGTACAGTAACAAACTAGGTTCTCCGCCTCACAGTCTTTACTGGTTTATAGCTTTAAACCATTAGAAAAGTTCAGATTATGGGCTTTTTTTTGAGGGGGTTAGGCATTTCAGCTATGGCAGGACTGAATTTCATGCTTCCCTGGTGTCAGACACTATTTCTTAAAATAGTTCCATTCCTCCTTGTGGGCTTAGCTGGTTTCTTTTGCACTTTAAGTGAGTGATAGTTTTCTGAAAGAAGAGAAATGCAGGATTCCTGAGGATTGGAGGCTCTTTGTGCATCTAAGTATATAGATACATACCTAAAAAAATATACAGCATACCTCCATTTTTCAAAAAAGGTTTATCTAGACTTACATAGCAGCCTGTAGGTGAAAGTTAAGAAGCAACAGTTACAACCATCAGTCATTGAACCTTTGATTGGTCCATAATAGAATTATTTGCATGCTGGTTGAAAAATCTTTTTTTAGTATTATAAAGCTTTGATATTCATAGCTGTCCACATCAGCTGTATTAAGTGCCTTTCTTCAATATTTTCTTTAAAAGATACACAATGGGGCAACTTCTCTGTTAACATAAATTGGCACAATGCCTTTGAACTTAATCAGTGAGTTTACACCAGCAGAATATTTTATCAATTTCCAAAGGGATAGCCGTGTTAGTTAGTCCAGCACAAAAACAAACAAACGAACAAGAAAACAAAAAACAAAAAGAACAAAAAAACAAGGAGTCGAGATGAAGCATCTGACAAAGTGGGATTTTCTCCCATGAACGTTCATGCAAAAAAATAAATCTGTTAGTCTTTAAGTGCCAAAGAATATTTTATGAAGCAGATCCTTAGCTGGAGTAAATTGTCATATCTTCGTTCACTTTAGAGGAAGTGTAATTTTAGAAGGACATTTAGTGCTTAGGTACCTTCCTTTTACCTCTATGCCCAAGTTGTAGGATTTATGACAGTGAAGGCAAAGCACATACAATGAACTTCTTTATTCTGGTATACAAGTTACATTCCAACAATGCTGGATTGTTTTGGGATGCAGGTTTAATATGATCTCTGTAAAAAAGACTGAGCTTGAGATACTAGCATCAGTTTCCATATGCTTATGGGCTGAGGGAAAGAATACTCTGTAATTTAGCTAAACTGAATGAAAGCAGTGGCCAAAACACTGCAGTTAAAAAAATAAAAATGAAAGACCAGAATTATGTAACATGGACACAATCTTTTAACTGAACTACATATTTTTTATTCAGTGGAAACCTTAAACCTATAAGTACAGAATAGTGCATAGATACCAACCGTCAGTACTTTCTTCCAACTTAACCTTTATTAGCTAGTTTGTGCTATAAAATTGTTCTGGGCTATGTCTAAAAAAGACAGTATATGGAAAGCAAACTAAATTGGAGAACACTTGTAAGGCCTGATTCAAGAACCCTGAATCATGCACTTTTTTCTTATGGGAGTAGACGCCTCAAGTAGAAGTCAAAAGGATTACTCATGAGAAAGCACTCTGTGTGTGAATAAGGGTTACATGACTGAGCCTTTATGTATGTATGGTCTGTGCTATTTCATGACTTGGCCATTAGAGCACGATTTTTTCTTTGCTAACTATGTTGGCAAGGAGAAAGGTATGTCTTACAATATACTATATTTCAGACTGGTAGGCTCTGCTCCTCCTTTCCTTTCAGTGCTTCATAAAGCAAAATTAAACTGTAATGAACTGGATTATAGTCTAATGTGTTGATAAAAAGTTGTCTCTGAAAACAAACCAATTATAGCAGTCATATGTAAACCATTTGTGCCTGGTAGTATGCATTAATAGGGACCTGCTGGAATGTTCCTGAAGTGGACTTCCATTTTAACAGTGCACTGCTCTCAAGCATGCTGTGTCATTAATTCATAGGTAGCATTAAACTGCAAAATTTGGATCTGTATTGTGATCTTAAACACCCCATGTTATCACTCAGTGTTATCTACTCGGCATCTTTCCACACTGCAAAGCCTATTCCCACTCACAAAACAGCTCCCTTGTGTAAAACATTTTTAAATTGTCACCACTTCATCCACCAGTCATAATTGTTGGAAAGAACAGAATGATCAGATACATAAAGTGATACAATTTGTTGAGAGAAAAGTCAACATTGTTTTTGTGCAGTAAAATCATGCCTTACCAATCTACTAGAATTCTTTAAGGGGTCAACAAGCATGTGGACAAAGGTGATTCAGGGGATATAATGCACTTAGATTTTTAGAAAGCCTTAGACAAGGTCCTTCACTAAAAGTTCTTAAACAAAGTAGGTGGCCATAGGGTAAGAGCGAATGTCCTCTTCTGGACTGGTAACAGGTTAAAAGGTAGGAAACAAAGGGTAGGAATAAATGGTCAGTTTTCAAAATGGAAAAAGATAAATAGTGGTATCCCTCAGGATACTGGGGCATGTATTGTTCAATATATTTGTAAATGATCTGTAAAAAGGGGGTAAACAGCTGGCAAAATTTGCAGATGATACAAAACTTCTCAAGATAGTTAAGTTCAAAGCAGACTGTCATACACTGCTAAGGGATCTCACAAAAGATGGTGATTGGGCAACAAAATGGCAGATGAAATTCAGTGTTGACAAAAGCTAAATGCACATCGGAAAACATAATCCCAACTGTAATATAAAATGATGAAGGTTTACATTATCTGTTACCACTCAAGAAATAGATCTTTCTTGTGGATAGTTTTTGAAAACATCCTCTGAATGTGCAGCAGCAGTCCGAGAAATTAATGGGATGTCTGGAATCATGAGGTCCCTTCCAACCCTATGATTAAATTCAATTCAATTAGGAAAGGTATAGATAATAAAGCAGAAATTATAAATCCTTTTTAAATCCATGGTACATCCATATCTTGCATAATGCTTACAGATCTGGTCACTCCATCTCAAAAAAAGATATATTGGAACTGGAAAAGACACAGAAAAGAGCAACTAAAATTATTAGGGATATGAGAAAGCTTCCATCTCAGGAGAGGTTAATAAGACTGGGATTTTTCAGCTTGGAAAAGAAACGACAAAGAGGGATATGATAGTGATATGAAAAATCATGACTGGTTTGGAGAATGTAAACAAGGAAGTGTTAATTACTCCTTCTCATAACAAAAGAAGTAGGGGGTCACCAAATGAAATTAGTAGGCAGGCGGTTTAAAGAGAACAGAAGTATTTTTTCACACCATGCACGGGTGACCTTGCCACAGGATGTTGTGAAGGTTACGACTATAATATGGTTCAAAAAAGAACTAGGTAAATTCATTGAGGATATGTCCCTCAATGGCTATTAGACAGGTAGACAGGGATTGCTGTTTCCCAGAAGCTGGTATGGCCGATGGGATGGGTTGCTTGATGATTTACCTATTCTATTCATTCCCTCTGAAGTATCTGTAACTGGCTTCTGTTTGAAAACAGGATACCAGGCTAAAGGGACCATTGGTCTGACCCAGTATAGCCATTCTTATGTTTTTATGTTCTTAATCAATTCTTTAACTCAATTGACAGATTTTGGCAGTTATTTTGAATCCTCATCCTTAAAGTTACTAGGTCTCCAGCCCACTGCAGTTTGTTTATCATAATCATAAAGATTTCTTCAATGGAAGATTCTCTAGTGTCATAAACAGGAATTAGATGGTATCTCTTTAAATAATTTTTGAGCCCTCTAGTGGCACTTACTATTTTCTATGTTCCAGAAGCCACCAGAACTTCACCAGAACTACCAGTATGTGGGCTTTGTATGGTCTGCATAGTTCACAAACATGATCTTTATGTAACATATTCTTCCACACCCATCTTCTTCCATTATATTATATCTGGTGTATAAAGTGCAAAAGCACAAACGGTGGGTGACAAAGATAGTATCCTAACTGTGGAAGACAGTGGTACCAAGAGTGACTGCAGAAGCCTAGTGAAATTGAAAAGGAAACTGCAGCCACTAGGGCTGTAAGCAACCTGTTCACTTAGGTTATGTCCACACACAGGTTTTAAATCAAAATAATGCTGGTTACTTCAATTTTTAAAAAATTAGGTCCATGTGACGTTTTCTTATTTCGAAATAAGAAGCTCCCTTATTTCAAAATAAGGAAAATTATTTTGATATAATAAAACCTAGTATTATATCGAAATGAGGGTTATATCTAAATTGTCATTTTGATATAACCCTGTGTGGACCTGTTATATTAATATAAAAATATATTGATATAAGGGGTCTGACCTTCCTCCTAGGGTGCTGGCACCTTGGAAGGAAGTCCCCCATCCACACCCTGGCCAGGGAGGGGATCAGGACTCTGGCCAGGGAGGGAGGGGCAGAGCAGCCCCCCCCCGGCACTGGCTGACCAGGTGGTGAGGGAAAGCACTCCAGCCCCACTCCTAGTGCCATGATTGGGAGGCGGGGGGGACACCCCACACCCGGCTCCTTGTGCTAACTGGGCATCGGGGTCAGGGTGCCCTGCATGCCTGCCTTCCCCTGTGGGAGCCACATGGCAAGGGAAGTCAGCCCCATATGCCCGGCTTTCTCTGGGATAAGTGGGCGGCGGGGGCAGGGAGCCTCATGCGCCCGGCTAGCATGTGGAAAGCTGGACATGCAGGGTTCCCTGCCCCTGCTGTCCGGCTCCCACGGGGGAAGCCAGGCACGTGGGGCTACCTGTCCCCACCACCAGGCTAGCACAGGGAGAAGCCAGGCATGTGGGGCTCCCTGGTTCCACTGCCTGGCTGGCACGGGGAAAGATGGGCGCACGGGGCTCCCTGCCCCTGCTGCCCAGCTCCTGTCGAGGAAGCCAGGTGTGCGGGGTCCCATCTCCCCCATGACTGACTGAGCCACAAGGCTGCAGGCACTCTGGGAGGATGTCTGTTCCCCCACTAGGCTACGGGAGCCCACCCAGAGCCAGTGGGGGCTTTTTTCCTCTGCAACTGGCTCTCCTGGGGAGAGCCAGGTGGGGGACTGGGTGGCAACATGGCCTTGCCAGGGAGCTATGTTGCCACACCTCCAATGGTGCCCCTCTCCTGAATCAAACTAGCAATTCCTGTCCCTGGACATGCTAGTTTGATTTCAGGTTTTTGGTTTGGACCTGTTAAATTGATTTAATGATTATTATATTGGTTTAACTTAAATAGATTTCAGTTAAATTGATTTTATGGCTTGTGTGTGGACATAGCCTTAGAGAACTTAAAAACAATTAAAAATGTCTGCCTGGGGAAAATGTCCTTGTCTAATATCTCAGCAGAGGACTGGCCCATCTGTACCAAAGAATGGAAAAATTATAAATGATCAGGAAAGGTAGTGACTTTACAAAGGGGGGCTAAAACATACAACCTATTGTATAGTATAACAGCTCCTATTAAACTGACATACAAAACATTTGCTGGGGTTGTAGAAATTCTACAAAATCCCCTCTCTTCAAAGCCACTGGTGATTGCAGTTTTTCTGCTTTTATAAATGTAATAAAAAAAAGAAAATGAAACCTTTGTGTCTATGCATCTTAATTAAAGAAATTAATAGATTATTGCCAGTTTGGAGAGAGCTTAGTAATGGATTAAGAGACCAGTTAAGTGTGTAGTATTCAAAATGAAGCATTTCAAAACTAGTTCTGGACTAGAAATTGCTATATCAATAGAGATAGCTTCTTAAGATGCCAAGAAACTGTGGCAGCATCATGTGATCTGCCAACAAATAAATTGAAAGTCAAGCCAAAAGCACAGCAAGAGCAACACTCAAGGTATGTTTTTACTGAAGGCAGAAAATTTACTGCCATCAGATCGATTTATCTGGATCAGTAGAGAGGTCAGTAAATAAATGCTCAGTTGATCTGGAAGTTGATTTAATACCCTTTCCCCACCCCAGGTGGTGCAGTGGAGTGAAGACAGCATGTAGAAGCAAAATTACAAAATTGACATGAATTACGCAAGTCACTTTGGCTATGTCTACACGCACAGTTTTATTTCGAAATCAGTCCTTTCGAAATGGCTTATTTCGAAATAAAACCCTTATTTCGAAAGGGCTCGTTTCAAAATGAGGAAAACCGCGCAATTGAAATGGCCGTTATTTCGAAAGGGATATTTTGAAATAACGCCAATTGGACCGCTGTTTCAAACAGTTGTTTTGAAACAATGGTGTTGTTTTGAAACAACAGGTCTAATGGCGTTATTTCGAAATATCCCTTTCAAAATAACGGCCGTTTCGAGGGGGGGCAGGTTTTACTTATTTGAAACGACAATTCTTATTTTGAAAGGATGGGGTCTGTCCGTTCAAAATAAGAGAACGTCATGTAGACCTAATTTCTTTTATTTCGAAATAACAAATGTTATTTCGAAATAAAAGTGCCGTGTAGACGTAGCCTTTGACTTGCGTATTTCCTGTTGACTACTTCCAAATTTCATTACCAGTGCAGACCTGACCTCAGACTGTATGCTTTGTTGGGAACAGTGTCACAAAGCAAATGAGCCCTAGTCTATACTTGGGGCTTCTTCAGTGGCAGTTGACTGCCATGTACACAAGGAACATAAAGTTAAATACATGTTTCAATTTTTTTTTTAAAGTGGAAGAATTAAGACTTAAAAGGGAGTTTGATACAGAGTCTGCTGTCTCCATAATTTCACAATAGGATTATCAGAGACTGTCAGAGCTAAACCTCAGTGCTTCTAAAACACACAGGGAAATCCTCTCTGGGTGTTATTACAGTGAAGGTAACCTATAACTGTAAACAGCATATGCTAAATATCTAGGAAGGGGGTCATTCATCATTTTGCAGAGAATAATTGACTGATATTCATCTGCACTGGCAAAGCATAACATGCTTGCTGTTTAAACAGAAATTATTAACTCAATTGCAAGACTAAAATTAGCTGAACTTTTGTACCCTCTCACTATAACTGACTAAGGCAGTGATCCAGATCAGAACACCCCACAACTCACAACAGTGTGGATGTGAATTCAAACTTGCAATTGGTAGTAGAAATGCATTTAAAGGCCTAATTCTGTTCTCATGCTTGCTTACACTAGTTTGTATTATTTCTATTATGGAGCACTTGGGACCTCCAGTCAAGAATCAGAGCTCCATTGTTCTAGGGACTGTACAAACTAGTAACAAAGAAGACTGTTCCTACCACTATTGAGCTTGCAATCTAGATGTTTGACAAGATACAAATGGAAGATAAAATCGATAGATGGAGTAGGGAGGGATGGTAGGATGAAGTAGCAAAATTTATAGAGTTTAGTAGGAGTAATTTTCAGTTCATTGCTTGCTTAACCAATTCCAGGTGATAGTGATTTGTAGCAATCAACACCAGTGGAGGTTATGAACAGGAGAAATTGTCTGTTGATTAAGGAACTAGTCGAGGATCTGGATTCAAGTCCATACTCCACAACTGAATTACTGTGTGCCCTAGAATCAGTCACGTAGCCCATCTGTGCCTCAGTTTCCCATTTGTTAAATGAGGACAATAGCACATCCATACATCACAGGATTATTGAGTCTAAGTACTTCAAAGAATGTAAGATGGTTGGGCACTGTGGTAATGGGGCTTGTATAAGTCCCTTAGATAGATACACCTGATCTCCCCTGGTGGAAGCAAGAGCAGAGTTAGGCTCCACATATTCTGCTGAATTCAGGAATATTAAAACAGGACCTAATGACACTGAATCAGTCTTTAAAATGTAATACTGTGCATGATAGGAAGACATGTTCCATTTGTACCTTTGGGCAATCTTTTCAAGCCATCTTTCTTGACAGATAATGTTGGGATTCCCATTTCTTCCTATAGGCTGCGTCTGTGCTTGAAACTTAGTTCAAATTAATGAGGATTAATTTGAACTTAATTAGTGCATGGCCACATGCGCTTTCATTACTTCAAAGTAAGGACGTCCTTACTTCCAAGTAATGAATGCTTACCTTAACGTTATAAAACCTCCCTTAACGTCAAAGTAACAGTTAATTCAAATTTATTAGTTCAAATTAACCCAGTGGAGCTGTGTTAATTCAAACTAATTGTTAGTTCAAATTAACACAGTTTGACCTTCTTCCTCCCTGGGTGCCTTCCCAGGGCTGTAACTTGCCTGTGTGGTGCCGAAGGCAAGCAGTCCCAAAGGCGCCCCCCACACCTGGAGCAAAATCCAACCTGGGGCCCGATCTGACCCCAGTCCCTTGGCTGGGCGGAGGGTGCCTTCCCCACTGCCTACTGAATGCAGCCAGGACTGGGTGGGGGATGCCCTGGCTGCACAGAGTCAGGCATTGGGGAAGGCACCCCATGCCCAGCTGTGTCTGCACAGAACTAGGCAGCAGGGAAAGCAGAAGGCTCAGTGTGGCCACAGCTGGGCATAGGGTGCCTTCCACGGTCATCCTGAAGACCAAGATGGGAAAGCTGGTGGGTAGGGAAGCTGGCCCAGCCAAGCTGGCTTTTCCCACCTGCCCAGCCACTGGCATTCCCATCCTGGTCCCCAGGACCCTGCGCCTTTCTGCTTACCTGGCCAGGGTCCCTGAGGCTGCAGCTGCCCTGGCCACATAGTGTGGCCAGAGGCTTCTTCACTCCCCTGCCCATGCTGAGAGGCAGGGCAGGAGATGACCTCCCACAGCCCAAGCCCCAGCCCCAGCCCCAGCCCTAGTCTGGCTCCCACAAAAATGTTCCTTAGGCAAGGGCACATTCCTCTTTGGGGCCAGGTAGGATCACTCTGGTTCCTTTTGAAATTCAGCGCCTGGGGCATTGACCTGTTCACCCTGCCGTAGTTACAGCCCTGTGCCTTCCTCTTTCTATGGATTGCGTGGGGGCATGGCTTCCATCTCCTAAATCAAACTAGCAAATCCCATCCACGGACATGCTATTTCAATTTGGGTTTCTAGTGGGGCCATGTTGGTTTGAATTAACTTAGTTTGAATGAACCATTATTAGTTCAAATTAATTAATTCGAAATAAGTTAATTCAAACGAACATTTTAAATGTAGGCATAGGCATAGAAATCTGCCAGTCAAAATCAGTTTTGCTTTGCTTGATATTAAGAACACACCACATATCCAAGTGGAGCCATGCTTCCCAGTACACTGGTGACCTATTTGATGTAGTGTGTAGTTCCATAAATTCTGCAAGTAATGTTTGCTGTTGGAGTTGGTGACATTATCAAGTTTCTTAGTGCAGATTCTTTTCAGCGGAGCAAGCCTTCAGCTTGTCTTCCTATGGACACTTAATGAGTCATTATTTACTTTTGTTACACAGTAACATGGAGCTTGGTTTCTGGGGGCTGGGGGAAGAGTGCCAGGGCTGCAGCTAGACAAGAATAGCCTATTTCCCATAACAACAGTCTGTTTCAGCTCACCCAGTGCAAAACTTCTAGTGATTTCCAAATCAGATGCAAGTTTCATTCCCATTGATCACTTCCCCATATCAGAATATCCTCCCACAGGAATATGCCTTTCATACCAAGGGTCTTCTTCATCCCTCACTGAAGTCTAGGTTTCTGGGGTTAAAGGCCAAACCCAGTTATCAGAACAAAGCAATACAGTGTAAGAATTTATGACAGAAAGTGAAGCATATTTCACTTCAGTTGAATCTATAGAGAAATGTTAGGATGGCAGTATATAATAGCAACTGTGATTTTGAAAAAAATTCTGAGATGCTTATCAGGTGTCTTCTAAAGATAAGTGGTCAGGACCTGAATAGTGTGTCTCATCCAGAATTCTATACATTCTGACACTTAGCATCCTTTGGGAACTCTGCTTCTGACCTGGTGGGATGAACAGTAAATAAACTTGCTTCGTGTATGTTTTACTGTATTTTTTTTCCCAAGCAGGGAGAATGTGGGTAATTTAAGCCAAATAGTAAAGTAAAAGAGTACGTTTGTTTAAAACTGAACATTCAAATGGTGACAGATTTTGTTTCAAATCCAATTCCAGATGAATGACAATTTTATTCAAATATGTACAGACTTCAGAAGAAAAGCAATGTTGGTGGGACATTTCTCAATTTAGGAAATTTGGGACAGAATATTTTTGGCGCGTAGCAAAACTTCGAAGTGAGGAAAGATGGAGATTGGGACTTCTAGTCAAAGAACACATTGTATAAATGAATAAACAAGCTCCCAGTCATGAGGCAAGAATGATCTGAGAAATTTAAGTTGGTAAATTGTTCTTTTACAGAGGTATGTGCTAAAGTCCTTTAAAAGAAGAAACCAAACACAGAGCATTTTGTCCGGAATGGCTTGAGCTCTCTGGATCACTGGGAGCTGAAAGGTCGATTTCTACCGCACTGATATACATGTCTAACTTCCAATGAGAGTTGCATGTGCATACCAGTTTCATTAACTTCTCCATATGAATGTAGGGCTGGGGCCTGAGATATCTTCAGAGAAGCTACTCTGATTTATATCATGAGTGTGTAGCCAGTGGTATCAGAGTTTGATGGGGGTAAAGCATTTACAGAAAGGCTTGTCCCATTACCTTTTCAAGAATCTCAAATTCAACAACTAGCACATGTTATGGCCTTCAAAAAAAAAAAACAACCGATCTTTTTCTCAATCTACCTGCCACTCAAGTATATACAGTATTTATTGTGTGCACTATGAAGTTACATCAGATTAAATGAGAGTAGAATTTATTCCTAAATCAGTTGTATGGATGTACCTACAAAAAGTGTCACTGGACAGGAGCTATTTATTTCATCTGATGAGATGTAAATTGAATACAGTCCCCTTTTTAGGAGACTTTTATTTTAAATATCTTTTAAAACTTGGCATAATGTTGCTTTTCCCCTGTACGAACTGCATAGCTTTTTGAGTTTTCAGTAACAGTGGTCAAGGAATATTTTTAAACGTTCCGCATCCCTCTATGTAACTCCTACACATTCTATGGATGTTGGGCCAGAAATAGTGGGTCATCTATGGTGTTATGTACCATGTAATCATTGTCGTTATAACCATGCCACTTTACCAGCAGAAATGCTGGGGAAAAATCTCCTTTCACAAGCAAAAACATGTTTTCTCCTACCTAAATGGTCTTATCTATAGGATCTGAACTGATGATATTTACCAAATGATGGTGAATTTTCACTCTCTCACACCTATGTGATACACTTGATAGCAGAAGCATTGACTGCCATTTACAAAATGTCTCCATGAAAACTTGAATGTTTGCCCAACTCCGATTATCACTCAGGAAGTCCACGATGAGTCGGCTTAAGTTGTAATCATGAAAAACATAGGAAAGTATGCGAGAATAGTCACCTTTTATGGCGTGACATTTGTTGGCAGCATTGTCTGATATAACCAAGCCAAGATTAAAGGATTGGAAAGTAAGCCAGAAACCCAACTGCTGCTGTCACAGTTGTAACTTGTCAGTGTATTGATTACAGTGGAATCTTTTTTAAAAGCCTTTGAAACAGTGGCCTGAACATTTGTCTGGTAACCTGTAACTGCGTAACTTGAATAAGATGGAGCCAAAATTTCATATGAAATGTGTTAAATGTCTCATTTCTGATCCTTTAGACCACTCATTTTCTGATACATGCCTATGTAAATTTGAACCTTTCTTTTTTTCCCACAGAATATTTGTGATTTTCCCCGACATGTGTTAACTGTTACTGCAAGTAAAGAAATCTGAATCTGATTCTCATCTCACTTATCTTGGGGTGAAGTAGGAGTTGGAGATGGCCCAAAGTAAAAGTGGTGTGAGGGAAGAATCAGGCCCCATCGCTTTTTAATTTCAATGCCTTTATGTCTGAGTTTAATCCATGTTTAATATTTAGGGCCATGATTTGAAAAGATAGGATTCTAAGCTTAAGGTCTTAAAATGCTCATATGGAAATCTGCCTGATTTTCAAAAGTGCTGCATTTTTGTTAAGCATCAAAAAGCAAAGTATATCTTTTTCAAGCTCTTTCTGCATCATAGTGGTATATCTCCCTGTGGTTTATGGGGGGGGCGGAAGGGGGGAGAGTCAGAGGGAATTGCTCCATCCAGTGTTGAAAGGTTAGACTTGCACTGCAAAATAATAAAATCGCAGCTCCTCTGTGAGCCCAGCCCAATGTGTTTGAGACAAGATGCTCCTGTACATTTGTGGGGAAATTCTGGCCCTGATGAAGTAAATGACAGCACTCCCACTGTCCTTAGTAAAGTCAATATTTTTTTGACTGATTTACCCATCCTTACAGAAGACATCCTTCATTGTAGCTCTATATTAATCTCCATTTACACTTTTAAAACTCACTTTTACATGAAAATTGCATGAAGAAAAACTGATTCTAAAAGATATTTCTAATGATAAAGTAATCTCTTAAAATCAAAAGTGATTCAGAATCAATCTAAATTTCCTTTGCTTCTGTTTTAATTTCACATTTGAATCTTTACATCCATACTGTAGGCTATGTTCGCACACGGGGTTATTTTGATACAAGTTGTTTCGAAACAACTTGTATTGAAATAACACCTTATTTCAAAATAACTTAATTCGAAATAACAAAAAGTTATTTTGAAATAAGGAAAAAAGCGGGAATCGAAATAGCACGTTCACACTGTGGGCTTGCTATTTCGATTCAGGGGCAGGGCACCATGGGAGGTGTGGCAACATGGCCACCTCACTGGGCCATGTCGGTGGCCATCTTGCCAGCCAATCCCATAAAAGCTGGCCCCAACCTCACTTCCCTGTCCACTCAGCCTAGCAGCGTGCTGCAAGTGATGGACTTTGCCCGGCAGCCCAGACAGCGCCATGTGACCCGGGGATCCTCTGCCCGCCTGCAGAGTGCCCTGCACATGCGGGACACTCTGTTCACGGACCCAGAGGGTGCCCTGCCTCTGCCCAAGGTTTTCATCCCCCTTGTCCTCAGGGCAGACCTCATGCCCCTGCCCCCCCCCCATGCCTCACCAGGTCTGGGTTCGGGAAACCAGCCCAGACTTGTGGGAGTGGGTCGTCCTGCGCATCTGGGATGACGAGGACTGGAGGCGGAACTTCCGCATGACCAGGGCCAGCTTCACCGTCCTGGTCACGGAACTCACCCCGCAGCTGCGCCGCAGGGACACCCCCATGAGGCCTGCCACCCGGTGGACAAAAGAGTGGCCATCGCCCTCTGGAAGATGGCCACTCCGGAGTCCCATAGGGCAGTGGTGCATCTGTCCACCATCTGCGCCATCCTCCACAAGGTCGCCAGGGCCATCAACGAGGTCCTGGTGCGGTGCCTGGTGAGAGCAGGGCAGCTGCAGGACACCATCTCTGGGATGGCCGCCCTCGGCTTCCCCAGCTGTGCGGGGATCCTCGATGCCACCCACATCCCCGTGAGAGCCCCGGAGCACAGGGCCGCTGAGTACCCCAACCAGAAGGGGTACCACTCCATGATCTTGCAGGCCCTCATGGACCACAGGTGCCTCTTCCAGAATGTGTACAGCAGATGGCCACGGAGGGCCCATGACGCCAGGGTCCATCAGAACTCTTCCCTCTACCAGGACATGGAGGCAGGCACCTTCTTCCCCCCTCACAACATCAATCTCGGGGAAGTAAAGGCACCCATCCTCATCGTGGCCGACGCGGCCTACCCCCTGCGGCCATGGCTCATGAGGCCATATGCAGTGCCCCTGGACCTGAGCTGGCAGCTTTTCAACCACCGCCTGACTGGCTGCCGCCAAGTGGTGGAGCGGACATTCGGCCGCCTCAAAGCCCGCTGGAGATGCCTCCTCACCTATCTCCACCTCACAGAGAGGACCCTGCCCCACGTCATCGATGCATGTGTGGCCCTCAACAACGTCTGTGACCAGCAGGGAGAGCCCATCCACCTGGCGTGGGAGGCTGAGGCCTGACTCCTCGCCGGGGACCTTGCAGAACCTGGACCTGTGCCCATAGGAGAGCAGCCATCACGGCGAGCCCTCTCCGTGCGCGACGCTCTCCAGATTGCCTTCACTGAGGAGGAACTGTGAGGACCAGGCCTCCCCTGCCCCACAACACCCTCTCCCCCGTTCACCCACAGCCAGCCCCCACCCATCCACCCGCTCTGTCAACTAATCCCAATAAAAACACTGAAAACCACAAAGGCGATTCAACAGGGGTATATTTACAATGGGGGTTTGGGGCAAGGAAGGGGGACTTTGGGGGTTTTGGGGAGGGGGCAGCAACTTGCGAGGGGAAGGGGGACTTTGGGGGTTTTGGGGAGGGGGCAGCAACTAGGGAGGGGAAGGGGGACTTTGGGGGGTTCGGGGAGGGGGCAGAAACTTGGGAGGGGAAGGGGGTGCCAAAGTTGGGGGGGCAGGGGGGAGATCAGGCATGGCCTGTGGGAGGCTCTGGGGGGGGGGGTGGCTTACCCCGCCAGTGCCCACGGCCGCCCTCTGGCCATCGTCGCCTCCAGGGAGGTCCAGGCAGCGACCCATCGGCGGGCTGTGGTGAAGGCATCCTCGCCGCGAGCTCCCGGATGGCGGCTGGCAGCTGGTCAGCAAGGCGACCCATGGCGGTGGCCAGCTGGACGTCCACCTCTATGGACCGGTCCAGGAGCCGGAGGGCGGCGTCCTGCCTCTGGCTCTGCTCCCAGCACCAGGCCTGGGTTGAGGCCTCCATCCTCTCCCCCGGGTCTCAAGGGCCTCGAGGAGCTCGGTGTGGGAGCGTGGGGCCCTCCTCCGCTGCCGGGGTGCCCAGGGGCTCTGGTGTCCGACTGCTGGTGGTGGTGGCAGCTGGCGAAGAGCAGCTCTGCGACCTGCTGGAGAGAAGTAGAAAACACAGTTGGCCCCTGCTGCCTGCTGGCCCTGCCTGTTTGCACCTGTCTGCAGCACACACCCCTGCCCTGACTGCCAGGACGTCCCAGGATCCCGTGGGACATTGCCCTGAGGTGGGGTTCCCGGTCCCCAAGGCCTTGGAAGGAGGCCAGGACAGTACCCGGCGGAGGACATTGGAGGAGCCTGGGCAAAAATGTTGTCTGGCTGGGGTAGTCGTTGGGGTTTAGGGGGCCCTGGACCACCTGCCTGTACAAATCAGTATTCTATGGCATTGCAGGCTCCTTCAACCCCTCCAGTAAAAAGCGTGACAAACTCCTGTATTTTAGACAGCCTGCCAGACTGGGAATGTGAGGATAAAAAGAACAGGACGGTACAAAGGGGACCATGTCCTTCTGCCCGCCATCTGGGAACCGTACCCTGGGGTCACACATGCTAGTGGTGCCCAGGGGGGTGAGCTGGACAGTCACACCTCGATCTAGGGGGTCTCTGATGGCTACCTGCCAGTGGTGTGGCCTGCATGCTGCCCACCCCGCCCAAGATGCGGCTGCATCTCTACCAGCCAGCCCCTGTTCACCACCCCCAGTGCCACTCGTCTCTGTGGGACCCGTGGCCAAGGGGGGGCCTTTGCACCCACCAACCCTGTGCCCTACCTGCCCCGGTGCCCAGCCCTGGCCCCCTCGCTGCCCGGGACCTGCTGGACAGGCCCAGCCCCGTGTGCCTCAGTGGGAGGGGAATACTTACCCACAGGGGCTCCAGAGGTCCATCACAACGTTCCCAGCTCGGTGTCGGACCCAGGGGCGGTGGTCAGCCCCTGGTCCTCCGGGCTGCTCTGCGCCTCAGGCCCAGTGAAGAGGTCCAGGCTGCTGGGGGTAGCCTCTGCCGCAGGTGGTGGTGGTGCGGCCGGAGGCCCCCCCCGACAGAGACGTCAGAGCCCGGGGCCTCTGGGCCTGATGAGGGGTTCCGATGGCCTCCTGAGTCCACAGCCTCAGCAGGGTGACCGCTGGGCTCTGGACCCAGGAAGGCATGGAGCCCCTCGTAGTAGGGGCAGGTGGTGGAGCTGCCTGCCCCCTGAAGCTCCCAGGCCTCCCAAGTCCGGGCATGCTCCTGCCAGAGTGACTTGACTTTGCTCCGGACCTGCTCTAATGTCCATGGATGGCCCGCCTCAGACATTGCCGCAGCAATGTCCGCATAGATGTCCCGATTCCGGTGTGAGGACTGGAACCGGGACATGTCAGGCCTCTGGCACACCCCTAAGAGGCAATGGATGTCCTCAGGGGTCCACACTGGGACCCTGCGTCACCCCCCCCCGGGCAGAGGTCCCTGCCTAGGATTCCATCTGCCTGTCAGGCAATACCCACGCTGCCTGACAGGCACGGCCAGGCAGGAACTTCCTGTTCCCCGGGGTGCTGAGCACCCTGGGAGGAAGGTCAGATGGTTGTTTCGAAACAACCGTTGTTTCAAAACAACATGTTCGGATGGCATTGTTTTGAAACAACTCATTTTGAAATAATGTTGTTTCGACACCAAATGAGGTTTAAGTTGTTTCGAAACAATGCTGTTGTTTCGAAACAACAGAACCCGCTGTTTCGAAACAACGGTGTGTCATGTGAACATGGCCTTTCTTATTTCGAAACAACCTCTGTTGTTTCAAAATAAGACTGCTGTGTGAACACACCCATAGTGTCCTGATCCAGCACTGAAACACATTGACTGCAGTAGGACTATTCCTGTGCTTAAATGTTTTGCTAAATTGGGGACTATGTGCCATAGATTCAAGCAATTATTGGGCGGGGGGGGGGGGGAATTTCCCACACTTAAGTGTGTGTGAGGTAGGCCTGGGCCCATCAAAAGCAGATAATTATCCCATCTTGGAATATGAATATCAAGCTAGACAGTCTGTTCTTCTGTTTCTTCATTATGCATCATCATATTACAGTTCCATTATTATTAAAGCCCTTTAAAACACTGCATTGCTTAATATGCTCATTTCATCACTTTTGAATGCACATGGTTTTATATATGTGAATCTATATTGACCAACTGAAAATGTGCAAGCTGAGAAAAGCAAAATTAATGAATGAGGAGACATACTCATTTCAGAAGACAAAAAGAATGGACTATAGCTGTATATTTCTTCCATATAGATTAGAAAATAACTTGTCACTAGAGAAGATGGATTAATCAGTTTTCATTTGTAAAGTGTTTGAGTACTATATTCAGATTAGATTCTTTGGAGCCTTTGGGCCATCATCCCAGCAATGTAAAAGGTTGTCTATACAGGGTCCCACTGAAGGAAAGGAGATTCTACAAGGCATAAATCAGTCTAGAATTTGGTTCTTAACTTTTCTGAACTTTATTCTGTAAAATCCTCAAGGCAGAAACTATCTCCCTATGTCTTCTACAGATCAGACTGTTGAGATTTACTCATAGAAATAATAAATATTAAAGAAGGGTGGTGAAATGTGAAAGCAACAAAGTCACACACTTTGTTTTGGAAACTTTTCCTTTAAAAATTGCCTTAAGTCAAAATATCTTAACCAGAAGCAATAGTAATAAAATAATCTCTGAAGCCTCTAGATGTTGCCAGTGCTTGGGACCAATGAGCAGTACATGAGCATATTTGAATGCAGAGTTTGCTGCTTTCTAGCTGTTTTTTTCTGTGTGTATATTTGGTGAATGCTTTTCACATTCTTTATTTCCAGCATTTTAATTTTTCTGCATATGTTGTTGAAGTGCCATTTTGAGGGGGTGAAAGGATGAGCACTATTCAGTGTATGAACTTTGTGCTGGGTTGTTTATGATAATGATTTTGCACAAACAAGGAGTACTGTGGCACTTAAAGACTAAAAAATATATTTATTGCATGAGCTTTTGTGGGAGAAAATCCCACTTCATCAGATGATTTGAAGTGTCAGAGGAAGTGGGATTTTCTCCCACGAAAGCTCATGCAATAAATATATCTGGTAGTCTATAAGTGTCACGGGTCTCTTTATTTATTTTACTGAACTAGACTAAACACGGCTGCCCCTTTGGATCTTGATTTTGCACAGCGTGTCATAGCAAGAGCAAAGATTTTGCTTATTTTAGTTATGTATTGCATTTCCATGCACCACGGAAAGGTCAGCTGTTTGATCAGACTGGGTTTCTGGTGTCACAGACTCCCTGTGTGATGTCTGCAACTGAAATAGTGTCACAATGCAGTGCATCACCTCTAGTGAGTGAAAGGTGAGCGCTGTGAAATCTTACTCTTCTCCAGTGAATGCAGGCATCACTTTGCAGATGTCAAACTGATGTCTCCCTCTTTAGCTGGTTTTAATGAGAGCAGCTAGTAGTTAGGAACTGTGGCTTGCGTATGTCTCATTTAATCTAAGGATGCAAAGGTTTGTGTACTTTTCTAAAAACCCTGAAATCTTTCATTACACTGGTGAAGGGGAAAAAAAAGCATACTTTCATTAGACTTAAAACTGGTCTAAAAATCTCCTTAACACTATTCTAATTACACTGGCTCTCATGATCATCTCTTAACATCCCAAGGAATCAAAGGGTTGATCAATAATTAATTAATTTTATGTCAGTGAAACAAATTTTATTGGTGAAGTGGGAAAACGTCAAGTGTAGAAAAGTCTTAAGCTGCAAAAACTCCTTGGCTTCTCTGCTGCAATGAAAATCAGAAACAAATTTCTGACAAAATCCATTTTGCACTCAGTCCCCATTTCCATCCTCTGATGGGGTGTATCCACTGCCCATTGGGAAAACAAGGGTTAAAGAAACCTTACAGGCTGAAGATGCTCCCCTGCCCCCCACTGCATTTGCTGGGCATGCTCAGAGTTTAAAAGCCAGCCACCCACCTCAGTCAAGGTGGATAGCTGACTGGGGAGGAAGCAGGCTGCCAGTGCTTCCTCCAGGCAAGCAAGCAAGCACGCACCCACAGAGGAGCTGGACACTACCAAACCCTGAAGCAGGGGGAACCTCACCAAGGACTCTAACCACTGGGTAATGCTACCTGAGGCAGGAGAACTGTTCCAAAAACTCTGGCCACTGGGCTATGTTATCCCAAAGCAGGGGAACCTTTACAAAGACTCTGAGTGCTAAGCCATGCTACCCTGATGCTGGAGAGTGGTTCTAGGGGGTCCCTGCAACACCAACCAGGTATTTGTTTGAGCTTACCCACAAAGTAGAGACTCGTAGGCTGCTACTCAGTCCATGCATGACTGATTGGCTGCCCACTGGGATGCAGCAGCCCATGACACACCCCTTTTATTTAGTATATTTGTAATCCCAGATATCAAAAGCGCACAGCATCCAAACTGGTTGCAGTTTTCAAACTTGCTCAGCTTCCATTAGCAACAGATGTCTAAACAAAAGCTGAGTTCTCATGAAAATCTGCCTGTAAAGTCAATCACTCATTTTGGCAAAGAAACTGGAAAATCCAGAGGTAAAATTTCTCAGAATTAATGTGAGATAAGCTTATCAAATAGCATGCCAGCAGTAAACACATTTTTTATAAAACATCCATATAGCATCCTGTTGTCGCTGTTGTTGGAACTGCTAAAAACAACATTTTTTAAAACAGAAAATAGATCCTGAAACATTATCTTTAAAAGCTGACTTGCCATCTCATGTTACTTGAAAGATTCATTGATGCCTCAGCTTCAGAATATGTTACAGAATACTCATCTTGCCACTAAAACTGTTCTCCAGACTCTAAATGTTCCTTTAAAAAGTTTCCACCTTTTTATAATTGCAGATTGAACCTTCCACAGCTGAACTAAGTGTTAATCATGCAGTGATGTGTGCCTGAGTCTGCAAATGGCCTAAAACAGTTGTTCTGAGAAGGGTAAATTATTCCATTCATCTTGATGGGATGTTGACTCTCAAACTTAGGTCCTGTTTCAAGAGAGCAGTTAAGCACATGCTTGATGTTAAGCAATTGCTCAAGTGTTGTTGTGAATAGGACTATTTTCCTTACTCAGGGCTTACCAGGCTGTGATGTATTGTACACTGCAAATTATTTCATGGTGATTAGCTGCCTCTGCCAGAACCATAATCTTCTGAATGCCTTCTACACTGTAATTATGTGGAGTCACTACAAAAATATGTGTTACATTTGAAAATTTGGAGATAAAGTAAATTAAAGTGAACTTAATATAAATATACAGAATGAGTGCTATTGTGCTTTCTGTATAATTTATTTTCATATATTACTCAGTAAAATCCTTAATTATTTAATTAGAGTAAACTAAAGCTACCACAGAATCCAGGGGAGGGAAGGAATTACCTGATGAGTTTAGGCCCAGCTTGATTCTGGGAGCATAAAGCTCTGTGTAAAGAGGCTACAAGATGGCCGCCTCCAGAGACTGCAAGATGGCCGCCTCCAGAGATCGCAAGATGGCCGCCGTGGGGCTGTCACTCACATCAGAGGGCTCGGGGCGGGACAGGAAGTATAAAACCAGAGCCAGCGAGCTCAGTTCAGCCCTGGCCACCAAAGGGAAAGGATGTCTCCCTCCAGGCTCCTCAGAACCAGCCCTTGCCCTGGCAGAGGAGGGTTAGGCCTAGCCACTGGTCACCAGCCCTGCGCTGGGAGGGCTGGCTGGGGCCTCCCATGGTGGGTGCCCTGTGGGAGGATCCTCCCCCATTTGCAGTGGACAGACAGTGGGCCCAACGGGAGCCGTGGCCCCCCACCCAATGTCTGGGAAGCTCCGGACTCCAGAAAAGGGACCCTGGAGCCTACTGGTGAGGACCTGGAGGAACTGCCCCTGGCCCCACCAGAGGTGGAGCCCACGGAGGGAGCAGCCCCGGGGGAGCCTCCCCGTGTCTCGGACCCAGAGATGCTACCTGAGCTACCCCCTGAGGAGATGGACGTCAGCCTGGGACTTGCAGACCTGTGCACGGTTGACACTATGGAGGACTTCTACTCGGTACCACTCAGCGAATACCCCGAGGACGTGGAAGCTGCACCAGACCAGGTACTCCAGGTAGAGGAGGGGAGTAGTAGCCTAGGGTAGTTGCACATCCCCCGATCGGGGTCAGCATGTTACGGCTGGATCCCCGCTGACCCCTTGGTACCAAGGCCAGGCCGCTATTAGGGCCCTGAGCTGGGACACAGTGGAGTAGGGCGGGCCTGTGTCCTACCCCTTCCTCTCCCCTTTTTCTCCTGAGACATCGACCTCAACTCTAACCCCCCGTATAACCCCAACTATATTGTGACTGGTGGATTGTACGCCCCCTAGGGGCACCGGACTCTGGGTGAACTGACCAACCCTACCTCTAGCTGACAGTGACGCCCCCCTCGTGGGGTAGGGATCGACTACCTGCTGCCCGTCCCCCAGGGAGGAGATGGGCCAGCCGGGATACTTGAGACAATAACTGCCCAATGGCCCCCCCAGGGACGCTCGCCCGGTGGGCCAGATGCACCAGGCGCTTACTAGCACCTACACTCTGTTTTTAACAATTGCATGAAATTCAATTTCTTTTAATGTAACAAGCTTGCAAATGCTTGTGGACACATGAAATTGAGTCACTGTACAGAGGCACTATACAAAGCCAATTCAGTTCTGTTGTGACTTCCATTTTCACCACCATGGTTGGGGATTATAGATGAGAATTCTGGGATGAGGTTGTCTTGGGAGTATTAACCAATACAAACAGCTGAAAAACTGATAAACACAGCATCACATACCTGCAGAGTGACAAAAGGAATCATATAGGCTTGAATAGCTCATATTAAACTCCCTGATATATAGGGAAGTAGGTGAAATACTTTTCATAAACGACCAGGTTCATCTGGCAGATTCATGGGTATTAATCAATATTTCTGTTTATCGCAGTAGGTTGGTCAGCTTGCATTCATGCTCTGAGTGATAGCAGTGTGCATTTTTTTCATTGATTTTAATGGGAGCGGGTGCCGCCCTTCTACCGAGGCTTTCTTTAGCTATGTGTTTCAAGATTTGAGGTTGAGAACTTTGAAACTGAGGGAACTTTCCTATTTTACCAGGATTTCCTGTGTTGCCTGAAGAATCTCTTGTGCTTGCACATTTTGTAGAAACAACAATCAAAGCCCATGGCAGTGCAGGTAGGATTGGGTAGGAAAGGGAACAGGGTGAAATGAGAAAGTGGAGGAGAAGCATGAATTCTCTGTTTCCCACTGGTTAAGTACAATGAGACTACAGTCCAAAAACCAAGGAAGTGGCTCAAAAGATTCCCATTTACTTCAGTGGGCTTTGGATTACTCCCTAAACCATTTACACTTATGGGTAAATGATATTTTATGGCTTCTGCTTCTGATTTGCAACAGAACAGTTTTTGTCTTTACCTGTAAAAATCCAGCTCCTTATTTTGTATGGCTTTTGGTCTATTTCATCAGTAGAATCAGAGCAGTGTTCATATAGTTTGTCTTTTCTTCCCCAGTACTAAGTTCTGTTGATTTAAAGTGGGAAATGCCAAATTTTCTTTTAAGCCTTTGTGACAGGTGCTTAATATTTGAGCTGCAAATTTGCCACCAGTTAGTGGCTGGAGCTGAGTGGTTCTCTGGACTCATACAATAAGTTTACAATCACCACTTCATCTTGAAACTTAATTAAATGGAGCTTAGAAAACTGTTTAGCAGCAAAAACATAAAACAAAGTGGTCTTTAGCTCCAAGATCAGTTATGACCATTTATTTTAAAAAGTGAAACTGGTTGCTGTAAACTTTGCAATTGCCTTGGATAACATTATTTTAGTACTAGTACTCTTCCCACAATATTGTCTATATTTTGTACACAGATGTAATTTTATCCAAGACAAAACTGCAAAGGATGCTCATATAGGGCCTAATTCAGAACCCAACAAATTCAGTGCAAAACCTTTCATTAAGTCAATGGGCTTTGTATCAGACCATCATTTATACCTTAAGGCCTCTGTCCATAGGTGGATTTTGAAACTGATCCTGGGGAAGGCAAGCTCCCTGCTCCTCTACCTATTCTCCCGACTCCCCTCTCAGCATGAGGGGCAGCTGTCTATGTGCTCCTCCAAAGGCAGGAACTGTGTCAGTGTGGGATTGGTACTGCTGTAGGATGATTCACTCACTAGCCTGTTGCTCCCTCCCTGGATGACTGGGACAGTGACAGATCCAGGTGTTGAGGGGTACACTAAACAGACTCCCCCCACACCTATTAAGAAGCTTAGGAGAAACATAGAAGTTTTGGGCAGGAGGAGTGAGGGGTGAGGAGTGCAGACAGCATCAGTGGGAGAAGGAATCCCATAAAATCCCAGTCCTCCTATGATCCAGGAGGAGCACATCTGAATGAAAGTTTAATTGTGGAAACACTTAGCAAGGCACCTAAGCAAAAATGAAGTAAGCTACACAATACTTTGAGATAGGGAAGTATCCCTGTTTTTGAATCTGTTAGTCTAGTTCAGCAAAAGAAAAGAGGAGTCTTGTTGCACTTTAATAAACTAATAAAAATAAATGTTTAGTCTTTAAAGTGCCACAAGATGCCTCTTTTGTTTTTCAGCTAGGCAGTGAAATTGCAACTTGAGACTTCACTAGAGAAGACTCTTCTTTTGTTTTGCTAAGAAGGCTGATGTCCACCTCACACTATCTAAGGGCATGGCATGCTGAGCTTTATATGCTCCATGCAGGTAGATTCCTGGAGGCTGAGAACACCAGCCTGAACCAAGCATAAAAGCTTTTGTCTTCTCAGCACAGAGGGCAGGTAGTAGGGAAAGAGTTGGAACTACCACAGCCAATCAGGGAAGGCCTTGCTTCCCTGTGCCTTCAGTAAACTCCACCTATGTGAGTACCACAGTGAACTTTTTGAATTGTGCTATATTAGATACCTATACTATTGATACTAAAGCTGATGACTGTCAGTCAGGTGCTATAATTAGGCATCTGAGGCTGGCTGAACATCAGTGAGAGAACTGCTCAGAGCAACTGTACACATTTGATTTAGCTTTAAATTTTTAACTTGTAGAGCATTGTTTAATATTATTATAACAGAATAATTAATAACATTTTTAATTATGTAGCTCCAGTTCAGGAAAAACCTATTAGCATGTCCTATTGAAGTCAATGAAATTTAAGCATGTATTTATGTACTTGCTGAATTGGAACCAGATTAAGCAATACAGAACCTGTTTATAATTCTTAAATTATTACTCTGCAATGAGTCAGTGAAGAAGAGTGGTGTTGTGCTAAAATGACGGGAGATGTGAATGCTGCTCTTGACTCTACCATAGCTTTTCTGGATAACACTAGACAAGTCATTAAATCCAGATTCTGATACACTTAGTCACATTCAGTGGTACTTTATTTTATGTGCAGTCCCACTGCAGCCAGTGGAATTTCTTCTGGAATAAGATGCTTTTTAAAACAAAGTAAGACTAGTGTTCCAGAAAACGCATAAATAAGTCCTGTCATGTATTCTTATTCAGGAAGCACTTCAGGCACATTCTTAAATCCTATAGAAGGCAGTGGAGCTCAAAGTTGAGCATGTGCTTAAATAAATTCTTGAATAGGGATGCTTTCCTGATTCAGGACCCAAGCGTGTTAAAATATGGTTTTATATGCTGTGATCAGCAGTAACTTTTGCAACATGGAGTTACAACTGGTCAAATATTAGGCACATATTAAATTTTACCCAAAAATCTTTTCCTTAAGATCCCATTTTTCAAGAAGGCTAGATCCACAAAGTCATACCTAAGCCCTTGGTTGGCCTAGTTACATCACTTAAGGCTGTGAAAAACATCATGCCTTATTTGATGTAGGTTGATTTAACCCCCTCTGTACACATAGCGAGGTTGACTGAAGCATTCTTGTGTCTTACAGCTTTCCGGGAGTGGCAAGGAGATTTAGCACAGTGATAGAAACACCCTTTCTGTCACTGTGGTAAGTGTCTGTCTGCTGCAGCTATGCTGCTGTAGCATACAACACCTGTGCTGCTGTTGTACTTATAGCATAGACATGTTGCAGCGCCTAATGTTTAGCCACCATACTACCTAGCAGAATCTTCAAATCCAAGTTAGATGTCCAAGCTCCCAATACAATGCATGGGGAGTTAGATACCCTAGAAAGAATTGGATTTACAAAAACCAGCCTGCTGAGCAGTGAGCTGCCTAAATTAGCCAATAAAAGAGAGATATGACTTAAGCCCTGCCCCTCAAAAGGAGTCAGGTTCCCACCTTTGGGCCAGAAGTTGACACTTCCATCCACTCAAAATTCATTGCCATAAATCTGCTCCTGGAGCTGGGCAGATAAGCCACATCTGCCCTTTTTTCACAAAACAAATTTTTAAAGCTATTATGCCTCCCTCTGTAGTCCAGTGGTTGGAGCACTTATTCTAAGTAAAGGAGACTTGGGATTGGTCTACACAGCAACCTTGGGTCAATAGGAGATAAGCAATCTACCTACTGTAGGACGTTTATCTCCCATCTGCTTACTTATGTTACGTTACCACAGCATCTTCATTGGTCTGTGCTGATGGGAAAAGCCCTCTGGTCAACCCTGCATTACTCTTTTCTTGGGGGTGGAGTTATTGCAGCAAATGGAGAGCGCTTCCATGATTGATTGAGTGGATCTCTGCTGGCCACTCAATCAATCGTGCTGTGTCAATCCATGGAATGCGATGCAGCAGATTTATTGTAGACATAACTCTTAGATTCAAATCCCATTCTGCTTGATTTGGAGCAGGGGTTGAACCTAGAGCTCTAGCCTAACTGCTGTTTCTCTGGCACAATGAGTATGTAAAGATGTTATACAATAATGATAAATCATAAACCAGTGATAAATAGAGTTGGTTTGAAAACTTTAAATGGAACAATGTTCCATTGAACAATGCAGTTTTGTTAAAATTGGAATGGTTTACAAGCACGAGAAAGCTTTACTGAACTAGACATAAAAATAATAGAAACATAATTTAGATTAGGTTAAAGTTAGCTTTGACTTGATCATTTTTATTTCATTAAGATGTTTATATTGAATTAAATATTAAACATTGCTTAGTATATTTAAGATAATATTAAAATAAACATTTATTATATTTTATACAATAATATATATTAATAGTTTAATATAATAAAAACATCCAAATGAAATTGAAAAAGCACATTTTTCTTATTGAACTGACAAGATTTCTTGATCCTGAATCATATTTTTCAAAATTTGTTTTGTGGCAAACATTGGATGTTTGTTCTGATCTGAAACAATTTTGTTTGAAATGTCAGCATTTCCCACACAACTGAGATTGTCTTTTGAGCAGCCCGACAAATAACTAATACATTCACTGATAATTAGGACTGGTTAGTAAATAATCAACATATGTAAAGAAGGAGAAAGATGCTTCAGCATGTGCATATGTCCATCCCTATTCAGAAAAGTTTTAAAACTGTCTTCTATGAACCTCAAGTGCTTTCAGAATAGACATGAGATTTAACCTCATACTTAACTGTTTTCCTAAATTCCAGCTTCAATCTGCAATATATATTCTTTGAAAAGTATTTGATCAGCTCTGCTAAAATATCAGCCCTCCCATGCTGGCACATGCTTACCTTCTGGTGGCTAAAAGGATGTGATTCCAGTGTACCCCTTGAAACTATGTTGTGGTCTGCTTTCATCACCACAAATAATTGATTCCTGGGTTAAAAGCTCAGAGTAGCAGTGCAACACATTAACTTTTGAAGAAAAGCTGCATGATAGCACAACTGAAAGTGTGCTAGGAAGAGGAAGAAAGTAGAATTAAGGGTGGTCAACCACTGGGTGACCTTGTTAGCAAACATTAAGAATGGGGGCACACAAGGAGAAGATTGAGTCTAAACAATTACATGACTTTCATCCTAAAACTCAAGACAGAATTAAAAACAATACTACTGTGGGGAATAACAG
This sequence comes from Podocnemis expansa, assembly GCA_007922195.1. Taxonomy (NCBI): domain Eukaryota; kingdom Metazoa; phylum Chordata; order Testudines; family Podocnemididae; genus Podocnemis; species Podocnemis expansa. The sequence goes on from ML681963.1 coordinate 135,916,781, forward strand.
GTGTATCTACAGACTTCCCTCCGCCTCCCTAGCTAATTTAGATGTCTAAGACCATGGAATGAAGACAACACAATAAAGCCAAAACCTACAAAAAGTATCCATGCCAATATAGACTGTAAAATAAAAGCAAATGAAAACCAAAATAAAACAGCTTTTATTCATATGAAACAATAAACCTATTAACTCTGATAATCAATTAAAAATATTATACAATCAGGCGACCACAGATGTAGAAGCTTATCCTCCTTAAAGTCATTATAAATCATATCCTTTCCTAAATCTCTCGATTCCCTCTTATTGTTTATATTATAATCCCTGCCCGGGTATCATTTTCATTGCTAAACATACTGTTTGCCAATCGGTTTATTAAGGTTTGCCTTGCCAGTGCCAAAACAAATGGTCTCATTCAAAGATAAAAGGGAGACTAATATTAAAATAATAATTTCACATCTCTGCTTGTATAGCCTAATTATTGAAGAAATTGGCACATAGAATCTCTGAGGTGATATGGAATTTGTATGTCAATAGTGAGCCCCTTTGAAGTTGACCTACACTGTTCCTGTCTGTGTCAGACATCTCAAGCCCTTTGGGTTATGATATCAGGGAAAGAATACTTTCAAGAAACGTCTAATTTGTGAAATTGTCTTGCTTTCTGTTATTTGGCACATACAGACACTGAACTACATGGTGTCTATAAAATTTATGAAATACAGATCAAGGTGATTGTGACTGAACAGGCACAGAAAGATATTTTAAAGATGTGTAAAACCTTTTGGCGTTCTTTGGTTGTATTAGTTGTATAAGGTTGATGTTGTGTCCACAGAAGCATGACTTTCAAAATGAAAATAACAGCAAAATCCTGTGCTGGTTAAAGCCCTTTGAAATTATTCAGCACTCCAGTTCTGCAGGCATTGGTAGGAGTTCAATAGCAAATTTCAGCACATAATGTGGTATTTCTCTAGCAATAATAATATGGAAGCAAAGAATAAACTCTGAACTGGAAATTTCCCCCACATCTTTAAATACTTTTAAACTCTCTTTGGAATATTCATGTGTTATGGAAAGCATTTTAACAGACACAGAAAAAGGGGCAGAGAACGGTACTCATGAAAAGGGCAAGCAGATGGGTTAACCGCAATCGTGAGTAAGTACTTGTCAAGGAAAGTAAAAGAAAAAAGAGGTTATTTGCTGTGAATGGTAGAAAAGTTATGGTGCAAGGCTTAAAACAGTGATATAAACTGTATATGAGCAGTTTAATCTTATAAGGTAAAGAATGTTCCTCTATTGACTGTCATTGCTACAAAATAAAATATTGGCAATAGCAAGACAGGGTAGGACCTAGCAACATTCTGAACCTAGTAGCAGGCAGCTTGAAGGCTGGTGAGAGAAGGTTCTGTCAGTGTATAAACCTGTGTAGTGAGGCTCCTAATGTGTGTGAGTAGGCAGTCATCAGGATCAGCCCTAGGCCATATGGCACTCCATGCAAAGAGCATCTTCAGCGCCTCCCAATCCTGTTTGTTAAACTTATGATTACCTTATTTTTTTTTACTGCATTTATAGTCAATTTCATGACTTTAATGCATGATTTGAATGCATGATTTCTCCGTGTCATATAAAATGATATATAGATCCTAGCAGACAAATATATCTTTATTTGTGATATATAAAGCAAATAAAAAAAGTTAATTTCTCCAAAATCAAAAACTTTCTAATTTTAAGAATAACTGAAATGTACTAGCATCAAGAAAGTGAACTGTGCACCAACATTGAGCAAACCAGTGTTATACTAGGTGACAGCCTTAGAATGAAAGAATAAAGGAGTCCTGTAGCACTTAAAGATTAACAGATTTATTTATCACATGAGCTTTCATGGGAGAAAATCCCACTTCGTCAGACACTTTGAAAAGCATCTGACAAAGTTAGATTTTTTTCTCCCATGAAAGCTCATGTGATAAATAAATCTGTTAATCTTTAAGTGCTACAGGACTCCTTGCTTCTTTTGCTGAACTAGACTAACACCATTGCCCCTTTGGAACCTTAGAATGTTAACTCTAGTTCCTTAGTTCAAAAGGTCGCTCTTCTCGCCTTTGCTCTCATGACCTGAAGCATGGTGTAAAAGCGATCCAAAGATTGGTCAATGGGATGTTCAAATGATGAAATAACAAGTGATATCAGTTTCTTGTCAGTCAAGGTTAAAGTTTAATGAGCATGAGCTTCAAAAAGCTGCACTCACCAGTCACAAATCTGACCACCCTTATATACCTGCAAGGGCATGGCTGACACCATTTTAGAAGATTGGCAGAAAATGTAGCTGTCAAAGTCTGGAAGGTTCCATGAGATTCTTTAAAGGCCTGGAATATTATAGGAATTCAGTATAAAAAAAAAAATGGATCCACATCCAGAATACTTGAAACATTTTGCTTCAAGCATTCTATTTTCCCTTTTGTCACTTACAACAAAAACAGCACCCTGAGCCCAGCACCCCCAAAGCTCAGAAAGTCACCACAGTCACCTTTCTCTAAATCTGCCCCTGGCTGTCAGGAAATTGATAACAGATCTACCAAGATCCATTCTAGCTACAAATCTGCTAACATATGAAATGTGGATGAAACATGTTTATTTTTCTGTGGTTTACCTACAAATTCACATGTGAACAGTGCCGGATTTCCCATTAGGCACTGAAGGCACAGTGCCTAAGGCCTATGAATGTTTATTACCTACTGTCAGTCGTAGATGACATCTCTGGTTATTCAAAGTGCAACAAAACCTGCCTGATGTTGTATTCACGAGTGCTGCAGTGTAATAGTGGCTGTCTACTTGACAAATGTATTTTACCATAATAACAGTTAATGTATAACTAGTCTGTTTAGTTTCTGAGACAAACTTGTGATCCCTGAGGCTCTGCAGTGCCACCACATGAAGTATCAAGAGCATATTGAATGAAGCATCTGCAACATGGGCCTGATCCAATGCCCGCAGAAGTCAGTGTGAAGATTCCAAGTGACTTCAGAGCATTTTGTTTGAAGTTTCATGAGAAGCAGTGAGAACACTGTTTAAAAAAAAAAAAAAAAAAAATCTGAGGTGTATCCAAATTGAAAAATACAAAACAGATCAAAAAAGACAATGCTACCTCTGAAAGTTTACTTATTAAAGAAATCCTGATTAAAACCCACATAGCATGCATGGATATGGTGGAAACATTTGGGTATATCTCTGAGATAACAGAATATAAGCATTCTCCATTTTGATTACCACTTTTAATTTAAATAAATTATGCTAGTGGTCAAGTAAATCAAACACCATTGTGCTAAGTGCTTTATAAACTTTTAGAAAGTGTCAAGCCCTACCCTGCTGGTAGTACTCTGGAAGACAAGACATAGCAGGTAGATTAGGCAAAGAAATAGGCTAAAGTAGAGATTACTGGGGAGACTAGGTAATGAAAATAATAAAATATCCTTAGCCAATTAGGGGCAGTGATCATCACTCTCCACCCACCCAGTCGTTATCAGGTTCCATGGTACTGTTATCTTTATGACAGAAATGCCTAATATGTACAGCACAAAAGCAACAGGCTCATGTAGGCACCTGGAAAGCTGCAAAGCAACTGGGATTCACAGACCACATCCTGAGCTTGTGTAACTTCAGTGGGGCTATGCCAATTACACTCGATGAGAATTTGGCCCATAATATGACTTTTTTCCCCTCAAAAGATTATTAGTAAGATACATACTGTAAGGAAAATAAGGGACTGATTATGTTCTAATTTGCATTAGTACATTGGTGTAATCCCATTGACTTCAGTCTCATTCCTTCTGATTTATACCTCTCTCTCTCTCTCTCTCTCTCTCTCTCTCTCTCTCTCTCTCTCTCTCTCTCTCTCTCTCTCTCTCTCTCTCTCTATATATATATATATATAATGAGATTAGAATCTCTCTTTAAGGGTATATCTACAAAGCAAATGAAGTGTGACTGCATCCTTTGTAACCCCACTTGTTTTAATCTAGCTAGTGTGAGTATCAAGAGCAGTAAAGATATAGTGAGAGAGGCTTTAGCATGGGCCTAGCAACCCAAGTATATACCCAGCATCCTTGCTGGGTTGCACTGTGGTAGCTAGGCTTTAGTCAAGCCTGTGTTGACATGTCTCCACTGCTATCGTTAACTAGCTAGATTAAAGCTAGTGCAGGCATGCCTATCCATGCTATAGTTACTCCTTAATTTGCTGTCTAGATATACCTTGAGAGTTTAACAGCAGTGAATTAATTGGAGTAAGCAAACAGTATAGGCAACTAAGAGAAGAAACAGGGGTGTTTAGAAATAAACTGCATTTTCATGAATAGAAGCACAATACCTATGAGGTTTGTTTTGTTAGGTCATTGTGTTTTGGGTTATAAAACCTGTGGAAGAGTGTGTAATATTTCAGACACATCATTGTGGTAGCTAAGTGCTAGTGGGGAAAAAAAACAATTGTAATAGGAATGCATTTTAAAAAGTGCACTCAGCAATGCATCATGCTCTACTTTGAAGCAATATTTAATTTCCTGTATTGTACAATACTTTGTCTATTTCACCTCATAGACTAAAATTACACTTAGCTACCTCTGATACTTCAGTTTTGCTCTCTACCCTCAAAATGGTATCACCCAGTAGCAGTGACTTTACTAGCTATTGCCTTGTTGTTAGCATTCCCTTCTTAGGTAAAGTTATTGAGAAGCTGGTGACCAGTAAACTAAAAAAGTATCTGATCTGTGCTAATATCCTCAACTCTTCATAGGAAGAGGTAACACTGTAACTCCCTCATAGCTCTGATTAAAGATGATCTACTGGAGATAACAATCCACAATTGGGGATTGTTGGTAGTTGTGAACATATAGAGGCCATTCCTGATCCAATTCTCATTGATTTCAGTAAGAGTTGGCTCAGGCTCTAGAACTGTAACCATTAAACTGTCTTCTCTGTTGAGTTCCAAACTCTGTTTAATTATGGTACATGGATTTATGGAATCATTAAGAGCTATTAATACTGAGCTGGAGTTTCCATTCTGCTATGATTTGTGCATCCAGCAACAGTAAATTCATCAATTCTGACAGCACTCTGTTTAGCCAAGGATTTGCCTGACATGTCCAGTTTACAATCCTCATATCTCTGAAGCTTTACCCCAAGATAGTGTGGCTCCTTAGCAAGTTCATGACATGTCTGAAGCTCCCTCTCTCTCTACATTATGATCAGAAGTTTGGTTCTTCTCCAACTATTGTATACACCATGAACAGTAGGCAGTAAAGCCTGTGTAACATTTTTCATTGTATGGCAGGTGACAGGTGCCAATTTAAATTTTTCTCACTGACTTGATCTTGTTCTAGAATGTCCCTGGTTCATCAATTATTTCTTTCTCTAAAGCACCTGTGCAAAGGTGGGTTTTTTGTTGTTTTAATTTGATGCTACATCAAAGTGCACGAATGTTTCAGTCCTACCTTCCTCCCTGACACTGGCTCCTTCTGTGGCAAGGGGTAAATCACCACTGCCAAGGTATAATATGGGGCTAATATTTACCCATTTCGCAGGATTAATTGATTGGGTCAGCATTTTCAACCATGGGTATTTAAAGTTAGGTTCTGAACCTCTTAATTAGGTATTTAAATATATGCTTAATTTTTCCGAAGGGCAGCACACACAAGTTCCCATTGACTTTAATGAAAACTATGAAGTGTTCAACTCAGTCACTTTCTAGGTGCCTAAATATGGTAAACTATAGTTACCTATTTTTGTTAAACTTACCGTTATGTATGCTGAATGTTTTCAAAAGGTGAATGCTCTCTATCTTTCTGAACTGTCAAAACATTTTAACTAAGTATATAAATAAATTAACTGCTTTCTAATTATTTTGAAGACTAAGATCTTTTTCATTCTCCTGACCATAAGAGCAATGAGTACTTGAAGAATGACCAAAAATTGAGACTATAATGCAGTATTCATTGTAGGTTAGTACACTGGAAGCTAGCCTGTGGTATATCTCAACTTTAGTAAGGCTCTTGATACCATTTCATATGATAGTCTCATAAACAAACAGGAGAAATATAGCCTAGAGGAAACTACTATAAAGTGAATGTACAACCAGCTGGAAAAGAATATGCAGGGTATTTATCAATGGTTCACTATGAAATTGGAAGGACATATCGAGTGAGGTTCCTCAGGGATCTGACTTTGGTACAGTTTTGTTCAGTGCCACCATAAATGATTTGGATAATGGCACTGAGATTACATTTATGAATTTTGTGCCAAAATTGGAGGGATTGCAAGCACTGTTGAAGAGATTAAAATTTAGAATGATTGTGAGAAACTGGAGAAATGGTCTTAAATAGGATGAAATTCATTAAGGACATTTAGGAAGGAATAATTGATTGTACAAATACAAAATGAGAAATGACTGCCGAGAAATAAGTACTACAGAAAAACATCTGAGTGGTTTTACTGGATCACAAACTAAACATGAGTCAGCAATCGAATACTGTGGGGAAAAAATAGAAGAAAAGCAAACATTATCATGGGATATATTAGCAAAAGTATTGTGAGCAAGACATGAGACATAATTCTTCCACTCTACCTAGCAACAATAAAGCCTCAGCTGGAGTACTGCTCCAGTTCTGGGTGCCACATTCCAGGAAAAATATGGACAAACTGGAGAAAGTCCAGAGGAAAGCAATAAACAAAAACTGAAGGCCTAGAAAGCATGACCTTCAAGGACAGATTGAAAAAACTGGGTTTGTTTAGTCTGGAAAAGAGACGACCAGGGAGACATAAGTCTTCAAGCTTGTCAAAGGTTGTTATAAAGGGGAGCATGATAAATTGTTCTTAACTACCACGGACAGGACAAAGACTAGTGGGCTTAAATTGCCTCAAGGAAGATTTAGGTTAGACTTTAGGAAAAAGTTCCTACCTTTAGGAGTAGTTAAGCACTGGAGCAAATTATGTATGGTGGTTATGGAATCTGCATCATTGGATATTTTAAAGAATATCTTAGAGATGGTCTAGATAATATTAAGTCCTGACTCAGCACAGAATACTGAACTAGATGACGTACTAAGGTCCCTTTCAGTCCTACATTTCTGATTCTATGTCCATTTCTTTAACCAATGTTAATTTTAAGTGCAGGGCCCTGCCGTGCTAACTAAAGAGGATGACTTGCTTTGGCATATTTGTAACTCAGTATCTGACATACTTGTGACAAACAGGATTTAGCATAGTGATGGACTGTGCATTCTAAGCTTTGAAAATAAATTCTGATCCTTTTGTGGCATGCATGCTTTGGACATAAATATATTTTGACATTTTTAATGTGATATGAAAGCATATGGATATACTCTTGTGAAATACAATGAACTTATGTGTTTTATATCACTCTAGTTTGAGACAGCTGGTACAGACTTGGAAGAATGGCTATAACTATAAACACCATTAGCCTTTTTCTTTCATCTGTGCTGATCATGGCCATCTTTTTTCTTGTACTTTACATCTATAAATGAGGCTGGCAACTTGCTCTGCAGACTAATGAAGGGCAAGCTGAGATCTACCAGCCAAAGTAAGACCTTGGGGACCAGATTTTCATCCAGACTAAGGCTAATTTACACTGCTATGGCTATGTACCTTCACCTTAATGTAAAATTATAAATTATATTTACATTTGCTTTACACCACCCTGGCAATGTAAAAGAGCCTTAAAGTATAAATAAAAATAAGGCCCTAACTGTCTTTCTAAAAAGAGATTCTTTGATTCAGACATGTTGTTGGGAATGATGCAGGACTCACAGGGTGACTTTTTATGGCCTCTGTTATATAGGATGTCAGATTAGTCCTCAATATCTATGAACTACAGCGGTGGAGTCCAAAATAATTCATATGAAGTGGCTGAAGATGAATCTCAGTTAGGGAAGGGTTTGGCTTCACATTTAATATTAATGCAAGAATCTTGGAGAACAAGGGGGGGAGGGGAAAACACATCCTAGACAATCCATTCAGCTTAATATGATAGACAGTATCTAGACAAAAGAAAACCAAGACTGGAAGAGCAGGGATGATTCAACTTAGATTGAGTTGCCTTGTCTTTACTGTGTAGGAAAGTTTGCTTAGTACTCAGTTTGCACAATTGCTTTGTGGTTACCTTAGTTGCATGACCGCCAAATGTATGTACAGAAGAGAGGTATAAAAAGTGTAGAGGGGCTGGAGGAACAATGGAAGAGAATGGAAAAATTGTAGTTGAAAACCGGGTGGCTGATTGGTTAATGGCTGGATTAAAATATCCTGGCGCTTTCATCATGTATTGATAGTGTAATACAGTATCCAGGAATTTTAGGTGCTTAACTGCATAAATAGGAATACCTGGTCCCTGCCCCTTGCGGTCTAACATATGTAAGACCTGCTGAGTACAGATTTACCAAAAGTAGAAAGATGAAGGGTACAACAATAGTGGCCAGAAGAGTTACAAAGCTGATTGAAATGTTTGTTTTATAATATACATGAGTTGTTATTGCCTTCCTTGTAGGCAGCATAGATGAAGTCAGTCTTGAGCAGAAGGATGTTGTGGAAGTAAGGTGTAATGATACAGTGGTTCAGAAGTAGGAAACCATTGCATGCATAGGAGACGGCAAGAGGATGTGTCTGGAAAGTGGGCTCAAGACAGCCTAGAATCACATACAAACCAGATCTTCAGCTGGTGGGAAAGGCTTTCATTTCAGTGGAACTGCCCCTGTTTACAGCAGCTGAGCATCTGGCCGTAGGTCATATATGGAGGCAGAGTTATATAGAGCCTTAGAAGATGAAAGGTGACAATTTGTACTGAGCATCTTAGGCTATGTCTACACTCCCAAATTAGTTCAAAGTAAGCAAGCTTAATCCACACTAATTTGACCCATGGCCACACTAGGCTTTGGCTAGTCCAAACTAAGAAATTTCTTAGTTCAGACTAGGCAAAGCTTAGTCCAAACTAATAAGACCCAGTGCTTAAGTTTGGACTTCCAAACTAAGCATGGGCAATATGTGAAATAATGGCTGGTTTGAACTTAAAGTTTTCTACCTTCTTGATCAGAGGCTGTTTCAGAGGCTGCAGAGACCCCTGGTGTAACACTGATTGGCTTAGGGGACTGCCTAAATTAGGGCAGTCTTCCAGGGCTGCCCTGTGGGCTACAGCCTTGCCCAGACTCTTCACCGTATTATGTGCTGTAGCTTCAACCCAAACATGTCCTTGGTTGTGGGGCATGCAAAGGGGTCTTTAGCATACAGTTTTATGGCTGTCTTATGCAACACCTCCACAGGACAGGAAGGAGGGAAGAATCTTTCTTAACTAAATTGGCATGCAGGCCTTTAGGGCCCTTTTAGCAGGGATTCAGGGGTTGGATTTGGGCTCCCAGTGTTGCCCCGTATCAGTGGTTCCCAACCTTTTCCGTTATGTGGACCACTGCATCATCATTGAAAGCTTTTGTGGACCACATTCTAACCGCCAAATGTCCAAAGACCATTGGTTCACACTGACGACATGCAAAAGCTCCACTAGTTAAATTCAGAGAATGTTATGTTACACAAGAATGTTGGTGAAGCAAATTACATTGAGAATAATAATGTAACATTGAATATGATACAGAAGAGGTATATGGGATTGTATTACTATTGCCTTCTCTTCCCCCCCCCCCCCCCACAGAGCACCTGCAGTACCCAGATGGACCAACAGTTGTCCACGGACCACAGGTTGAGAACCATTGCCCTAGAAGTTTAACCTTGATGTGGTGAACAAGGGGCAGCCAGTTTGGGCAGCCTGAGGTGGTTAGGTTAGGGAAATGATTGTAGCTACCCCAGCATGCATGGACTGGAGAGTGAGTCTGGGGAAGCTAAAGAGGAGGAGGCTGTAGCATGCAGTACTGACAATGATCGAGAACCAATTCTGAACTTATTTTTCAAATGCGTTGTAACATGGGCCTGGAGGAACAATATCAGAGTCAATTCCAGGCTCTCGAGGCTACAGAGAATGATGAACAATTTCAGTCACTGTGCCTGTTGACAGTGTGGTGTTGGTTTGCAAAGTGAGATGACATCCTTAGAGACAAAACAAATACCTCTTACAAAATGTCATTGTTTTACACGATCCGCAGAGTGAATTGATGAGTGGAGGGTGGTTGGCACGTGCATGTGGCACCCAGATCAAACCTCTTTAACAAACACTTACAAGCGGCCCTCCCCCTCTTCAACTCGTTTACAAAAGAAAAAGAAGATGATGAAAAACCCCTCCCAGCCTAGCTCATTTAAAGGAACCAAAGAAAGCCTTTTTCAGTAATTAGCACAGTCCCTTGCTTTGCAAGCTGCTTGCAACAAGCATGTCAACATCTCCGTGATGCTCAGATTTCAAAGACAAGTCCTCTGAACCAGCTGCATCTGAAGAAATCAAGCAATTTTTTTAAAAAGATATCATGCCAAGCCTTTTGAAATGAAAGCTGGGGCAGGCCTAGTGGAGATTAATGTAGGGAAAAAATGCTGCTTGCTTGATAAGCCACAGATGTCTCTGAGATTTGTTGAGGTTGTTGACAGTTCTTGATGGTTTGCAGCTTGAGATTTTTCCCCTCACCCACATACACATCACTACAGGTTACCACTACTATCATTCCATGCTCCTGATACTGTTTGGGACAGGGATCTTCCAGAGACTAGAAGATAATGGGTCAGTTCTTTACTCCTGGGCCACCTGTAGATTTTGTACTGCTATGACTATTTCAGTTAGGGGGGTAATTTATTTCCTGAATAGTTATACCAGTTCAGCCCCCTACTATTAACACAGTTTTACAAGAATGAAGTGCTAGGCAGCAGACCAACCACTGGATTAGGATGCAGAAGACCTTGGTCCTATTACCAGGTCTACCACTGGCCACCTGGGTGACTTTGGGCAAGTCATTCCACTGCTCTGTGCCTCAGTTTCCTCATCTGTGGTATGTAGATAATAGCTCCTTTTCTGAAGTGCTTAGAGATCTACTGATGAAAAGTGCTGTATAAGGGTTAGGCTTTATTATTATAACAGTAAAGCTTATTCTTCTTCCTGTGTGGAAATAAACTATACCAAAGAACTTTATTATCAGCATAATTGTATCTGCACTAGGGAGGTTGTAGTAACTTCAGTGATACAGGTATAGTTAAACTAGGACAACTTTTATATCTGGATGAACCTGTAGTTGTTGTATATCAGGACTGATAGCTCCACTGAAGTCAATGGAGCAGCTCCAGTTTACACAACCTCAGGATAATGCCCAAGCTTTTTACCATTAAATTTAAAATACATGCAAACCATATCAAAAAGTACATTGTATTGTGCATACAGAGGATGGCAAAGTATCAGGCTGAAGCAACAACAACATCCATGACTAAATTCTTTTTAATTAGGAAAGAAAAAAATGAAATGAACACATGGATCATAAGGCATAGGTAAGTGTTAAACTGTTGTGTGGAGGGTTTTCAAGCATCATTGTCTTTTGCTGGCATCTACTGAAAAAAGCTGAATTAATATTCTTATAGATAAAAAAGTGGGTATAAAGATACAGTTCAGATAGAAAAATTGGATTAAATAGATTAGATACAATGGATAGATTTATTAAATTTCAAGCTAAGGGCTGGCTTGTTTTTAAGGTAAAAAGTTCTTGTTATTGGTCTTTTTTAATGTTATCATTTTTTTTTATTTTAATACTACAAAATCATTTTTACAGTGATGTCCACTGCTTAAAAATGAATGCAAGTACCAAATTCTTAAAATAGATGACTACCAACATACATGATCTTCTCAGTTTTGCGTGTTCCTTTTTACTTCCATGTCACCAACCATCCTTTATTATGAACAGATCTGTATACGAAAATTAGCTTGTTCATATTTTATTTTTTCATGTTTCCATTCCTCCATGCTTTGAGGTTCTTCACATTGTTTATTTTATTTTATTTATTTACTATTCATATTGTAGTAGGAGCTGATGGCCAAGTTGAGCCCCTTTGTGTTAGCCCGTGTATAAACATAAAATGACACTCCAGGCCCTGGTGAGTTTATAAGACAACCTATAAGACAAGACTTAAGAGGTGTATGAGACAAACAAGGGGCTGGGAAGATACTGGGGAAAGGGGGTAACATAAATATAATAAGTCATGCCATGCACAGTTCATAGCTGGTCAATACTAGTGATCTCCATTTACACGGACAATCATCAGATTGTACTGTCTAATAAGTATTATGGAGCCATCTGGTTGGCAGCAGCTCAAGTTTCCACATGATAGTTCTTCATCACAATTGCTCACTTCCTGTGGCTTTTGTAATTTAAGTTCTGTGGGCATGGAAGGCAAATGGATGAAAATAATATAAGGAAATTTTTTAAAATTATGAAATTTTAAATGACTCCTTATCCTAGTTTGGAAATACAAATGGGAACAGGCCAGCAGAAGCTAAGATTCAATTTCTGCTCTTGTGTAAAGATAAAATAGCATGATAATTAACTAAGTACCTTTTAAAAATCCCTTTAAAATTTCTAGCTTTTCTAGTAGTTTTGGTTGCTTCACATATAATTGTATGTGTACAATGTTGTTGTAGCCCATGTTGGTCCCATGATATTAGAGACACAAGAGGGATGAGGTAATATCTTTTATTGGACCAACTTCTGCCAATGAGAGAGACATGGTTACACACCTGAAGAAGATCCCTGTGTAAACTCAGAGAAAACCTCATCTCTCTCACCAAGACAAGTTTATCCACCTTAACTACCTTCTCTCTCTAATACATGTAGAAGAACATGTGCAGGCTAGACACACAAAAGGTACTTAAGCATCTAAGTCCAACATCTAAGTACCACTGACATTCTCAAAATCTCCACTAACCTGACAGGTGCCACAAGTCCTATAGAAGCCATACACTGCCAATCGTAGGCATGCACAAGGCACCTAAATCCAGATCCCACCTCACAGCTAACGAGCAGCATGGAGCCCTTGCTAATGCTAAGCCCTGGAAGCATTCTCAGACGACATTCACTGCAATCTCACTTGCATGTCCAACCCCATAAGTGTTCTCAGAGCATGGCTAGGGGATCGGGACCCCACAAAAGACAGCTGAGACAAGTGGGTTGGAAACTTTTCAGCTCAGATGACATGCAAAATACCCAATAGGCCAGATAGTCAATTGAGACATGGGAATGCTGCTTTGAAGTCCCTATTCCAAAACAGGCAGAGCAGGGATTTGACTCCAGTATTCCCACATCCCCAGTGTGGGTCTTAACTGCTGAGCTATTGACTTTAAAGATGTGGAATGTACTCTCTGTCTCTGTGGGGTTGTTTTTTGGGGGGTTTTTTGTGAAACAGGCTATGCATTACCTGTGATCCTGACTGGCTTAGGTCCCTAACCCTAAGAAATGGTTTATGGTTGAGAATCCCAACCAGAAGGAGGCACCTATGCCTTACTTGTCAAGCTGGGGCCTAAGGCCCAGCTCTATGGGAGTTAGGCACAAATGTACCTTTGTGGATCTGGGTACTGCATTTCCCTCTTGGCTAGCTTAGGGGCTTCCTACTTAGGTTGCTGGCTTCTGAGATCCCCTTTCTTAGGTGCCTTTGCTTTCCCCATGGATGTCTAACTTGGAGCTGAAGAATCTGATGGGGAGCAGGGCACCAGACCATTGCAACGCCTAAGTCCCTTTGTTGATCTTTCCCCTGGTATTTAGGCACTTTTAAAATAAGTACCACTCTGAATCATCAAAGGTTTAAGGCTGGAATTTTAGAGTCATTTATGAGCATCAAAGTCCTTTAGACAACATTGACTATCTCAGCCTAAATGCAGAGTATTAGTAAGCATTATTCTGGATCCATTAAGAGCAACTTTGGATCACTTGCCCCTTTAACCTGTCCAGTTCAAGTTATAGCAAGGTTGCCAAAGGTCTCAAAAAGGAGTTCCGTCTGTTCAGTTTAATGGCAATGTTCTATTTAAATCTAACAAACAATAATATTAGCCACAAAAGTGACTGCAGGAGCAGTTTTCTATGTCATAAGGAAGATTTTGGGAAGATCAGAGCAGTCTGTGTCAGGACTGGTGCCCTCAGAAATCAGAAACTTGGTTCTCAGGGAACAGCTACCTTGGAACTAGAAGGTGAAAGATCCAGATATTGTAGTTATGTGAGAAGAGAGCTTTGGCTATGGAGAGACTGATTTCCATTGACATTCAATCCTCATTCTACTTCTGTTGACTACCAAATGAGAATTAGGTTCCATGTGAATTGAATCAGAAATGCATTGCTTCCCTGAGTCATGGGAGCATATTTATGATGGGTGAAGTAGTATTTTATACCTATTCAAATTCCAGTAGTGTTATATGGTGATGTCTTCAATAGCATGGCTTAAACAGAGTAATTTTAAAGAGGTAACCTAAAAAAAAAAAATCCAAAGGGGTGGCCATGTTAGTCTAGTTTAGTAAAACAAACAAGGAGTCCTGTGGTACTTAAAGACTAACCAATGTAGTTAGTGCATGAGCTTTCATGGGAGAAAGTTGTCCGAAGTGGGATTTTCTCCCACGAAAGCTCATGTACTATATATATTGGTTAGTCTTTAAGTGCTACAGGACTCCTTGTTTGTTTGTTTTTAAAAAGAGAGAGTCACAATGCAGGAGAGGGAGAAGGAAAGAACCTACAGGCCAAACAGGAGAGGGATACAATCATACAGTTCCATCACTTTTGTTTCCAGTTTGGACCACTATGTAGTAGGATGAAGCTACTGGGCAACAGGTAAGTGAGATTTATTTAGCAACCAATCAGGGATATTGCCCAGTGATTCTCTATGGCCTTAGCTTCACTAAGAAAATAAAGTGTGTTCTTACCTCTCCTTAAACCTAAATTTTGGGTTGACCTATCTCCATTGCTATTGGTGTAAAAAATTCATACCCCTGAGATACATAATGAAGTTGACTTAACCCCTGCTATAAACACTGCTCAGTCAATGGAAGAATTTTTCCACGGACTTAGCTGCCATCTCTCAGGCTATGTCTACACACGGTTTTGTTATTTCGAAACAAGCTATTTCGATATGACTTATTTTGATATAACCTGTTATATCGAAATAACTTGTTTCGAAATAACAAAACGGTGTCCGTGAAATAAGCCAAAAACGGAAATCGAAATAGCGTTTCCACAGTGTGGACTTGCTATTTCGACCCAGGGGCAGTGCAGCATGGGAGGTGTGGCAACATGGCCACCTCCCTGGGCCACATCGGTGGCCATGTTGGTAGCCAATCATATAAAAGCCGGCCCTGACCTCACTTCACTGTCCACCAACGCTAGCAGCATGCTGCAAGCCATGGACAGTGCTCGGCTGCCTAGACAGCGCCGTCCAGCACCCGACCCCTCGGTGCGCATCGAGGGGCTCCAGCACCTCTGGGAGACGCTGTTTGTAGCCCCCGAGGAGGACTGGCCTCTACCTGAGGACTACATCCACCTCATCCTCAGGCCTCAGCTACTGCCTCTGCCCCTCCCTGTGCCCCGCCACATGTGGGCACGTGAGACCAGCGTCGACTGGTGGGACAGGGTCGTCCTGCACACCTGGGGCGACGACCTCTGGCGCCAGAACTTCAGAATGAGCAGGGCCAGCTTCACCCGCCTGGTGACCGAACTTGCCCCACACCTGCGCCACAGGGACACCCCCATGAGGCCTGCCATCCCGGTGGACAAACGAGTGGCCATCGCCCTGTGGAAGCTGGCCACCCCGGAGTCCCACAGGGCAGTGGCGCACCTGTTCGGCGTCGGGAGGTCCACCACCGGCGCCATCGTCGTCGAGGTCACCAGGGCCATCAATCGGGTCCTCCTACGGCGCCTGGTGAGGCGTGGGGACCTGCAGGGCACCATGCCTGGGATGGCCACCCTTGGCTTTCCAAACTGTGCCGGCATCTTGGATACCACCCATATTCCTGTGCGTGCCCCGGAGCACAGGGCTGCGGTGTACCGCAACCGAAAGGGGTACCATTCAGTCATTATGCAGGCCCTTGTGGACCACCAGGGCCGGTTCCAGGACTATGTGGGATGGCCAGGCAGGGCCCATGACGCCAGGGTCCTCCACAACTCTGCCCTGTATCGGGGCATGGAGGCGGGCACCCACTTCCCCCCTCACACCATCCACCTTGGGGGCGCAGAGGTGCCCGTTCTTATAGTGGCCGACGCGGCCTACCCCCTGCGGCCCTGGCTAATGAGACCCTACGCCGGGCCACTTGACCCCAGTCGGCAGCTGTTCAATCGCCGCCTCGCCCGCTGTCGACAGGTGGTCGAGCGGGCCTTCGGACGCCTCAAGGCCCGGTGGAGGTGCCTGCTCACCCGCCTCCACCTCGCTGAACGCAGCCTGCCACAAGCCATCGCGGCATGTGCAGTGCTGCACGACTTTTGTGAACAGCAAGGGGAACCCATCCCACTCGCATGGGAGGCTGAGGTCCAGGCCTTTGCCAGGGAGTATGAACAGCCAAGGTCCCGGCCAAGTCAGGAGCAGCCATCGGCACGAGCCCTTGCCATCCGCGATGCCCTCCGGCGCAGCTTCGCTGCGGAGGAAGACTGAGGACCAGCCCTGCCCTGCACCAAACCACCATCTCCCCCCATCCACCCACAGCCAGCCTGCACCCATCCACCCACACTGTCAACCCCCCCCCAATAAAAACAGACAACCATGAATAACTGTCCAGGGGTTTATTTACATTCACAGTCAGGGAAGGGATGGGGGTGATATGGGACAGGGCAATCTGGGGGGGTCCGGGGGAGGGGACATGAATTTGGCAGGGGACTTGGGGAGGGGACATGAACTTAGCAGGGGGAGTGGGGTGAAGAGCTCCTGGGGCGGGGGGGGGGTTAGGCAGCGCCTGTGGGAGGGTCCGGGGGGGGTGGCATGCCCCGCCTGCGGCCACGGCTGCCCTCTGCCCGCTGTCCCTGCTGGGGCGGGGAGGTGTCCCGGCGCCGTCGGGGAGCCAGGCTCTCCGCCAGCTGGCGGATGGCTGCAGCCTGTTCCCGGATGGCAGCTGGGAGCTCCACGGCCAGGCCCTCCAATGCCCTCGCTGCCCTGTCCTCCGCGCCTGCGAGGCGCTCGAGGGCACGGAGCCCAGCTGCCTGCCGCTGAGCCTGCTCATGCCGCCAGGCCTGGGTGGCGGCGTGCATGTCCCGCCCAAGCTCCTCCAGGCTCTCCAGGAGCTCACTGCGGGTCCTGGGGGCCCTCCGCTGTCGCCACGGTGTCCTGGGGCTTCGGCAGTGGGGTCCAGGCGTGGGTGCTGGCCCTCGGGGAGGGGCTCTGCGACGTGCTGCAGGGACGCAAAAAACACAGTTAGCCCCTGCCGCCTGCTGGTCCCATCTGTGTGCACCTGTCTGCAGCACACACCTCTGCCCTGACTGTCAGGGTCCCAAGATCCCGTGGGACATTGCCCTGGGGTAGGACTCCTGGCCCCCAAAGCCTCAGAAGGAGGCCG
Organism: Podocnemis expansa; assembly: GCA_007922195.1. NCBI lineage: Eukaryota > Metazoa > Chordata > Testudines > Podocnemididae > Podocnemis > Podocnemis expansa. The sequence continues at coordinate 135,934,251 of ML681963.1, forward strand.
GGATGGTACCCGACAGAGGACATTGGAGGACCCTGGGCAAGACGGTTGTCTGGCCGAGGTAGTCATCAGGGTTTACGGCGCCCTGGGACAGTTACCCAAATAAATCGGTATACTCTGGCAGTCCAGGATCCGTCAGCCCCTCTGGGAAAAAGCCTGACAAACCCCCCTATTGTGACCTGCCTGCCAGACAGAGAATGGGAGGATAACAAGAAGAACAGAGCACAGGAAAGGAGACCATGGTCTCCTTTTGCCAGACATCTGGGACCCGTACCCTGGAGGCACACATGCTTGTGGTGCCCACAAGGGTGAACTGAACCCAGCCACGCCTTGCACTTGAGGTCTCCCGAGGCCACTTTCTAGTGGTGTGCCCTGCCTGCTGTCCACCCCACGGAAGATGCTGCTGCATCTTTCCCAGCCAGTCCCTGGTCACCACCCTCCGGCACACAAGGGCCTTTTTCCCCAGTGACACCTGTGTCTGTGGGCCCCGTGGCTAGGGGGCCCCTCTGTGCCCACGAACCCTGGGCCCTATCCGCCCCGGTGCCTGGCCCTGGCCTCCACCCATCCCGGGACCTGCTGGACAGGCCCAGCCCTGTGTGCCCCCGTGTGGGGGGGTGTACTTACCCACGGGGGCTCCAGAGGTCCGCCGAGCTGTCCCGGGGTCTGACTCGGAGCCTGGGGCGGTGGTGGGCCCCTCTCCTCAGTGCTGTTGTCTGCCTCCATGGGTCTGAACAGCTCCGGGGTCGTGGGGCTCGCCTCCGCCGCTGTTGGTGGTGCGGCTGGTGGTCCCCCGACGGAGACGTCAGAGGTGGCTGCCTCCAGGCCTGATGGTGGGCTCTGATGCCCCCCAGAGGTGTCAATGGATGCAGTGGGGGCACCGCTGGGCTGTGTGCCCAGGAATTCATCCAGGGCCTCGTAAAATGGGCACGTGGCCTGGCTGCCAGGCCCCTCCAGTGCCCGGGCATCCCGGGTGCGGGCATACTCCTGGCAGAGCGTCTTTATTTTGCTCCGCACCTGCTCCGTTGTTCGGAGGTGCCCTGCTTGGGACATCGCATCCGCGATGCCATGATATATATCACGGTTCCGGTGGCTGGCCTGGAACCTTTCCAGTATTTGTGGCTGCCGCCAGATGCCCAGGAGGCAAGTCACATCCTCCTGAGTCCACACAGGCGCCCTCCGGCGTCCTGTAGCTGAGGGACCTGGCTGCTGAGCCATGGCTGCCTGTTAGCTGCCTCCCTGCCACGCAGCCTAACAGGCACGCCCTAGCAGGAAGTTCCCCCAGGGTGCTGTGCACCCTGGGAGGAAGGTCAGCCGGTTATTTCGAAACAACGGTTGTTTCGAAATAACACGGCCACTACAATGGTTGTTTCGAAACAACTCATTTCGAAACAACCGTTGTTTTGAAACGGCATGTCCCATTGGCATTATTTCGAAACAACCATTTCGGGACAACGCCGTTTCAAAAGGTAACGAGGTTTAGCTTCTTGCGAAAGGACCACGGCCATTTCGAAAGAAGCGGTTTGCTTCTTTCGAAATGGCCGTGCGTCGTGTGGCCATGCCACTTCTTATTTCGAAACAACCTCTGTTGTTTCGAAATAAGGACTGTGTGTGGACATACCCTCAGAGGAGTGGATGACTACAGCAATGGAAAAACCCTCCTGTTGCTGGAGCACATGTTTACATTGAGCTCACTAACTGTCCCTTTCTAGCATAGACCTAGCCTTAGCTAACATGGTCACTAGTACAAGGTAGTGAAGAGAAGGGAGTTATAGTTTTAATTTGACTTAGCAGATCGAGGCTCCCTTATAGATTTACCTAAGACTTCATGTGTGGAAATGACAAACTACCAGCATTTTTTCCAGAGAAGACACATCTTGGTGACAGAAGGTCAGGTTAGGGACTGCTTAAAGAAACTAGATGTGCACAAGTCCATGGGGCCGGATGAACTGCATCCGAGGGTGCTGAGGGAGCTGGCTGATGAGATAGCAATACCGTTGGCCATTATCTTTGAAAATTTGTGGTGAACAGGGGAGGTGCCAGAGGACTGGAAAAAAGCAAATATAGTACCTATCTTCAAGAAAGGCAAAAAGGAGGATCCAGGGAATTACAGACCTGTCAACCTCACCTCAATCCCTGGAAAAATCATGGAGCAGATTCTCAAAGAATCCATCCTGAAACACTTGGAGGAAAATAGAGTAATCAGGAACAGTCAGCATGGATTTACCAAGGGTAAATCATGCCTGACCAACCTCATCACCTTCTATGATGAGATGACTGGATTTGTGGATGCGGGAAGAGCTGTTGATGTGATATACCTTGACTTTAGCAAGGCTTTTGATACAGTTTCCCACAGCATTCTCATTGGCAAATTAAGGAAGTATGGGTTAGATGCGTGGACTGTAAGGTGGATAGAAAACTGGCTAAATCAACGGTTTCAGCATGTAGGAATCAATGGCTCCATGTCAAGTTGGCAAGCAGTAACAAGTGGTGTGCCCCAGGGGTCGGTCCTGGGCCCAGTCCTGTTCAATGTTTTCATTAATGATCTGGATGATGGGATAGATTGCACACTTAGTAAGTTTGCAGATGATACCAAACTGGGGGGAACGGTAGACACCCTAGAGGGCAGAGACAGGATTCAGGGAGACCTAGACAAATTGGAGCAGTGGGCCAAGAGGAATCTCATGAGGTTCAACAAGGACAAGTGTAAAATCCTGCACTTGGGACGAAAAAACCCCATGTACTGCTACCGGCTAGGGAGTGATCAGCTAAATAGCAGCACTGGAGAAAAGGACCTGGGAGTCATGGTGGATGGGAAGCTGGATATGAGTCGTCAGTGTGTGCTTGCTGCCAGAAAGGCCAATGGCATACTGGGCTGCATCAGAAGAAGCATTGCCAGCAGATCGAGGGATGTGATCATTCTCCTCTATTCGGCACTGGTGAGGCCACGTCTGGAATACTGTGTCCAGTTTTGGGCTCCCCACTACAAAAAGGACATGGACAAATTAGAGAGAGTCCAGAGGAGGGCAACAAAAATGATCAAAGGGCTGGAGCACAAGACCTATGAAGAAAGACTGCAGGAACTAGGCTTATTTAGCCTGCAGAAGAGAAGATTGAGGGGGGATTTGATAGCAACCTTCAACTACTTGAAGGGTTGCTCCAAGGAGGATGGAGCTCGACTGTTCTCGGTAGTAACAGAGGGCAGAACGAGAAGCAATGGTTTCAAGTTACAGCTGGGGCGGTCCAGGCTGGATATTAGGAGAAACTTCCTTACTAGGCGAGTGGTGAAGCATTGGAATAAGCTGCCTAGGGAGGTGGTGGAATCTCCATCTCTGGAGGTGTTCAAGGCCCAGCTGGACAAAACCCTGACTGGGATGATCTAATGGGAGTGGTCCTGCTTTTTCTGGCAGGGGGTTGGACTAGATGACCTATGAGGTCCCTTCCAACCCTATGATTCTATGAAGCAATGTACCTGTGAATTTGAAAAACACATTTCACTTATGACCAAGGTGATGACCACTGACAAAGAGAGAAAAATGTTGGTTTGAACACCCTTGTTCTCAAACATGTGTGGGTAACGGTTGGTTGCTCACCGTAACTGTCCTTCTTCGAGATGGGCTGCTCACATACATTCAGTTACAGGTGTCTACCTGCCGCAAAGCATGGTACCTCAGAAAGTCTTTAGCGTTAACCTGTCAAGTCAGGGCACATGGCCAACGCCCCCTCCATGCCACGGCTGTGGCTATATAGGTAACCGTGACCCTGACCCTCCCAGTCCCATATACCTTTGCCAACTCCGTTAGTGGGGACAGTGGGAGGGACCTGAATGTATGTGAGCAGCCCATCTCGAAGAAGGATGGTTATGGCGAGTAACCAACCATTCTCCTTCAAGCGCTGCTCACATCATTCAGTTACAGGTGACTGCTAGCCATACCCAAGGATGGTGGGAGGAGTTAGTCTACCCACACTGAGTACAGCTCTGCCCACAGTGGCATCATCTCTCGCCTGTTGGGCAATGGCGTAGTGTGTTGTGAAGGTATGTATTGATGCCCACGTAGCGGCCCTGTAGATCTCATGGATTGGGACCTTAGCGAGGAAGGCCATGGAAGACGCCTGATCTCTGGTAGAGTGGGCTCTCACAGTCTCTGGGAGAGGCATGTTTGACCTTCTGTAGCAGTCTTTAATGCAGTTCACAATCCATTTGGAGATGAATTGGGAGGATACAGGAGAACTTCTCATGCGTTCTGCAACCTCCACGAACAGTTGGGAGGTCTTGCGGAGGGATTGTGTGCGCTCATTGTAGATTAGGAGCACTCTCCTCACATCCAGAGTGTGCCACCATCTCTGATTTCTGTCATCTGAGGGTCTGGATAGAAGACTGGCAGGCAGATCTCTTGATTCATGTGGAAGGGGGTGGCAACCTTGGGCAAGAATGAGGGGTGGTGATGCAGGACCACCTTTTCTGGGAAAAAAAACGCATATGGGGGTTCAGAGGATAGGGCTTGTAGCTCTGAGACCCTTCTGGCCGAGGTAATGGCTACCAGGAAAGCCATCTTCCAGGACAGCACAAGCAGGGTGGCTGAATCTAAGGGCTTGTATGGCAGCTCTATCAGAGCCTGTAGCACCATGTTCAAGTCCCACTGCAGGGTGGGGTTACAGACATGGGGAAAAAGTTTTTCCACTCCTTTCAGGAACCTATAGCAGATGGGGTGTGAAAAGAGTGGGACCCCCATCTATTGTTTGGTGAAAGGCTGAGATTGCTGCCAAATAAACTTTCAATGAGGACAGGGATAGGCCTTTCTATCTTGGGTTAAGAACGTAATCTAAAGTTGCCTGAATTGGTGTGGAGGTAGGGTCTATGTTTTTATCACGGCACCAAGTGGAGAAATGATTCCATTTTGCCATGTAGGTGGACCTGGTGGAGGGTTTTCTGCAACCAACCAGGACCTTTTTAACCCTATCTGAACAGTGTCTCTCTGGCTCGCTGAATTAGAGAGCATCCAGGCTGTCAGGTGCAGGAGGCCTGGGTTGGGGTGCCGAAGGCGTCCCGAATCCTGTGTCAGAAGGTCTGCCCACCATGGGAGGCGGAGCGGGGTCCTCATTGACATGTCTTGAAGGAGAAGGCACCAGTGTTGCCTGGGCCAGTCCAGGGCTATCAGAATGATGAGCGTCTCTTCTGCGAGGGCCTTCAGAAGCAGCCGGTGAATCAGGGGAATTGGCGGGAAGGCATACATTAGGGGTCCTAACCAGTTGAGGAGGAAGGCATCACTGAGAGACCCTTTCTCCTGACCTCGGAGGGAGCGGAACCGAGGGCATTTGTGGTTCTGCGCTGTGGCAAAGAGGTCGATCTGAGGGGTTCCCCACCTGGTTGTCAGCAGGGAGAAGACCTCGTTGTGGAGGGACCACTCGTGATTCACCAGTGGCTTTCTGCTGAGTGAATCCACTATGCCTTTGTCCACCCTGGGAAAATGGGCGGCAGTTGGCGTGAAGTGATGGTCTATCACTAGTTGCCAAAGCTTGGTCACTTCCTTGCATAGTGCCGAGGAGCGGACTCCCCCCTGACGGTTCGTGTAGAACACGGCTGCTGTCTTGTCTGAGAGGATTTGGAACACTCTGCCCTGGATCTGGTCTAGGAAGGTCATGCAGGCCGGTCTGATGGCCCTGGGCTCCTTCACGTTTATGTGGAGGAGACTGTCCTCGGGGCTTCAGACACCTTGCGTGGAGAGGCCCTCGGACAAGTGGGCACCCCACCCCGTCGGAGGTGTCCGTTATCAAGGTCACCGCAGGCTTGGACTCCCTGAATGGAAGTCCCCCCATTGCAAAGTCGGGATCCCTCCAAATTTGGACAGACTCCAGGGCATGCTGGGCTACCAAGATTACCTTGTCTAGGCAGTCCCTTTCTGGTTGGAAGCTTGTGGCGAACCAGAGCTGGAACAGTCGCATCTGCAGGTGGGCTGTTCGGATTACCGATGTGGCTGCTGTCATGTGCCCCAGAAGCTGCATGCATCTGCACGCTGTGGTCAGCCCGGGTGCCTGGAGCTCTGTGGTGATAGTGCAGATGGACCAAAATCTTGACAGGGGCAAGGATGCAGCGCCTTGCTGGGCATTTAAGCATGCCTCAATGAACTCTATGTCCTGAGTGGGGCAAAGCTTGGACTTTTCCAAGTTTATGCGGAAGCCCAGGAACTCGCACAGGTTCATTACCACATCAACATGGTCTTGTACTTGTCAACTTGACTTGCCCGCTATGAGCCAGTCATCAAGGTAGGGGTAGATTCTTACACCTCTCCTGCGTAGGAACGCTGTGACTGGCGCAACACACTTTGTGAACACCCTGGGGGCTAGCAATAACCCGAAGGGGGGGCGGTAAACTTGTAATGGCGTCATGCCACTACAAACCTGAGAAACCGCCTGTGGTGGGGCTGAATGGATATGTGGAAGTAAGCGTCCTTTAGGTCAACAGCTGCGAACCACACTCCTGGGGACAGGGAGGGGATGATCTGCGGTAGGGAGATCATGCAGAATTTTATTTTCTTTATCTTTTCGTTGAGACCTCTGAGATCTAGAATGGGTCGTAGGTCCCCGTTGGGTTTGGGGACCAGGAAGTAGTGGGAATAGAACCCTTTGCCACATTCCCCCTTGGGAACCCTTTTGATGGCTCTGAGGGAGAGTAACTTCTGGCATTTGGCCTCGAGCTTGCCTAGCAGATCAGGGTTCTCTGGGATTATGGGAGGGGATGGTTTTCTGTCCCAGGGGGTTGAGAGGAACTGAATGCAATATCCTCTGGCCACTGTGTCGAGGACCCACTGGTCCGATGTGACCCGGGTCCATCGTGGGGCGAAGTGGCGGAGGCGGTGGGGGAAGAACAGGGGTTGTGGAGTGCTGCCCTCAGGGAGACCATCAAAAACGCTGTTTGCAGCCCGACAAACAGTCCGACCACTGTCCGCACCATCCCAACTGGGAGGCACCCAGCTTACCCCCTTTGCCTGATCGGTCTTTACCCTTGTCCAGGTCCACGAGGTGACATTGGGGAAACTGGAGAGATCTAGGAAACTGGGTCTGCAGTTGCAGCTGTTGTTTCAGTTGCTGTAACTGCTGTTGTAGCTGGTATGACCTCGAGGAACGCCTAACAGGTTGAGGGATGTAGATCTTGAGGAACCTCAAAGTAGCCCTCAAGTCCTTCATACCATGCAGTTTCATGTCTGTTGAAGGTGCAAAGAGGTCAGGACCTTCGAAGGGAAGGTCCTGGATAATCTGTTGCATCTGCATGGAGAGACCGGAATTCTGGAGCCAGACCAACTGGCACATCACCACTGCCGATGCCATTATATGTGCTGCTGTGTCCACTGCATCCCAAGTTGCCACAAGCGCATCCCTGGATGCTCGCTCTCCTTCTTCCAGCATTGCCTCGAAGTCTCTCAGGCAATCTTCAGAGATGGGCAACTGGAGATTTCATAGAGCTTCCCACAGGTTGAAGATGTAGCGCGTCATCAAAGCTGAATGATTTGAGATGCGCAGCTGGAGGGCGGCAGAGGAGTAAACTTTCCTGCCCAACAGGTCAAGCCTTCTTGCCTCTGTGTTCTTGGGCATTGTGCTAGGTTGACTTTGTCTCTCCTTTTGGTTGACTGCGTCGACCACCAAGGACCCTGGGGCCAGGTGATGAAACAGGAAGGGAAATCCTTCCGGGGACACAGAATATTTCTTGTCCGCTACTTTGGACACTGGCAGAATCGAGGAAGGCATTTGCCAGAGGTCCTGGACAACGCGGAACACCCTGGTGTGCAAGGGGATTCCAACCTTAGCCGGTGGGGCTCTATGGCACGCATTGAAGAGAGAGTCATCCTCCACCTGGATCACCCCTAGCTTGAGCTTCAGGTTCGCCGCCATGTGGCAGAGAAGGTCCTGCTCAACATGAGGATCCCCTTCACGGTTGGCGGACACATTGATTAAGCGCTCGTTGGGCGACGAAGACGATGGGGCCCTTGATCTGCTTCATTGGGTAGAATCAGGGTCTGGTTCATCATTGTAGAAATCCGAAGACTCCAGTGCTGGCGAGCAGGCGTAGCGGGAGGAGGTATTGTCTGTCGTCACATTCAGCCAGTCGAGGGTCCATTCGTTGTGTAGGGACCTCAACGGTGGCATAGGCATCATGAGGGGAGCAGGTGCCTCCCTGATGGGTGCCTTCGCCTTAAGCCCAGTGACATGGAGCTTTTCCGGGCTCACTTTCTCAGGCGCTCCTCCTGGGGGGGAAGAAAGGGATCTTCTGAGGATGACCTGGATGACCTCCCCCCTGACAGTCGGCAGTCTGGTACCGAGAGTTCTTCGGAGGAGTAATGAGGCGGAGCCGTAGAACTTGGGCCTGGTACCGGGTTTGATGGTGCCGGGTTGGAGAGGGGTGAAGAGGCCCAGGATGGTGCCGGCATCCGTGCAGGTGTTGCCGGTGCCAGATCCGACAGTACCGGGCGTGATGGCACCGGAAGCGGCGTTATCAGCGATGGTGCCGGGCTTGTGAGCGGTGCTGGACTTGTGGGTGGTGCCATGTCCAGCAGTGCCGAGGGAGGTGGTGCCGTTGTGGCTGGTTCCCTCTTGTTCTGCACTGAAGCCGGATGTAAATGCCTTTGGCGAGCCAGTGCCTGAGCTGGGGCCCTACCTGGGGTGGCTGGAAGGCTACCAGAAGACCGGCAAGGTCGGTGCCTAGGAGGTACCGTGGAGGGCCAAGATTTGGGGCCTGGTACCAGAGATCAGTAGGAATCTTGAGCCCAGGCTGATCGAGGATCCAGCGGAGCACTGGTGGCTCGGCCACTTTCGAGTGGAACGGCTCTGGTCCCTGAAATTAGGCGGAGGCAATGCTCCCTTTCCAGCTGAGTCCTCCGCTTGAAGGATCAGCAAGTGGGGCAGTCCGCTGTGAGGTGGGACTCACCCAAACAAATGAGGCATTTCTCATGTGGATCGTCCTTCGGGAAAGCCTTTCAGCATCCTAAGCGCGTCTTGAAACCTGGCATTTTGAGTTTTGCGCAAAAAGACAGGCCCTTGCGTTTCGCAAGATAACACTGATCCAAACCTACGTCTATGGCGGAAAAAGGAACTGGGAGGGTAAGGGTCACGGTTACCTATATAGCCGCGGCCATGGCATGGAGGGGGCGTTGGCTGTGTGCCCTGACCTGACAGGCTAACACTAAAGACTTTCCGAGCTACCGTGCGCTGCAGCACGTAGACACCTGTAACGGAATGATGTGTGCAGCGCTCGAAGGAGAACTACAGTTTTCCCAGGAAGATAAGCCCTGCAAACCTTTCTCTTCTAGTCCCCAGCATTAGAAAATTAGCTGTGACTCCCTAAAGAGAAAACAGCTTTTAGAAAATTTAAAGGTATTTGTCTATGATTTCATAATATATTCCACAAACATGATGGATGTTCTTGGGAAATGATTACCTCAGTGGGATTACTTTTGAGTAAAGGTATGCAGCCTCCATCATATTGCAGCCTAATGTTTCACATGCTTCTAGAGATAATGTATACAGCAAGCTATATTACACTTCATATGCCAGCAGTGAACTTTCTCACAGGAATTCCGTCCTTTGACTGGATTAAGATCCTTCCTATTTTGCCTTCTCGGAAGGACCAAGGACATACGCTCAAAGGATGGTTTATTTTAGACAAGCAATGGCTTTAATTAAATCTATAGTTAGTTAGGGCTAGTTCTAGTCTTAGAGTTAAATTTTTCTTCATTTTAAAAAGTGAAAAGCAACACACTTATTTTTGCTCTTGTATCCATACATAGTCTTACTACTTTCTTATTTAAATTAAAATGTGCAATTGGTACATCCCCTAATTTTTGCCAGTTAAAAGTGTGACAATACACAGTAAGAAAATGTTACAAAGCAAACATTCCTTGGTTCCCTCTGACAAGAATGATACAGTTTTTGTAAAACCATGTCCACCAGAAAATATCTTGTCAATTGACCGTGGGAATCAAGCTGTTGAACTCCACAGAGAGCAATGTAGCTTTCCCAGATTTTGATCCAATGCCCAATGAAGTCAGTGATAGGCTTTCCATTGTCTCAAATGGGCTTTGGATGAGGATCTCATTTGATACATAAAGCATACGATTCACACATAACAGCATGGTCAACTATTTATCTCCAGCATTCTATACTATTTCTCCAAGAAACCTATCTATATCTATATTCAAAAAGAAAGAGTACAAAAAAGCATTTTCCTAACATTTCCCTGTCTTTTCATCTCTTGATGCTGTTTCACCCACTTATCATTGAGATTTTTAACCTGCCATTGGGCAGAATCCTTCAGCCCCACCACTGTGCCACAGGGCAGAAGCTCAAGCTCACCAACCCATTCTGGTAGACAGAGTGCGGAGGAAAGGGCATAGGGGACACCTCTAGTGGCACTTAATTGCAAAAGAGCTGTATGACACTCACAAGTCACAGTCTGGTCACCCCTGCTAGAAAGGATGATATGATCCTGGAATTTAGTAGTAAGCATGTTGTACACAGGACATGGGGTGGTAATTATCGTGCTAGGGTATGCCGCTGGAATGCTGTGTCCAGTTATGAGCTCTGTTTTAGAAAAGATTTGGACAAATTGGAGGACATCCAGATGGCAGCAAAACAACTAATAAAAGGTTTAGATAACCTGTCCTGTGAGAAAAGACTAAAAACAATTAGGCGCATCTAGTTTTTAGAAAAGAAGACCTAGGGGAAACCTGAAAAGTCATCAAATAGTTTATGGGCTTTTACGGAGAGGGCTGTGATCAATTGTTCTCCAGTCCACTGCATGTAGTAGGACAAAAAATACTGTGCTTAATTGGCACCCAGGGAGATTTAGATTCGATATTAGGAAAGTCTTTCTATCAAGAAGGGTACTTAAACTTTTGCGACATGCTTCCAGGGAAGGTTGTGGGCTGTGCATCTCTGGAGGTCTTAAGAACAGATTGCACAATTACCTGTCAGGGATGGTCTAGGTCAGGGGACAGCAACCCAAAAAATAAGAGCCATTTTTTAAAAAATTCCTTCAATAACCAAGTGTTTTGAGAGCCACAATGGGTAACCTTCTGGTTAGGAAACTGAATAACAGGACAGAGATGTATATTGATTTTTAATAACAAAAATCAATGTTTAATGATGTTAATAAACAATTTATATATAAACATTTTGACCATGTATGATGTGTTTTAATGACTCAGTCCTCCATTGCATGATGCTTCCTTTTCCCCCTCTCTCTCACATGTGTCCCTCCCTCTTAGGACATCAGCACTCATAGGAATATGCCTAGAAATATGTTCAATACAAATAGGAATAATTAGGTATTGATTCTAAAAACTATTTCTGTGAATACGAATTCACACCAATGAAACTGTGGGGATTTTTTTTTGTATCTATAATATCTTTTATAAAGTTATTTTAAAAATCCTTAAGAATCTTCAGTCATTTTACTGGTTCTGTGTGATATCTGTTTGAATCTCTTTGCAGAGCTGTTGAATATGAGGCCTGTATGATGTTGTCTTCATTTTCAAGCAGGACTATAAACTCTCATCACTCAGGGTATGGCCACACACACTTCTTATTTTGAAACTACAGGGGTTGTTTTGAAACAGCCATTATTTCGAAACAGCATGTCCCTTCAGCATTGTTTCGAAACTAGCTGTTTTGAAACAACGCTGTTTTGACGGGAAACCAGGTTTAAGCCGTTCCGAAGGAACAGCTGCCATTTCGAAACAAGGGGTTTCCTTGTTTCGAAAAAGCCGTGCGTCGTGTGGCCATGGCAATTCTTATTTCGAAACAGCCTCGTTATTTCGAAATAAGAATGCTGTGTGAACACACCCTTAGTAACACTAAAATAGAGCTTTGTTTAACAATGCTTTACTGGTGTTAACGAATGTAATGGCTTCGTGCAATCACTTAATAAAATACAAGTAAAACAAGTTAAAAAACCTGCTGCTGTATTAATGGCTTTAGTAATTCATTGTAAATAATGCCAGACTTCATGCTGCAGGTAGGATTTATACAGGCAATGTACAAGCTGGTTAAAAAGAATGGTTTTGGGGTACAAAGGTATATTTCATTATCTCTTCTGTCCCTGAAACAGTAGGGAATGTGCCTTTTGAATGAGCAGCACCTGGGGCAAGTGGCATGGAACATGCCCTTTGATCAAGCAGTGAAATGGACCTGCTACAGGGTGCCCTCCATTTAAATGACCTCAACAGAAAGCTGCAAGGAAAGGGAAACAAGCTAAGCACCCTGGGAGGAAGGCTGCCCACTCAGCACCCTGACCAGGGAACCCTCAGCACCCTGGCCAGGGTGCCTAGGAGTGTCCCCTGGCCAGCAGAGGGGGGCTGCAGACACCCGCGGGGTGAAGCCCAGCAGCGCCTCACCCTGCGGGGGCCTGCAGGGGCCGCCCCCACCGGCGGGGTGAGGTGCCTGCAGCCCCCGCAGCCCACCGCAGGGTGAGGCTCGTGGCTGCGCCTCACTCCGCGGGTGCCTGCAGTCCCCTCCCCAAGCGAAATAGCATGTCCACATTGCGGACATGCTATTTCACTCCCTTATTTCCAAGACACCTTTTTTGTCTTTGGAAATAAGGTGTTTCGAAATAACCATTTATTTTGAAACAGCTTGTTTCGAAACAAGCCCTTTATGTGTGAACATAGCCTAAGAGATGCATACATTAGAAAAGATAACCTTAATGTAAATATTTATGCTACTTTTTTGTTTTGACATGGCAACTGCACTGAGCCAAACTATTTCTTCAAAATGGAGCTTTGTGCTGTGTTTTCACAATCCTCATTGTTATGGTTTATTTATGCCCATTAGTTATAACATGAGATTGTCTGGGAGAACTAACTACAGGGGAAAAGTGACTTGTAAAATTTTCCTTTAAAAAAAAAAACCTTGCCATATAAAATGTCAGAAGTAACAATGTCACATAAAACCAGAGTGGGATTTCTTTTTATAAGGCAAAAATGTAATTTATGCCCATGTAATTACAGGTGTTTTAACACTGAAATATACACCCTGTACAGAAATAAAATCATTAGTCCCTTTCACACCTGCATAGTGTATGGTATTCCAAACAATTAAAGCAATCATATATCCTTAGAAAAGGAACATATTTCTTGTACATTAATTTAGCAAAAAACAAACAAAAAAAACCCTCACCACATGGTAGGACTAGAAACTAATGTAGTATGTAGAATATGTGATATGAGAAAGATGTGCTGTCTATGAATAAGTTTTTTTGATAAGTTGTTTCATTATCTAAATGGATATTAAACAACTTGACAAACAAACTAAAATCTGTGAGTCTTCATTTTATTTTAACATGCATTGTACAGGGCAGCATTTTTGGTGGATTGTTTGGTTGGTTTTAATGGTAATGCGGAATCATGTTTCTACTTGTAAAAAATTGGTTTTGTTCACTAAACAAAAAAATAATTGAAGGAACCCATGAATTAAAAATCATACTTAAGAAAACAAATGAGTTATGTTTCTAAATTAAAACAAATGAAAGAATATTTTAAAAGACCTTAAATTAGATGATTCAGTTTACTCTCTCTAGTATAGTATGGAATTTGCTTGTTTGTTTATACTTAATTTAGTCTGGAAGGTGATTCCAACGATGCTTTAGTCAGTTATACTTTCTGATTCTGATTCATGTACTCTAGGTGGTATTACTTTGCTGTCGTTGTCTCCCCTCTTTATATAAGCATCCAACAAAAGTTGCACTATGCAAATCTCTTACCCTCACTGAAGTTTTACTATGGTTGCAAACCTGATTAGTCTACTTTGTGGGTCACAGTCAGATTTAGGACTTGTCTACATACAAATGTTACCATGGCACATCTATGGTGCTGCAGACCAGCATTTCTCAGCCACTGTGTTGCAACACATTATCGTGTCACCATACAGCAGTAAGTGTGCCATGCAGAGCTGGGGAGATGGCTTCATTTGGCCTGACAGGAGTCAGCTGGTGTGTCCCGATGGGTCAGGACATGCCACCAAGTGTGTTATGACCCACAAAAGGTTGAGAACCACTGCTGTAGACCCTTGTTACAGTGACAGAAGAGGTTTTACCATTGCTATAGTTAATCCATCCTCTCTAGAGGAAGTAGCTAGGTCAAAGGAAGATTTTTTTCCTTCAACCAAGCAATGTCTATACAAGGAATCAGGTGGCTTTACTATATCTCTTAAGGTTGTGAATTTTCATGATCCATAGCAATGTAGATAGGGGGAATTAAGTTTTAGCTGTCGGTCAAGCCCTAGTGAATTCTTCCTAGGGGCTTTCTCCTTTCTGTCTTTATGACTTCTGTTTTATCCTCTATTTGGACACAGCCATCTGATCACATGTGTTCCTCCCCTCAAAACAGAGGGATCACTGGTTGGAGTTTTCATATTTCTCAAATAGAAACCTTGAGTAGTTGTAAAAGTAAATAGTGAATAATTTGGGACCTTTAGAAAAAAAAATCAATGCTGAGCATTTGACTTATATCAGTTTGTGTTTTCAAGCCTATCTTCAAGAAGGAGGAGCTGGAAACGTGTGTGTGTGTATGTTTGAACGTTCTTTAGAAGGCCCATGTTAAGGATAAAACAAAGTTTGCAGGAAAAATATACTGTCTTGTGTTCCCCCAAAAAGCTAAAAAGGAGTGGATAATAGAAAAGAAATCTGTTACTTATTTCTGGGGGGTTTTTTCTTTCTTTTTCTCTGTTTGCAGTTTGTCTGCAAGTGGTTTAAATTTTGTGTTCAAAATTACTTGATGAATAAAAATGGTTTTGGATCAGTGGCAAGTTTTAGGTTTTTTTGGTTTTTGTTTTGTTTTTGTTAGTAGTTCATTGGATGTACTTGGTATTCGAAATCTAAATTTTGTTCCTGACCTTCACTGCGGCTAAGCAAATATTCATGGAAACGTTATGCTCCCAGCTCAGGCTACAAAAGATTATAAATATTTAGAAAGGAAAAACTGAACGAGGAATAAAAATGTATATTAATACTATGCCCTCCTCTTAATATACATATTGTTAAGTGCAAAGTTATGGAACTAATGATTTGTTCAGAAGAGTCAGTTATATTCTATTGCTTGTTTTAGTGGTCTGTTATTTTACAGTGATGTGAAATCTCAGGTACTTTACATATGTCAATACATAAAATTATCCAAAAAAAAGCAAAAAACGGACCTCAAAAAATTGCTTGGGAACTCAATCAATGTGCTCCTCTCTGTCCATCTGTTTCCTTAACAATCACCTCAACTGTAGCTTTCATGGCCCAGATCCTCAGCTGATAGATATTAACTCCACTGAGGTTTCAGTGCAGGCCTCTGGGTGTGTGACTTTCCCCATTCTCACTCTGGTTGTGGATTTTTCAGAAACTGTGGTTTTACCTATGTTTCTAGCTAGATTTGGGCATTTGATGTCAGTCTTGTTTGAAGATCAGATGGACTTGTGAGGAGCTTTCTGCCAAACAGAGGTAATGAATACAAAAATTGAGGATGAAGTATCAGGAAGAGGTGTTGGGGAGGGAGGTGTGATGGTAGAGTGAACCCTTTGCTTCAGCTGTAGTTTTTAGACTACCTCTGATTGCAGGAGATAAGGGAACTTTGTAAAGTCTGCTCTGGTAAACACAGGAAGTGACATTTTAATCTCCAGTACAGTTAGGATATGATATAATCCAATGCAATTTCTACATCTTGGATCATTGATATTTGCAGAGTCCCAGCCTAACTTTAAGCTATAATTCCATGAGTGAGTGCAAGGCCCAGAACCAGGCTCTGCAGAGTTTTTCTTCATTATCAGTTTCACAACAGAGCAACAATAGAGTGCTTGGCTGGCTCCCAGTTAATGTTTCCACCTACCATAAGTAGGTGCTGTGGATGCTCACCTGTCTGTTCAGATCCTAAAAAGAGGTAGAGAGAAGAAGATATGAAAACACTTGGGACTCTGTGTATTACTATCCATTTCACTGCTATCCTTTAGCTCAGTGGTTCTCAACCTTTTGTGGGTCATGACACACTTGGTAGCATATAGTGAACCTACAGGACACACCAGCCCACCCACCCCAAGCTTAATCCATGCATTTCCTCAGTTTTGCATGACAAATTTATGTGTGTGTGGCAACACAGTGGTTGAGAACCACTGCGCTAACTGGGGACTCTTGAGAAAGAGATTATATGTCACCTCTTCCTTATTAAAAGTTCATTCCTTCTTATGTTTTAAAACATTGATCCTCACAGCAAGAGAGTCAATCAATTAACTATCACAAGGAGTAAAGCCAAAGCTGATCAGTGCTGTCTTTTAATGCTCTCCTGTCTTACAAAAGTAAAGGGGCAGTTAGTTATATTGTTAGAGGGTGTGTTTAAGATAAATAAAAGCAAATACTGCTTAGCACAATGGAGGAATTCTCCTGCCATACTGGCCTGTCCCAACTCCTGTACTCTGCTGTGGCCACATGAAAAGGTCCTGGAAAAATCACTTACTACAGGAGAATCCCCCAGGGGAGATACTGTATCAAGGCCTGGTAGAAGTCTTATGCAGGACTACTTGCAAGCCCAGTTGTGGGAAAAATGCAAGGGAGCAGGTCTGGGGCTGGAGGAACATAACTGGAGTGGGACCACAGCCCAGATCATCATGGAGATTCTGAGCAAAACTGGCACCCATAGGCTGTGTTCACACAGCATTTTTGTTTCAAAACAACGAGGTTGTTTTGAGACAAAAAAAAAAATGTTCACATGACACACAGTTGTTTTGAAACAACGGAAACCCGCTGGCGGTGTCGGGGGAGCAGCCCGGGCTGCGGGCTGAGCCTGGCGCCCCCGACCCACTGGAGGTGTGGGGGGTCAGCTCTGGTGGGGGGCTGAGCCACCCAGCAGTGGCTAACCCCCCCCATCGGGGGCTGCAGCCCCCTTTCTGGGGCTGCAGGATGAGCCAGCAGCGGCTCACCCCCAGGGGGCTGCAGCCCCCTGCAGCAGGTAACGAAATAGCATGTTCACACTGTGAACATGCTATTTCGTTTCCCACTTTTTTCCCTATTTCGAAATGACTTTTTGCTAATTCAAAGTAAGTCATTTCGAAATAAGGCATTGTTTCGAAACAAGTTGTTTCGATACAACTTGTCTCAAAACAACCATCTGTGTGTGAACACAGCCATAGAGATCTGGGAAGGGGCTTTTATAATTTAGGCAACGTAGGGCTGTCTGGATTGGCTGGGGGTGACGAAAACCTACCAGACCATGACATGGAACAGAATCAGACAGGTGCACCAGGGGCTTAAAGCTAACTTAGCTCCTCTCCTTCCATTTGTACTTGCTTCCAGGAGGCACAGCACTTAATGGTGCCAGTGTGTAGCTAGCCTATGCAGTTAAATGGAGAGGAAGTAATAGGGTCAGGTTTGAAGAAATGCTGGCTAGTCCTCTGACTCATTTCACATTTGCAGTTTATTTTATTTATAGACATTTTTGAGATGTCATTCTTCATGCGAGGTCAGCATAAATAAATGTCACAGTCTCATCTTATGGGTCAGGAAGAAATTTTTCTCTCCACCCATACAACATGTATCAAGTATGGCAGAGTAGAGATTAAACTTGTTCTGAGGCAAAACAAACAGAGTCCTGTGGCAGTTTGAATAACTAAAAAATTTATTCATTAGTCTTTAAAAGTGCCACAGGACTCCTTGTGTTTTTTGCTGAACTAGACTACCATGGCTACACCTTTGGAACTTCTTGAGAAGGCCATTCCTGGAGCTAAGATACAGACTTCAGGAACCAATGATCTGAAATGGGATTGCAAATCTGGTGTATCTATGTTTAAATAGTTTATATGGTTCAAGGCTCAGGCTCTTTCAAATCTGCAAAACAAACCACTTACACAAACAATGGTATTCAGAGTACAAACAAAAAACTATGCACTGCGCTCCATTCATTTGCCTCACGGAGTTATACACCTTGCAACCAAACAAACTTACAATCATTACACAAGTTGAGGGAGAAATTTTACAAAAGGTGAAATGAAAAAATGACTAGAATCACAGATTGCAAATTAGCTTGTGTCTGACAAGTGAGATAGTTTTGGCAGCAATCATGCTAAACAGGGATTTTCCAAGCTTGGCTGCTAACATCAGATTCCTTGTTTAGGATCACATTGCTAGTAGATTACAGAATTGGCCATAGAATAGACACACTGCTCAAATGACAGATTTGTCCAACCTGTGCTGTATTACAGGAAACTGGGCCTTGTTTTGTAAACCAGAGCTAATATTTTCCATCTGTAACCAAGTACAAGATTGATGAAGGACATAAAGAATATTCTGAAGGGGAGAGTGACTGAAAGGGAAGTCACAAGGCACCAAAAACAGAAAAGAACACATTACATTACATTTCATTTGTATTTGTTTTTATTTCCTCCTTTAGCAAGTGGTGTTTTGAGCATCAGCAGTTTTCTCTCTAGAAACTTACATCTAGGAACATAGATAACTCAGGACAGCTAACAAAAGAAAAAACTGATCTTCCATCAAGGCTTTCATGGACTCGGCTGCACTTTAAGAAACAATTATTATTTAGCAGTTGATTTTGACATTTTGCCCAATAGGACGTAATGTCTTTTCATGGGAATGCTGAAAAGAAGGATTAATTATGACTTCCTCCCTTGCTCCCCCAGTTTAGAGCCAGCATTGCCAAAGCTGATTTCTTCCCTAGTAATGCTCAAATTTGTAAATTTTTTTGGAAAACCCCAAAGCACTATTTACATTACAAAATAAATCTGGAAACACAGACCAGATAACATGATGAAGTTCCTGGTTCTCTTGGGATGTATAACCATGATGCCATCCCTTAGCAAGTGCTCCCTTCTTTTCCTCCCAGAGACATGTCCCCCTCTATTAAAATTAAAAAATATTTATGATGTGATAGCACCAAAAGGCTCCAGTGAGGATTGGGGCTCTAACTTAGGTCTGTATATGGTCCGCATCACTGTAAAATATGAGCACTTCATGATCTTTCATGTATGTGTCCCAACAACACCATTATAAGGTAGCCAATTGCTATTATCCCCATTTTTCCTGATAGGGGGTCTGAGGCACAGAGAACTACATGACTTCCTAATGGTCACACCAAAAATCTATGACAAAGCAAAAACTTAAACCAGCTTTCCCAAGTCTTAGCTCTAGTCTATACTTAGGGCAACTTCGGCGGCAGTCGACTGCCAGTTATGCAAGGAATGCAAAAGTCCTTGAGTAAATAGTGGCGACTTTTAAAGCCACTGCTACACATTAGGGAAAATCTGACTGCAAGTTCCTTGCAGTCAGCCTTTCCCTAAGCCCCCCTGGTCCCCGGGACTTTCAGGGCCGACTTCTGGGAGTGGCGCAGCGAGTTCATACTCACCACAAAGCATTCCCAGAAGGGTGAACTGATGATGGTGAAATTATCCCCATCAGTGTAGACAAAGCCTTAGGCTAGGACCCTAACTACCATATGACCCTCTTCTCCACTCAGTGTTATGGACCCCACCTTTTTGGGTGTGTATATATTTAGACTTTGTAAGATCCTCAGTTATCATGATACAAGTTTCAAAGGGGCAGCCATGTTAGTCTAGTAAAGCAAAAAAAGCAAGGAGTCTTGTGGCACTTAAAGACTAACAGATTTATTTATCACATGAGCTTTCATGGGAGAGTATCTCACTTTGTCAGATGCTTTGAAGAGGGAAAACTTACAGAACTGGATGAAAATAAATGCAGGGGAGTGTAAGACATGGGATCAGGTCATACTGCAATTAGACATCAAGACTTCAAAGAGAAACAGCTGAAATCGAACTACTATGCAAATTAAATTGTGCGAAAGCGGGGCTGAATTGTGACTATGGATTCTTTTCACATAATAACAGATAATTTGACTTCAATATCCCTCTGTGTGCTGTTTCCTAGAGTTTGAATCCTTACAAATGCTCTGATTTGCTGTTGCAGTATGACCTGATCCCATGTTTTACACTCCCCTGCATTTATTTTCATCCAATTCTGTAAGTTCTCCCTCTTCAAAGCGTCTAATGAAGTGAGATACTCTCCCACAAAAGCTCGTGCAATAAATAAATCTGTCAGTCTTTAAGTGCCACAAGACTCCTTGCTTTTTTAGCTACCACGATAGTATGCTTGCCACGAATACTGAGATACATACCTAGTTCTCAATTGAATGCTTTAAAGTATCTAATTTTTGAAGCATGAGAAATTAAATAGAGATGCCCAATTTACATTCTCTCCTGTATTCTTCTTATTCATTATTTGTATAGTGAGGAGCAACTTGGAGCACCAGTCATGGCTCAAAAACCCATCATGGCAGGTGCTGCACAAACACGGAACAAATATTCCCATCCTAAAGAGCTTACAATCATATTCTCTCCTATTCAGCTCTCTAATGAGCTAAACATTATTTTCTGTATAAAAGAGTTTTAAGGCCTCTGATCAGTCAAGTCACCTATCTCTGAACCCCCTCTATTTCTTCCATAGTCTTTTTTTGCAGATCAGCTGTCTAGAACTGAACATTGTATTCCAGTTCAGGGCACGCCATTGATTCGTACAATGACATTTTAAATAGTTTCAGTATTACCTCATCCTTTGCTTAGGCAGCTTAACATTATGTTTACATTTTTTTTTTAATAAAGACCACTGCTGTTCACTAAATAGAAGTCATACCTGAGTTGCCCATAGTCAGGCTCAGCTCCTTTTCCTGAATGGGTACAGTTAATTTAGACTCTGCCTAAATGAGCAGTTTGCATTATTCTTTCCAAAGGACAATTCTTTGCCATTTTATCAGTGTTGCATTTCACGCTGTCCTCTGTTTAGCATTCCTCTCTCCTTCTGACAAATGCCCTTAGTATTAAGCATAACTATTGTTGCTTAAATTAATTTGGAGGTTGGTTGGTTGGTTGGTTGGTTGGTTTGTTTGTTTAAACAAAAGATAAAGCATGCCTCTGGGAAGCCAGCATTATATTTGTCTGAATGGTTCAGATCTCCATCCTTTATGCTTGCATGACATAAGGTGGAAGTATAGAATGTAGAAGAAGCTATCTCCAGTGACTCTTTCTCCTCCTTTCCTCCATAATGGGAGTCTGTGGAAACTTTGCACAGTAACTCTTCATGTCAGGAGAAAGTAACAGGATGTGGGATTCAGGGACAACGCTTCCTTGCAGCATATTTTGTGAATTTATGTATTTCTGGAAAGATGAACATAAGTTAGTGCTGTTTCTTGGTCTTCCTCTGCT
This sequence comes from Podocnemis expansa, assembly GCA_007922195.1. Taxonomy (NCBI): domain Eukaryota; kingdom Metazoa; phylum Chordata; order Testudines; family Podocnemididae; genus Podocnemis; species Podocnemis expansa. The sequence goes on from ML681963.1 coordinate 135,955,488, forward strand.
TTACACCCGTGATTAAAGCCTCCATTGTTCTTGATACTGCAGGAACACATAGTCAGAGCTAGTTCCGACCCCAGAAGCTCATGATCTAAATAGACAATGGGTTGAGTGACTTTCCCAAAGTCACAGAGCAGGTCAAGGGCAAGACTAGAAGCCAGGTCTCCTGGTCTAAAGTCCTATCTAGTAGACCACAGTCATACTCAAAAACAACATGGCTGTGTTCACACGGCACTTTTGTTTCGAAACAACCTCGTTGTTTCGAGACAAAAAAAAACCATGTTCACACGACGCACAGTTGTTTCGAAACCAGGGGAAGCCCTTTTTCCCACACAACTGTGTTGTTTCGAAACAACTTAAACCTAGTCTCTGGGCGAAACAAGGTTGTTTCGGAACCGTTGTTTCGAAACAACACGTGTGAACATGTTGTTTCGGAACCAAGTGTTCCGAAACAACATTGGATCGTCAGCACCCTGGCCAGGGAACCCTCAGGACCCTGGCCAGGATGCTGGGGGCTGTCCCTCAGCCCCCGGTGGGGGGGTGATCCCCTGCCGGCTGCTTCAGCCCGCAGCCGGGGCTGCACGCCCG